>OX402061.1:6175121-6495121 GCA_947859365.1 Archips crataeganus | reverse complement strand
CCGAAAAATACCGGTTCTCTGTACTTAATGTTTCTTACTCGGTTATGCGACGTTGCCGCTTAATGCGGCGCGATGCGAGTGAGCGGTTACTTTTTCCACGAGAAAACTTGCGATGTGAGTATATAACTTATTGTGTTCTCTTTCTCTCTCATTCACTCAAAGCGCACTTTCGAGAACCGATATTTTAGCTTCATAAAAGCAGTAAATTTACCGGTACCCCGGTACAGGTACCAATACTAATACTGTTTCTTGGCCTAAGGCCACGATACCGGTTCTAGAAAATACTGGTATTTCAAGCTGGATTACGAAAATTAACTCCCAGGGATATTCCACAGGATATGAATAAATAGGAGAAACAATAGTATTGGAATGTTTGATATTTACGTACAGAAAGTAGTTTTCACACCACCTGCTCGACAATGCCTTATTATATATCATGCAAACCTCTCTCAAAGTAAGTCATTATAGCCCTTGGCTTTCGCCGGGCAGTAATGTTGTATTGAATTTCATTATAACCCGCCGGGCAGTAATGTTGTACTGAATTTCATTATAACCCGCCGGGCAGTAATGTTGATTCTCACTTCTCGTAGTTCTTATTGGTATTCACTTAAAGTCTAATTTCAAAATCGCCCGGCGTGCAGGCCGGCGGCGTGCAGCACCTGCACGCTGGTCGCGGCGGCGCAGCCCGTGCTGCTGCTGGTGGTGCTCAACGTGCTCAGCCGCGCGGGCAGGCGCCGCGCCGCGCCTCATTTATTTGTAACTCGGCGGCCGAACGAAAACAAAGTCAAATACTTAAACAAAAGCCGCGCGAGTTTCAATACGCTGCAATTTTAACTATCAAAACTGCAAAAGAAAATAAAACATTAAGAAAATATCGAGTGACGAAAGTGATTTGACTCCTGATTCCATTAAATTAGACGCCTTAGGACCACTTGCACAGTTCAGGGTAAAATAATTAAATCGGTAACCCTGGGTTAAGAATGCCAGTTCCATACATTTTGACACTTGTTAACCCTGGGTTAGCAGTTAACTCGCTCGGAGTTAAGTAGCTAACCCAGGTCTGCGCACACCGCCCTTAGAAATTGTTAATAATGTACTCCCAGAGAAGTCGAAGGAAAAACACTGAAAAGCTTACAAAGATTTCGACAAATGGAAAACTGCGAAAGGCGCAAAGTCAGTGTCAGAATCAGTGCTTCTGGGTCTATTTCGAGTATTTATCTAGTAGCCTTCGTTTTTATTGTCTCACAAAAGGTGAGAAAAGTAGAGTATACTCCTCGGGGATAAAACTGATTTTGCCTTGGGCGCGCTTAAATCCTTCACTGCTCTCAGGACTCCATCTTAATTCCCTCGCTTCGCTCGGGAATCAACTAAAAACCCCCTCGCTACGCTCGGGAGTTAAATCTGGAGTCCCTCGATACGCTCAGGATTCAATATCGCGCCCGTGACATAATGCAGTGCTTTATCCCCTTGGTGTACAATCTACTATTACCTTCTCTGCATTTGTGACTTTGAACTGCGGGGCGTCTTTAAAAAGAGTTTGCTGACCAACTCACGCATTTTTCTTAGCATTTGCTAATCCTTGTCGATGTCTTCATCGACCTTCCTTTTGTTTTTTTTTATGTGCGACCGCTTTAGCCTAGTTGGTAGTGACCCTGCCTACGAAGCAAGAGGTCCTGGGTTCGAATCCCGGTAAGGGCATTTATTTGTGTGATGAGCACGAATATTTGTTCCTGAGTTATGGATGTTTTCTATGTATTTAAGTATTTATTTATCTATATAAGTAGGTATGTTTATCGTCGTCTAGTACCCATAGTACAAGCGTTGCTTAGTTTGGGACTAGGTCGATTTGTGTAAGATTGTCCCCTAATATTTATTTATTTATGTTAGAGAGGACAAACATACTAATGAGTCACTTGATGTTAAATGATCACCACTGTCCATAGACACCCGCAGTGCTTTACGCGACGCCAGTCTCCAAAAGGAGAGGGAATAGAGGAGGGGGAGAGGTATTGGGCTCTCACTGACCGTACGAAACGAAGCAGGAGTACTGCTGGTTCACGCCGGTGTTCTGTGAGAGGGTGGTACCGCCCCGGACGAGCCGGCCCATTCGTGATGCAGCGGCTAGCTATGTTAACCATCTACATCATAATTATGGACAGTGTCGACTTTTAGCAATTTTAAAACTATCAAAGTTGCTTCAATTTGACTGAAAGCACCCCGGTTTACGGTATTTAATGTCTCATGCTCGGCACAAGGTTTACTTACTTGTGGCTCAGCTGGGTCTACTTAACCCTTCGATCACTTAACCTATCCTTAGTTCATTAACTAATTACTTAAACTAAGCCAAGAATCTTATTGTGGCAATTTATTTCAGTAATTAGCTGAACTTTATTGTAACTTGGGTAATTTGTAGCTTTTGTTTTAAGTGTGGCAAAAAGTTTAGAGTAAAATTTTGGGTCTAATTTGAATCTCTGCCAACTTTGAATGTAAAAAAAATGTTTAGTAGATTACTTCTGCTTCTTTTTTGTTGTCATACTAAAGTGACAATAAATAAAAAGTAGCATAATTATGTTATTCCCGAGACCCGGTTATCTACGAGGGGCGTTCAATATAAAGTGAGAATGAGATGCAAACTCTTTTAATATTACGAAATTAAATACTGGCCGGTAAAGCTAATCTATCTAGCTGATTGCTATGAAAAAAAAAACTAACTGTCTTTTGTTTAAAAAAATATACGGTAATTTCTTTGCAATGCTATTGAGTACGTTAGCGAAAATGGAGAAAATTGAACTGCGCGCCGTTATCAAATACTTGTGTTTGAAAAATTTTTCTACGGACCAAGTCAATTTAGATTTGCGGGACACTTTAGGGTCTAATGCTCCTCCGTATTCGACAGTCGCACGTTGGTGCGCCGAATTTAGACGTGGAAGAACATCGAAAATGGACGACCCCCGCTCCGGACGCCCTACTACAGCAGTAACTGAAGAAATTGTGAAAAAAGTCGAAAACTCAGTTTTGGCGGATCGTCGTGTCACGGTTCGTTTTATTGCTGAAAATGTAAAGATTTCAACGGGGAGCGTGCATAATATTTTACATGAACGCTTGGGTATGAAAAAGGTATCTGCGCGTTGGGTACCAAGAATGCTTACTGACACGCAAAAACAAACTAGACTAGACATTTGTCAAGAAGCTTTGAACCTGATGCAGCAAGACCGGGAACTTTTTTTGGCGCGATTTACAACAATGGACGAAACATCCATCCATCATTACGACCCAGAAACGAAACTGCAGTCTATGACATGGAAAAGGCCATTATCTCCAACTCCGAAGAAATTCAAGGTGAGCCCATCTGCCGGTAAGGTCATGGGCTCTGTTTTTTGGGATGGTAAAGGGGTATTAATGATTGAGTATCTCGAGCATGGAGCCACTATTACGGGCACATTATACGCCAAACAAATAGCAACATTGCGCAATGAGATCCGCGAAAAACGGCGAGGTAAACTCTCGAAAGTTGTGCTGTTCCACCAGGACAATGCCCCGGCACACAAGTCCGCCGTTGCAATGGCTGCAATTCGTGATGCTGGGTTCGATATCCTTAAGCATCCTCCGTACTCACCAGATCTCGCTCCCAGTGATTTCTACCTTTTTCCGAGATTGAAACAATACCTGAGAGGCCAGAAATTTGAAGACAACGACGCGGTAGTCGCTGCAGTACAAGATTTTTTAAGTACTCAAGATGAGACCTTTTTTAAAAATGGAATTTTAAGTTTAGAAAAAAGATATACTAAGGGGGTGTTTCACCACCTTACTGTCAAACTACTGGTCACGTAACCAATGAATAAACTAAGTACTGGACAAATCTGTCGGCTAGTTTTTTTTCAGTTTCACCACTCCGGTCCTGTGCAAACTAAGTATATACCACTTAACTAATCGTCGGCTTAACATAGAGGGGGAATGGCAACGTCACATTTCACGATCACGCGTTCCTGTTCGCAAACTTTCGTTCAAAGAGTCGCTCATTGTTAAAGCAAAAGAAATCGTAAAGTGTGTAATTTTTAAATACATCTATTTTTTTGCATAAACAAATGTGTAACATTATAATTAATCCAAAAACGGTATTTATTTACGATACTTTGTTAACAATAACAAAGAAAAATAAAATCACGTAAAACGAATCGAAAAGTGGTGCCAAACCATTTGACAGATTAACTTTTTTTTGTAATGGCGATGTACAAGTTCACGTAGAACAAACGATTGTGCCACTGAAAAAAAGTCTTTAATTAAAAAATATTACAAAATGTTGGATTTATTTTTACATACTAAAAGCGTACCTATATTTTTTTATTCAAATCTTGATATTTGAATCCTCGTTTGCAATTTAGCATGACTTCTTTCTTTAAAAAATAAAAAATACTTTGATATTTTTCTGAAACCGGCTGAAGGGCTCTCCAACCATGACCACAAAAAAATTAACTGACTAATTAAAAAGTTATGTGACGGATAAAAATGCTAAATGCCACCTGATCTGCTGGTCAAATTAAGAAACAGTTTGTCCGTCACTTAGCGCTAATCGAGACTGGTGAAACAGAAATTTTAATTCCATCTGTCAAATAATGTTATGATTAAGCTAATCCGAACTTTAAGAAAAGTGGTGAAACAGCCCCTAAGTGTATTATGTTAAAAGGTGACTATGTCGAAAAATAAAATGACATTTAGTAAAAGTTGTTTATAACATACTCATTCTCACTTTTTATTGAACGCCCCTAGTATACATAAAATTTTGTCTAAAATAGATGGTTTAAACATGAAACTACCGTGAGACTCACTCATAGTGAAAATGACGGATCACTCACGTCTTAAAATGAGTTTAACTCGACATACTACGACGTTTTAAGACGTGAGTGATCCGTTTACTTTCACTAAAAAATAATGGTGTTTAAAAAAAAAGAAGTTGGCCTGACGCACTACCATGTGTCTTAATGACAGAATGAACAGAGTCAAAGTAAACAAGGACTATGAATGTCGAAGAAAATATCACCAGTTCGGAATTTGCCTTTCCTCGTATTGGGTGAGGACTGAAAACCAGCCACTTTGCTGAGTCCTCACCTTTTCACAAAATTGTATTTGTCTTTTTTCATTGTTTTTTGTTTTATTTTAAGTTTGTGAATAAACATTCTTTTTTTTTATAACCCTGTTGAGAAGAATCCGGCAAGAAATTCAGCAATGTATATTTTTTTCAAACACATCTAGGTACGTAACCTAGTTAGAGCATATTTAATTAGTAAAGAAGAAGAAGGTCGAATTTTTTTCCAAACAACCCTGTCCATAACATAATCATTTATTTACCTTAACACAATGGAAATAAAAAATAGTCTGGTCACTTCCAAAAATAACAGGTAACAACTAAAAGTACCTACACATAGGAGCGTTTATACGGAGACGGAGACTAGACGGAGGTAAATGACTTGATTGCGCGTCTATCAACGGTGTGTCAACTGAATGTGAAAAATATCGTACTAACTCCAACTTAGCTTTCGGAAGTTGAGGAAATAAGAGGAAACCAATAAGAAATGAAAGTTTGAAAACAAAAGCCATCAACTTTTCTCGGTAAATTCAAATTAATCTTGAATTAACTTTAAAGCTATTTGATACTTTTAAACGATCAGCAGGAGACTTCAAATTCGAAAATTATCATTTATATTGATAAAGTTTGTTACTAAAGTTGATGGAGAGAACCAGTTATTTTATCTAAAAAGTAACGAAACAGTTCGAATTGTATTATATTTCTGCAAATTTTATCTTATCTTATCTTAACAATATTGTATTGTTGATCGAAGTCTTAGTATAAGGGGTCCTTGTGGATACACTTCGACCCTTTTGTGTATACCCTTCCTTCACACTTACTCCATTGCTTAGTCGTCGATTTAGAAATGTAACTAACTGAGATGGTCGCTTAAATTAAATGTAAATAAAAAAAATAATATCATTTTCCAGCCCAGGGCTCTGAAAACGTTGAATATTCCGTTATCTTTTGCTATCAATAAAAAATTACTCTTTTAATTAATTAAGGAATATTTAAATATAATTAACAACTATTAGTGGTTTTTGAGTTATAGTGCGGCAAATTTCAGCCGAAAGACGTCCACTGTTGAACATAGGCTATAGGCCCCAAGGCCCGCCAAACAGATCAGTCCCGCACCATCCACAACAACGGAAGGTCAATTGGTAAAACGCACCGCACATCCTAAACCACTGGAGCTAGAGTAGAGACTTAACATTTGGCAGACATATTCCTTGAGGATCATAAAAATGCACTAAGAAGGGATTTGCCCCAATCATATAGGTAAGATAAGGAATAAAGAGGACGGAGAAACCTGAGCGCTGCGAGCTTTCAGTACTCTATTTTTAAAACGGTTGACCGTAAACAAATGTTTCAGACAAAATTCACAGATAATTATAATCTTCAATTTCGTAGTAAGTAAATACAAATGTCATCAAAACCATTTAAGTCAAAATATCAATATTTTGCATGATTAAAACAATAACACTTTTTAAAAATGCAAATACGTAGATAATTTTAGTGTCAATATTTAATATTACAAAAAACATGTAGTTTTGTTATGATTCCAAAACTGGTGATTTTCGGTTTTATTAAGGGTTTAATTCGTTTTTTTAGATAATATTTTTAACTACACCACAGTAGTCGTGATCCTATTACAATACGATTTACAAAGTGAACCCTTAAATACCTACCTTACAAATATACATAATATGGTATACGCTGAACTACTGCTAGCAAAAATGATACATTAACGGATCAAACACAATTATTTCGCAAAACCTCTGAGTCTATCTGAATTCAAGCACTCTCATTAACATACATAAACATTGTTGTGGAAATACCAAGTTAAAATAAACCTCAATATTGCACTCTTTCTTCTTACTTGAACGTACGGGCTATATTATTATTTCTTTCGCGGAAGTAATGCACGCTCTATTGGACCTATAACATTGTTAAGGTAAACAAAGCACGTGTCTCGGTTAACCCTCCAATCAGATCAATCTTCCGTATCTGTGGTCTCAGACTGACAAACGAAAGATAGACTTGATTGGGTGCTTCACGGATCAAGAGGTTTCATTTGTTTGTACATAGATTACAAACTCTCTTTTTTTACATTTTAATTTATTTCAGAAACCCCGGTTACGTGCGTATCAGACTTCCATACGAAAGGGGTTCTATATTGACTTTTTTCCAAAAAATATTGTTAGAGTCGTCGTTCTACGCGACGCATGTACAAAATTTATTTAAAAGTTTGCATAAAGGCTAACCAACTTATCTGTGAATCAGACCTAGCAAAAAAAAATTAAAATTTTAAAATTTAAACTGTTTATTTCAGAAAAAAAAAACACTTTATACAGCATTAACTTAAATCCTTAATTTGTAGGATTGTTGCAGTTAATAACAATAATAATAGTTACCTACTTAATTTTTTACTGTTTGGCAAATCATCACTACCCATTAAATTAATATCATAACATAAACCTTTTTGTTAAGGAAGTTGGTCTAAGTGACGTACAAGGATACCCTTAATCTTGTTGGCTTTGTTATTAACAATTTCTTCAGTAGTTTCTAGTGGAAATTAATTTAGTATGCAAGGCAGCATTGACGTCCATACTCTCCGGCCATATACATTATTAGATCTCGGCGTTAAATAGTTTGGCAAGTTAGACAGATTTCGTAAGTTCCCTGGTCTGCTCTTCCTTTTCAACTGGCTTATTTTATCACAGTGCTGTGTTATAACAGCTAAATCAACCTTTTCAAATATATTCATTACTTTACAGTATCTAAATAGTTTTTGTAATTTTCTTTGTATTTATATTTAACTTTGAGGGGAACTATGGTTTTCAACAATCGTATTTGTAAGTTATAAATATTATTCAAATATGTTTTAAAAGTTCTTCCATAAAAGGCCAACCCATAACTCACCACAGAGTCTGCCAGCGCCATATAAAGAAGCCTTAATGTTTTATAGGGAACCTTATTCTTAAGTATAGTTAACTTCGACAAAATGGATCTTAGCAATACTACACTTTATGTGACAGGCATAAAAACTTTTTCAATTCACAGTTAAGTTGGTAAGTCTGTACCTGCACTGTCTACCAACTAGCCACCAATTAAATTATAAGACTAGCAGCGCGGGAAGGAAACAAAAGAATATCGTATGTCCTGCCTGTCATAGCCCTCATCCGCGCTGCGGGTTAATTTTATGTTATTTTTATAAATATTTGCTTCAATTTCATTATTTTACACCCAAAGATCAGTTTACAGTTTACAATCGTGTGTATATATATATATGTACTTACTTCCATTTTTCTTGAGCTTAAGTAGCAGCAGCCAAGTCATATTGTGTAAGTAATATGTCTTACCCGACTCTACCTAAAACTTCCATAATACCAATAAAGTCTTGAAATAAACTTGTCATTATCACACTTCTGTTAATCTCGGACACTGTAATCACCACTTTATATTCAGGCGGGCGCAAACAGCCACTTCCCGACGCTTTGGCCTTTTTTAAAGGATTTACTGTCGGATCTGTTCTTGTAAGATTTACCGAAGAATAACCCAAGGGCCACGAATAAATTTGCCAAAATGCGTTATAAACAAGCACAATAAAGGGAATAGAAGCGCAATATATTTACAATTTTAACGAAACCTCTACGAGGCTTGGTTCACAAATACTCGATTTTAACAAAGTTTGATTTGACTCAGAATCTACTACCTACTACTTAGTTTAAAAAATAAAGGCTATTTGACATTGCCGATTAATAGATTCTTCTATAGATTATGTATGAAAATACTGAACTATGACGTCATTTATTAGCCAACTCAATTGACTAACTATTTATTTATTTCGAAGCAGATTTTACAGTTAACAATTGATTAATAGTATCAAATTTTACATAAAAACTTGCTCACTTATTTGTAAATAATTGTTTAACAGCATATCTTTTTGATATCTGCCTTCGGAGGACATAGTTTTCTTACACACGCTTTAATTAGGTCGACCTAACTAAATCAGTAAAAGAGACTCTTTTACAACTGTTGTTTTCGAATACTCAAGCTCATCACATCATTGTTTGAATGATGTTAGCGTATACTTTGACCAAAACACAAAATAATTCACTCACAAAAACCGTGTTTTTAAATTTTTAAAACCTTATTTTTTTTTCTTATAACATTATTATCTGTGTCATGAAATGAATACGGGGTTAGTGAAAAAAATCTTTAAACTTGGTAATCCCGGCCTTAGAGATTATCGGGTTCAAAGTTTGTACAAAGTGGAATGTAGGGGGTAACAAGTTGTAACGCCTGCGCTCGTGTCCTTGATAATGTCAGAGTTTAACCACAAGTGGAGCAGAAAGCGGTAAGCCAAATGACGCCAAGAAAATAATATGTATTTATTTTACTATGTGCCATTGCCGTAAGTAAAAAGATACCTTGAGACATTGTCACATTAAAAGAGATAAAGATAGAGGACTGATGTATTTTGTAGTTGAGGTTGACTTGTATACTCAACATTTTTTGGATAAATCTGTGGTGCTACGTCAAACGGATAGCCGAACGAGAATAAACACAAGAACATAAAACAGAACAACAAGACAGAAGATGCGATTTGAAACTGTCGGACATAATCTCGAATGAAAAAACGCCTGAAATTAAGCCTAAATAAAAATTCAAAGGTAGAAGACAATAGTACATTACTGCAGCGGCCGCGAAATAGGGGATTGCCGGCCGAGTAGTAATAGATGGCTGAGTGTTAACGAGGCCATCTAGAGATACGAGGCCGGCAATCCCTGTTCGTGGCCAAGGCTTGTATAGTGCTTTTCTCAAATAAATCCAAGGAAATGACACGAATGTTCAACTTATATATTCATATTTAATTCAAATTGATTTTTTTTTATTCCCGCCAAAATATTTTTTTTCCAGCAATTTATTTGTAAGCTGTTCCAGTTAATGTTTTTGACGCAAAATCTTGAGATGATTTATATTTATTAAAAAATTACGACCTTATTAATTGGTTATTTTAATAAATTGTTAACAATAAACGCCAATCCTTATTTATTTTATTAAATCTAGCCAAGTAAGATATTAAAAAGTAAATTCACAAACTAAATTTTTCTTAAATGGCAGTATGTCATTGATAGTCAATAAAAGAAAATACGACCCACTAAAACAAAAGACAATCTCTTTGCTGGCCTTGGCCAGCAATGTTTGTATGAAATTCCATTATTATCGTCTAATTTGAAATTGGAACGAATCTTCCTCAACTGCTATACAATGACATACTTCGTGTTCTATTGTCACGACTATAAGGACCACATTTCCTTGGATGTTTGAGAAAAACACCATTAATTTCCCTAAATGTCTTACCCTGCACGCTGAAACAGATACCTGCATGTACTACTACTTAGTTGCAACTTTCGTGAGCAAGGTGGCGATCTGGATGGACCTAGCACATGGTCCAATCACGATTAGGATTGAAACTCTCTTCAAAATCCAGCGTGAAAGGGCATTTACTAGGACAGCGTTTCATGGATGGCTTTTATGTTGTTCTATCTGACGAGTGCGGTTTTCTCATAGTTGACGTACATAAATGTTATTGTCTTCGTGTTTGGTTTACGTTCGGGCCCCTATAGATAGTACAAACAGTATTCAGTGCTCCTGAGTGCAGACAGAGACAATGATGAAAATAAATCAACGCAAACAATCATGAAAAACCCGCACTCGTTAGATAAAAAGACTGCAGTACAGTTATGCCATCGAGGTTGCTTATTAAGTAAGGATGTTTTTTTTATTTCTAATTCACTTGTACTGGGTTGTATTTTACTGCACTTGGTAAGTAAGTTAGGTTAAGTTGAGCACTTGAAATTTTCGTGAAAAACTATACGTACTTGAAATAGAACGTCTAAATATATCTAAGCATTTAAAAAAACAAAAATTCAAAAATGTAGGCTAAACGATTCTTTATTAGCCTCGTTACAAGCGTGCCAAAATACTTATCAATACCAAGATTGAGATCAAACCCCTTATGATCTGATCAAGCTTCTTCTGCATTAAAAAACAAAATTGTTCTCTCTTGCATAACGAAGTCCATCATTTGCTTAAGTATGAAGTCGTATAATGGTCGCGCATAATTTAACACAAATTCGCTCGTGGACGGGAGAGATTTGCTTACATCAAACGCTTTGTCCAGCTTGCTTCTTTTACTTTTAGGCGCCCTACATGCTGATATAGACTTGATTAAAAAATATTGGCTATTAGACTTTTAGCGTTTGCCATATCCACGGGTAAGACGCGAACAAATAAATGCGTATGGCCCCTTAAATAAGAATAAAGGGCGCTATTTAAGAAGGTTGTAGTACCTCGGCTTCAAAAATTTTGCGGCAGTTTCGTCATCCATCGTCATCCCAGCCTATACGTCACACTGCAGGGCACAGGCCTCCTATCAGAATGAGAGGGCTTGGGCCGTAGTTCCCACGCGGGCCCAGTGCAGATTGGGAACTTCACACACACCATTGAATTTCTTCACAGGTGAGGTAAGGTGGTTTCACAGGCACAGGTGCTGTATGGTGTATGGTGGGTGGTGGTTTGTAGTTTCCTTACGATGTTTTCCTTCACCGTAAAGCTCATGGTAAATTACAAATGTAATTTCGCACATAAATTCCGAAAAACTCAGAGGTGCGAGCCGCGATTTGAACCCACGACCCTCTGCTTAAGAGGCCATAGGTCAAACCACTAGGCGACTACGGCTTGTGGTAGCTTCGTCTGCGATCAATTAAACAATATGAGTTTATTTTCAGAGAATATAAATTTTACGATAACCTTTTTTTGGGACAAACCCTAAGATTGTAAATGGTTCTCGTGAATAATTAATTCTATGTAATAGGTAATTCTATGTCTTTATTTGACGTCTAAATCTATACTTTAACTGTTTTACCTAAATCAAGTTTCCACGTGATACTTATTCTAAATTTCATCATTCGTCATCATATCAGCCAAAAGACATCTACTGGACCAAGGCCTCCTGCAAAAAGTTTCACAACAATCGGTCCTACGCTCCCCGCATTCAAGTACAGCGATCTTTACGAGATCGTCAGTTCATCTTGTTCTAGAACTTTCCACACCACGTCTACCGGTTCGCAATCGCCACTCTAAGGGTCTCCCCAAATCTATCAACGAGGAATCGGCTTCAGCCGATCGGAAAAACCTTTATGACAACGTAATAAGAGTGAAAAAGACGTCGATCGGCCGAGCCAATCAACGTCTTTTTCGCTTTTATTGCGTTGACATAAAGGTTTTTCCGATCGGCTGAAGCCGATTCCGGGTCGATAGATTTGGGGAGACCCTAAAACTCTTAGATGAAATTTTTCATCATCATCATCATCATTTCAGTGAAAGACGTCCACTGCTGAACATAGGCCTCCCCAAGGCTCGCCAAACAGATCGGCCCTGCGCCATCCGCATTCAAACTCGTTCCCGCCACCTTAACCAGGTCTACTTACACTGCGTCTTCCGATCCGCAGACGCCACTCGAGAACCTTTCTTCCCCATCGGCTGTCAATTATAATAGCGATGTGCTCTGCCCACTGCCTGCCACTGTCTGGCGATTCTTCGATGATGAAATTACAAAATTAGTACCTTTTGTATTTAAATTTTCAGCAATATGCAACTACGGATACTAATGCCACTTAATGTTTGATGTTATGTTTGGGCCCATTTTTATTTTATTGTATGTCTTAACTTTTTCTTAATTTGAAAAATTGTATGTGATTTCTGCTCAGAATCACAAGCTTTTCGATCCTGCTAGGAGAAAAAAAGTATACATAAAACTTTCATGACATTTTCGATTCTTCCATTTGGTCACGGTATAAAGTCTAACTCAACAGAAAAAAAAAAACTTGTGACACTTATGTTCTTCTAGTAGGATCGAAAAGCTCGTGATGCTGTGCAGAAACCACATACAATTTTTCAAATAAAAAAAAGTCATTACGGGCAATAAAATATAAATTGGCCCGTTTAGTGATGTTTATTACTTAATTTATCTCCAGTTAACAATTTAAACGACCGCTGAATTGCATTAAATTTCACAAAATCTTATCTAAAACAAAAGCAACGAAAATTTAGCACTTAAACTCTAGGTACGCCCTTCATTCTGAGCCCTGTTCACACAAAAGCCTGTGTTAACTCAAGATGTATCTATCGGTATTTTATTTCCTGCAATTATAGCTCACAAGGATCCGATATGAGAACCGCTGGACCCTTTTAACCCTGCGTCTCGCTGTGAAGGTAATATTTCATGCCCTAGTTACACAGTTTCATGGCTATAATGGTTGTATTATTTCTACGGATTCTAATTGTTCCGAGTTAGGTCGCCTTTGTTTTATAAAATGACGGCGTTACTTACGTACTATACCTAGTTAAATGTCAAATGCTGAGTTTATAGAGGGTACGTACCTATCTCAATCATCATCATCATTATCCCAGTTTATAATAATATACGTCCCACCGCAGGGCATAGCTTCCACCTTGAGAGATTCCCGAGAATTTGTGAATATTATAATTGGATAAGGCGGACACCGTACACAGTTTAAAAATAGTAAATCTACAAGAAACCAATGTGTCTACTATGACCCTCAAAGCCTTTTTGGGAGATGCCACAATATAGGTACAGATCTCCAGGCTTATGTCATGTCTGAGAGTCTATGTTGAGGGCCGAAATTGAGAAACAACCTTGATAACATTGAGTCAGGAAAACAGATGTTACCTAATTATTTACTAGCTTCCCGTTCGTTGTAACAATTAATTTAGGTATCTGATACTATGTGGCGCTAGAATCGCCACAATACGAGTATAATGCGATGCGATATACTTTCATGCGAATAACTTAAACAGTTTTTGTGGGATGAGCTTGAAATAAATCGTACTTAGGTAGGTACTTACTCTCTATGTGTACCTGTTTTCTGTATTGCTTACTATTCCTGGTGTACAGTAAAGAGTCATTGTATTGTATTGTATTGTATTGTACATATACTTTGGAACACAATAAAGTTCACTCGACGAGATAAGAGTTTGAGATACGAATTGTAAAAAAAAATAATGACGAAATGGGAATCGCACACCAAATGAATTGAAACAATTACTAACTCACCCGCGACTTTAGGGTGAGCAAAGTAATTGTTTCAGTTTATTAATATGGTTCCCCGCAAAGTAACGCCTGATTCAATAAATCACACACCATTTACAATACACAAAAGCAGCAAGCTATTGACGCTACTGCACATAATTGTGAAGCGTACAATAATGTCGTTTTGCTCTAAAGCGCTGCATTTCACTTAACGCATAACTCGCAACATCTCAGGTATATCAGCTACATACTGTGCTTTAACTGTTTGTAGATCTGCCGTTTGACGAGCAACAACGTAGAAACTAATAGTTCCACAGGGATTCCATGTATGCGATATTTAGTTCGCATAATACACTGGATTGACCACAGTATTCGTTTATAATGTTGGACACAACAAACTGTCGGTATTAGTATTTACTCGTAGCGCAGTTGAGTACATTAATGTAACTTTTTTTAACCTATTATGGTTTCCTACTGCTGGGCAAAGGCTCTTGATCGCCATACTCATGGTCTAGCGGCATTGCGCTAGAATCAAGCCTGTCATTGCTTGAGGTCCCGGGTTCGATCGCCGGTCGAGGCAGATAAATATTTGTTTGTGGTCGAGTGTCAGATGTTTATAAGTACAGTATTTAAGTGCTAATTTATCTACATAGTTATGTGTATCCGTTGTCTAGAACCCATAGTAACTAGGTACAAGCTTTGCTTAGTTTGGGACTAGGTCAATTGGTGTCAATCGTCCCATGATTCTTCTCTTCTAATATATAAAAACCTCGTGTTACGGTGCTTGTTATCGAACTCCTCCAAAAGAGCTTGACCGATTTTTATGAAACTATTTCTTTATATTCGGTAGGTCTGAGAATAGGTCGTAAGCTATTTTTTATACCCCTATTCTTCGCAGACGGAGTCGCGGGCAATAGCTATTTATAATTTTTTTTAGTTATTTATAATTTTAAAGACGATAAAAAGATAACCTTAAGTTTTACATAGATCCATGTCTAATCATACGACAGGTTAAGTCACTTTTAACATATTGTCGTACTGTTTTTTACATGTTTACAAGACCAGGGCAACAAAATGTGACTAAAAGTGCTTGTAACGTATCGCGCTGGTTAAAAGAGAATGTTATATGAGATCGTCACGTTTTCTAACAGCCCATTTAGGAGGAATTTACAAATACCTCATATCACTTGACTCCTGAGACGTAAACGAAAGAAGGTGAGATGTTGTATTTTTCTGTGAGTAATATACCTACCTAAGTAGGTAGTTATGTTTTATTTCCGTGCAGACTTGCGTTTGACCACAATCAAGTCTGATGGTAAGCAAAATTGTGGCTCAAGATGAAGTATTTTTGCCTATGCTTCGTTTTGGTCTAGTTACTTAAATTAGATAGGTATTGAACGGTTTTTGTAAAAGCTTTTAAAAACATATAAGCATCTTTTCCTACTCCTGTACTTTTATCTGTTTTTTACATGGTCGCGAACAAATATATAAGAACATAGATAATATGACTTCAGAAAGTCTATACTTAATCTGTTCGCCATAACAGCACTTGTGTCGTAATGTAGTTATTACGATACACCTAGCTACCACATAAAATTAAATGTAGGGTACACTCGGGTACAGTAGGGTAAAATAGGGTACAGTAGAGTACAGTCGGGTACAGTAGGGTAAAATAGGGTAGAGTAGGGTACAGTCGGGTACAGTCGGGTACAGTAGGGTAAAATAGGGTACAGTCGGGTACAGTAGGGTAAAATAGGGTACAGTAGGGTAAAATAGGGTACAGTTGGGTACAGTCGGGTACAGTAGGGAAAAATAGGGTACAGTTGGGTACAGTCGGGTACAGTAGGGTAAAATAGGGTACAGTAGAGTACAGTCGGGTACAGTAGGGTAAAATAGGGTACAGTGGGGTAAAATAGGGTACAGTAGGGTAAAATAGGGTACAGTAGGGTATAGTCGGGTAAAATAGGGTACAGTAGGGTACAGTAGGGTACAGTCGGGTACAGTCGGGTACAGTCGGGTACAGTAGGGTAAAATAGGGTACAGTAGGGTACAGTAGGGTACAGTCGGGTACAGTAGGGTAAAATAGGGCACAGTCGGGTACAGTAGGGTAAAATAGGGTAGGTACAGTAGGGTACAGTCGGGTACAGTAGGGTAAAATGGGGTACAGTTGGGTACAGTCGGGTACAGTAGGGTAAAATAGGGTACAGTAGGGTAAAATAGGGTACAGTAGGGTAAAATAGGGTACAGTAGGGTAAAATAGGGTACAGTTGGGTACAGTCGGGTACAGTAGGGTAAAATAGGGTACAGTAGAGTACAGTCGGGTGCAGTAGGGTAAAATAGGGTACAGTTGGGTACAGTCGGGTACAGTAGGGTACAGTCGGGTACAGTAGGGTAAAATAGGGTACAGTTGGGTACAGTCGGGTACAGTAGGGTAAACTAGGGCACAGTCGGGTACAGTATGGTAAAATAGGGTACAGTCGGGTACAGTAGGGTAAAATAGGGTACAGTAGAGTACAGTCGGGTACAGTAGGGTAAAATAGGGTACAGTACGGTACAGTCGGGTACAGTCGGGTACAGTAGGGTAAAATACCCTATTTTACCCTACTGTACCCAACTGTACCCTGCTGTACCCTATTTTACCCTACTGTACCCTACAGTACCCTATTTTAGCCTACTGTACCCGACTGTACCCTACTGTACCCTATGTTACCCTACTGTACCCGACTGTACCCTACTGTACCCTATTTTACCCTACTGTACCCGACCGTACCCTACTGTACCCGACTGTACCCTACTGTACCCTATTTCACCCGACTGTACCCTACTGTACCCGACTGTACCTCATTTTACCCTACTGTACCCGACTGTACCCTATTTTACCCTACTGTACCCTACTGTACCCGACTGTACCAGTAGAGTCGAGTCGTAGAAAAAATATTGTATGCAACGGTGTATAATTTGGTCTTAACGGCTCGTGCCGTCTTCCATTGCGATACTCGCATTCGCTCGTATCGCAACTCACGTCACTCGCCTTTTAAGACCTCACTTATACAACAGTTGCATAAAATACTATTATTTTAATGTGTCGGTAATAAAAGTTTACATTATATTATGTTTTACTTCTTGCATTGTATTATTGAGAAATGATCACAAGTTTGACTCTTAAATTTACAATTTAGAAAAAAACGATGTATAGTGAATTCTCATTGGCCTAAGATTTGGAGACGAAAAATAAATAATGCTACCAAAAGCTTCTCATTTAGGGATAAAATTCAATTGGTATTACTATAGTCCGACAAGCTCGGGCGCGACCCTCCGGGGAACTCTGTCGCAGTCAGCGTTTGCCGCACTTATTAAAATTACTACTTATTATTAGCAGAGGCTACCTGCGACAGGGTTCCGCCGAGCGCCGCGCACGAGCTTGTCAAGGTATAAAACGAAATTTCCTTCAATATTTTAGCCTATCGCGCTGGCTAAGGAAAAACAGACCAAGTCATTAGCGCATAAAATTATCGAGGAAACCGATATCTAAGCGGTTTTGCTCAATTAGACAGTATTATTTGATTTATTTACAATTCTTTTATCAATTTTCTCATCGTTTCTTAATTCAGGCGGCTGGCAGCTGTTACCAGTTGTTCGCTTCGCTTCTTGACGAGTTTTGAAAACGCAAATCGGGAAATCGTTAGAGTCAGGCTAATTGGTTATCTTTGCTGAATGTGCGATTGATTCACGCGTTACTTTGCAATGGTCCTTATCAATTAATTAACAACTTACATTAACATTAACCTAAATTAAGATTTTACTTATCAATCTTAAACTTGTGTAAGATGACCTCTCTGCGACTCATGTGTTTTCATGCAATAACCCGCTCCTTTACTTCCACATGCGTTTTAAACTCCACGAGTTCATTCTTAAAGCCGTGAGCGCATTTGTGTGGCAGTGAACAAGGGCAGGCTTCCATGTTAAAACACATACGTGTCGTATAGATACTGTTATCAGGCACGCGAGGTAGTGGAGAAGCAAGGTTTACCGAATGATGCTGAATTCTTGTCAAAATATTTAAATTTAATTTTTCATTACCATCTTCATCATTCCAACTGAAATATGTGTATTGGTGAGGGTAAGGGTGAGGTGCCCGATATCAGAATGGTCCTACGCCATCCACATCCAACGCGTTCCGCTACATTAACCAGGTCGTCGCTCCATCTTCTTGGGGGCCTACCTACACTGCGTCTTCCGCCACTTGAGAACCTTTTGACTCCAATGGCAATCAGCTCTAGAGTGATGTGCACTGCCCACTGCCGCTTGAGTCTGGCGATTCTCGGAGCTTTGTCGATGACTTAAGTTCTACTTGCTTGCTTAGTTATTTTTAGTTTAGTTTTAATTTAGTTCTTGCGCGAATTTCATCATGTTTAATGTGATTTCACAGAGAAACGCCGAGCATAAGCACTCTATCGCCCTCTGAGTTACCTTAGCTTTTTATGAGACCTATCGTTAGCGGCCCACGTCTCAGTGCCATAAGTTACTGGCAACACACACTGGTCAAAGATTTTAGACTAACTATTGGTAAAAATTGTAGAAATTTCAACAGATAACGTGTATTAGAGCTGTATCACATACTGTTATCAAATTGTAGCTCTGACCTTTCATTAAGTAAATGAAACCCAGCCATCCACCATTCTGAAGGTTTCCTTTGATCGCAAAAAGTTAAGGAACTTTCGGATAATTAAGAAAGTTGCTCACGTGAGATGCGTCTTACACAGATCAGGTTAAGAGCTCTTCAAAGATATTTTACTTATGTATATTGAACTTGTACGTACAGTATTTCTTTTGGATTATAAGAAATGCTTTTTGATAATATTCTTGTAAGGGTTGCCATATTTTCCAGCCATTACTCTTGAAAGAAACTATTAAGAATATATACTGATCCTTAACACCTTGATCATCCTAAATAAAATATTACAAATTTAATGAGAAAGTTTGTTAAGACGTTTTGATGTTTGAATGTATGTTGGTCAATCACCGAATAATGGCTGAACGGATTTAAATGAAATTTGGCAAACAGATAGACCAAAATATGTGTATTGAGACATAGGATAATTAATATCCCGATAGGGAGTTCCCGTTGCATATGTTTATTAATTTAAACAAAAATAGAGGGCGCTGTCGAAAAATGTTGAAGGCTTTGAAGATGACATGTTAACGTTATGTTATAAACTTTCGCGATTCTCATCATCATCATCATTATCATCATTTCAGCCTTAGGACGTCCATTGCTGGACGTAGGCCTCCCCCATTGACGCCCTGCAATCATTACGGTTGTAAGCGACTTGCATCCACCCTGATCCTGCGGCCTTCACCAAATCGTTCGTCCATCTCGTTGGTGGATGTCCCACGCTGCGCTTGTCAGTCCGTGGTCTCCATTCGAGACCGAGATTTCGCGGTTCATACTCAAAACTAATATCTTTCGGGACTTAATCACGCACTATTTATTGCTAGGATTACCTCGACGTTTCGATTACATTGCAGCGGCTGTGGTTACGTTAAAACATGAGCTTTCACACAGTTAAATTTTCTATTTAAATAAACTACATAAAAGCGTTTATTTTTCTGTCAACTAAGTGTTTTTGACAAATTTCGTGCACATTATTTTATGTAAGTTGAAAATTAAATTTGAAACTTTGATAAATAAATGAACCTGAATCTGATCTATTAATGAGAGAAAACTGCCAAACCACACAGATTTGTCATGTCATGAGTTTGCGTAACCTACCTACTTTGTGTTCAATCATAGCCACGTTGAAGGCATTTTTAGTCTAACGGTTGCTTAGAAAACTGAACAAAATGCCTAGACAAAAGCTAAGTGACAGATGCTTTGTGTCCATTATAAGTACTAGGGAGCCAACTCCTCTGGTCTAGTCATAAAGTCGTGAACATCACGAGTATATTTATTTAGGATGTTCACACAAAGTTTAATGTTTTCTTAAGTCCCTTTTTCTCGAATATAACAATGCGTGTTTTAATCTACGGTTTACTTTGTTCATGCAAGGGTGACCTGCTTTCTAACGCAGTTTCACGGACTCCGGAAGTCGGGTTTGCGGTCGCGAAAATGTGAAAACTTTTTAAATAAAGGAGTATTTTTCTTCGGGAGTGACCTTAATCGTTCTGATTTTAAACTATGTCCAGCTTGTCGTTAAAGCACACGTTGACTTAAGTCAACCCGCCAGCCTGCCTTCGTGGCTATGAAGTACATGCGCCAGCGTCTCCTGATCCTATCACGGCGTCGCCATCCATCTTGTATAATCCAGTCTGTGGCTTTTTAAGCCCACCGGCTTGGACCCAAGCAACTAACGTGACCTCACCAGTCCCACTTAAGCTTAGCAAACTTGGGCGCCTACATTGATGATGCGTGGACTTCGAATGTGAATTGAATTTTAATTATGGACGTTATAAAACTAACTTGAGGTTACCCTTCCAAACAAGAAAAAAAGAATTTTCTATATCGGACTGCAGTAATTGTCGAAATTGTCAGTATACTTAAAAAAAATTAAAATTGTCTTCCTATGACAAAGTTAAAAACTTATGTAGTTACGAGTTTTCAGAACGGCCTCGACAATTCTGTTAGGAAAGTATTTTTCTTTCCACACCAATTTATTTGTGAGAGTTTTTCCGAGTGGAAAACACAAAAGTTTTGACATTGTTATGCCTAAATTCTTTCATTCCTGCTTTCAATTTTCAAACGGAGTCTGTTTGAATAATTTGTTTTAGTTCAAATGTACCTACTTTGTTTATTATCTAATATGTTAATTAAAGTTTGTAGAATAAACTTCGTTTAGGGGAGCCCTAAATAAATAAAAACAGCGCAAGTCTCTAAGGCACTAAGGCGTCTCATTTAAGTACAAGTGCGAGTCGGACGCGCGCACGAAGGGTTCCGTACCATTATCTATAAAAACGGCAAAAAACACGTTTGTTTTACGGGATAAATAATTATTTGTAATTAAATATTTGTTTTATTTTAATTTAATTATTTATTTTTAAAGTGAATATACAACTAAATATTCTGTGAATATTTCAAGCGTCTACCTGTCGCCGTTATCAATATCGAGCAAAAACGAGCAAAAAAATCACGTGGCGTTTGTTGTATGGGAGCCCCCTTAAATATTTATTTTATTCTGTTTTTTAGTACCTATTTGTTGTTATAGCGGCAACCGAAATACATCATCTGTGAAAATTTCAAATGTCTAGCTATCACGGTTTCTGAGATACCTACAGCCTGGTGACAGACGGACGGACAGACGGACGGACAGCGAAGTCTCAGTAATAGGGTCCCGTTTTTACCCTTTGGGTACGGAACCCTAAAATTATACATTGTTAAAATAATATAGTAATTCCTGTGAGAATTTACGTTAGCCACATAAAGATTGTATACGGGTTGTCCTGATAACCTGGTACTTAAGGTTTAATTATACAAGTGGTCCGCACTGGGCCCACGTGGGGAACTACGGGCCAAGCCCTCTCAATATGACAATAGGAGAGGAGGCCTATGCCCTGCAGTAGGACGTACGAGGGGCGTTCAATATAAAGTGAGAATGAGATGCAAACTCTTTTAATATTACGAAATTAAATACTGGCCGGTAAAGCTAATCTATCTAGCTGATTGCTATGAAAAAAAAACTAACTGTCTTTTGTTTAAAAAAATATACGGTAATTTCTTTGCAATGCTATTGAGTACGTTAGCGAAAATGGAGAAAATTTAACTGCGCGCCGTTATCAAATACTTGTGTTTGAAAAATTTTTCTACGGACCAAGTCAATTTGGATTTGCGGGACACTTTAGGGTCTAATGCTCCTCCGTATTCGACAGTCGCACGATGGTGCGCCGAATTTAGACGTGGAAGAACATCGACAATGGACGACCCCCGCTCCGGACGCCCTACTACAGCAGTAACTGAAGAAATTGTGAAAAAAGTCGAAAACTCAGTTTTGGCGGATCGTCGTGTCACGGTTCGTTTTATTGCTGAAAATGTAAAGATTTCAACGGGGAGCGTGCATAATATTTTACATGAACGCTTGGGTATGAAAAAGGTATCTGCGCGTTGGGTACCAAGAATGCTTACTGACACGCAAAAACAAACTAGACTAGAGATTTGTCAAGAAGCTTTGAACCTGATGCAGCAAGACCGGGAACTTTTTTTGGCGCGATTTATAACAATGGACGAAACATGGCTCCATCATTACGACCCAGAAACGAAACTGCAGTCTATGACATGGAAAAGGCCATCATCTCCAACCCCGAAGAAATTCAAGGTGAGCCCATCTGCCGGTAAGGTCATGGGCTCTGTTTTTTGGGATGGTAAAAGGGTATTAATGATTGAGTATCTCAAACATGGAGCCACTATTACGGGCACTTTACACGCCAAACAAATAGCAACATTGCGCAATGAGATCCGCGAAAAACGGCGAGGTAAACTCTCGAAAGTTGTGCTGTTCCACCAGGACAATGCCCCGGCACACAAGTCCGCCGTTGCAATGGCTGCAATTCGTGATGCTGGGTTCGATATCCTTAAGCATCCTCCGTATTCACCAGATCTCGCTCCCAGTGATTTCTACCTATTTCCGAGATTGAAACAATACCTGAGAGGCCAGAAATTTGAAGACGACGACGCGGTAGTCGCTGCAGTACAAGATTTTTTAAGTACTCAATATGAGACCTTTTTTAAAAATGGAATTTTAAGTTTAGAAAATAGATATACTAAGTGTATTATGCTAAAAGGTGACTATGTCGAAAAATAAAATGACATTAAGTAAAAGTTGTTTATAACATACTCATTCTCACTTTTTATTGAACGCCCCTAGTATGTAGGTATACTGAGATGATGATGATGATGTTTTGGAAAAAAAAAGAAAAAAAATCATTTTACTTACGCGATAAAAGAGTTACATAAAATATAGGGAATAAGGTAGTTTTAGTAGTAAGTATATTTTCGATAAAATGTCTTTTATCACTTCACTGAGTTCTGAAAAAGAACAAGAAAAAACCGCTTTCCAAATTAAACAAAGTAATATTATAGTAGTCACATTAACAAGTACTTATGCATATTACGCCTAAAGAAACCTCGAGTTGTGATAACGTCCTGGAGAAACTTTGCAGAAACTTTTCCTGTAATTCAATCAAACTATAATTAAAGAACATAAAAGAGATCTTAAATAACTTTGGACGCGTATTTTAAGTCGGAACAACTTATAACTTTGGAAATTTTTGAACCGTAGATTATACACCGTGAAATTTTAGTGGTTGTTTTCCCGAAACGAGGTGATTTAGTATCGATTGTACAATCGATTTATAATTACTATTTTGACTAGAGTCAAAAATCCAAGTGTGAAAAACGAAAGTCGAAAATGACCGCAAACCAATAGTAACGCTTCGTTGGTACCTAACCTATCGTACGATCGTACGCTACTTGTACCAACGAAGTGTTACTATTGGTTTGCGGTCATTTTCGACTTTCGTTTTTCACAATTGGATTTTTGACTCTAGTCAAAATAGTCATTATAAATCGATTGTACAATCGAAACTAAATCACCTCGTTTCGGGAAAACAACCACTAAAATTTCACGGTGTATACATACCTAAGTGTGTTTAATTTATCTTTAGCTAGCTTATGCCCGCGACTTTGTCTAAAATGTATCGTGTAAGTGGATAGAGTATGAAAGTTAGTATAAACTAATTGAGAAATTATACGTATGTACCTACAATGGTGCGCTTGTTTCAAAACCCCGACACAGACAGAGGGGTGTCTGTGGCATCATAGCTTAAGAGCTATGTTATGGTGTTAACGAGTGAACTAATTTCAATGCGTTTTTTTATTTGAAAGCTGGTTTCTTTGCGATGGTTCTTAAACATGTTTCATCAAAATTGGTTCAGCCGTTTCAAAGCTATCAGCTCTTTTGTTGGCAGCGTAAGGGATCTTAGACACATAGTGGGCATTTAGTACTTTACTTTCAAACTTTATTGTGTGACCTAATTGCGTTTAGAGGTTTTTAATTTTTTTAATTTAAATAGTTATTTTGGTAGTTTAGTAGCGGCGATTTTTTATATTCCATGCTTACCTTTGTCCTATAATACTTCCAAACGAGCAATCATCATTATCACCATTTCAGCCGAATGAAGTCCAATGCTGAAATAGGCCTCCCCCAAGGCTCGCCAAACAGATCGGCCCTGCGCCATCCGCATCCAATGCGTTCCCGCCACCTTAACATGGTCGTCGCTCCATCCTTAGACTTTAACCCAGTTCGCAATTTTTGATGACACTGATACTTGATTGTCGTACCTAATAAAAAAATGTATAACAAGCAATATTGGAAAATACATCATACACGGATTTATAAGTATCTAATATATGTTTAAATTATTGACCTTGTTTAAATATATATTGTTTTGATAATAGGTACTTATTATGTTATTGTTAATCATGTTTCCTAATTTACCTTAGTACTAAGATTACCTACATAGCGGTTTCTTTTTTCTGCAAGTGTTAATTTAATTAAATTTAACTTAATTCATATAGTTATGTCTAGTTGTGTAAGTCCTTTTTTCGTCTGAGACACAGGATCTTCCTAGTTCAGGCATGTGTCATTCTTCACTTTTCATTTGTTTAGACTTAAGTTTTATAGTGTAAAAACCTATTTTGAATAAAGATTTATTTATTTATTTATTTATTTTATCTTGTTGGAGGCCTACCTACACTGCCTCTTCCGGTCCGCGGACGCCACTCGAGAACCTTTCAGCTGAGCATGTATTCATTCATGTATTTGTATTATTCTCGGGGGCAAAAATGCACAACCCGATAATTCAAATCCCCATGTAATTTCCATAAGAGTTTGAATTTATCACGTTGTGCATTATTGCCGTTCATTCCGGGTCTACAAATACGGGCTCGTTCACTGACCGCACCCAAAGTTACCCGAATGTCGAAGGAGAGTTATGTTTTTTGAGCGTGTGTAATTGTGTACGTATGTAGGGTATGTATGTTGCAATGCCCTGCAGCCTAAACGCCTAAAAAGTATGTGACATATGCCTGTAAAACTCTTTGTTGTACACAAAAACATGAAATTAATATTTAACAAGGAAAACAGACGTGAAAAGGCGAATTAATCCCACCAGGCGTGATTGTGCTGTATAAAAAAAAATACACAATCCGGCTTTTTAATCAATTACATACACCGGCTCTGTATACAGACAGCAGTTAGTTATCGAACATACTTAAGCTTAGGTTTCCGGATCATCGACAACATCTTAGCGGTATTGTTAATAGTTGAGAGAATCCTGAACAACTTAGACAGCAACTTCTTCACTTTGTCAGTCGGTATCTGATGAATTTGATAGGTTTCTAAGTAAGGGTATGTTTCTTAAGACACGTGCAAAAAACTTCTTGTTCTTAGTCGTTCACTCTTGACAGAGTGGTCGTGGTCATGAGGGGTTGCTCTCTGCTGCGGTCGCCACCTTCGCGATTCTTCTCCACCGGTCTCTATTGATTGCCTGGCGAGCGCACTCTGCCACAGGGATCTTGGTTATGGACTTAATGGTATCTGTCCATCGGGTTGGTGCTAGTATTCAAATTTGCTGAAATTCGCGTTCGCGTTCTTTGTAATGTGACGTGGCTGAGAAAGATCATACCTACAAAACGTCTGTCAATAGATATTACTGTAATCGTTTATCAATTTTAATTTTTAATGATTACATTTAATGAACTGAAACATTTACTTGTTTCAGTTCACTAAATGAGATTATATTTAGACGACCAGATGGCCTAGTGGTTAGAGCACCTGACTATGAAGCTTGAGGTCCCGGGTTCGATTCCCGTGTCGGGGCAGATATTTGTATGAAAAATACGAATGTTTGCTCTCGGGTCTTGGGTGTTTAATATGTATTTAAGTATGTATCTATATATTTGAGTATGTTTATCCGTTGCCTAGTACCCATAACACAAGCTTGCCTAGCTTACTTTGGGACTAGGTCAATTGGTGTGAATTGTCCCGTGATATTTATTTATTTATTTATTAGCTGGGCAAAGGCCTCCCCCATTTTCTCCATGCATCCCGATTTTGAGCGGTGCCCTTCCAGTTTTTAAGGTACACGTCTAAGTCATCCCGCCAATGCCTCCTGGGCCTACCTCGTCGCCGCCATCCATCTTGCTGTATCCAGTCTGTGGCCTGCCCAGTCCCACTTCAGCTAGGCAGCCTTGGCATCCACATCAGTAATGCGAGTTTTTGAGCGCATCCGAAACAGATCCGGTCAACCCGCCTCACCCCGAGCATACTACGCTCCATTGCTCTTTGGAAAACCTTCAATTTAGTCTTCTGTAACTCCGTACGACCATGTTTGAGCACCGTATGTTAGGACAGGCAGTATGCACATATCAACGAGTCTCTGTTTTAATGTTATAGAGGAACACTAAGTCAATAAATTTCACATAGCGTTTAAATAATTTCCTCGTATCAATTGTTGCAGGTTGAATTCATGAAAATATTATATGGAGGAAAGCAAGCATATCACAACTAAATATAATTTTGTTTGTTTTTGAACGTAACGTTGAACTCGTATGACCATTCCATTTTTTTTAGATGTAGTTATTCTGTTAACTACAAAGTACAAACATAAATTAATTTGCAATGAAAATAACATAACCAAACCAGGCTCTAAAATAAAATTTACATACTTAGCAACGCAACGGCACCAAATTTACAGTCTCTCAAATTTGTCCGTTGCTTTTTAATTTCCATTTTAACTTTTTACCGCAACTTCCGGTATTTTAATTTGTAGGTAACAGGAGTGGTTGGCAGATATTTAGGCTCCTAATAAATTTGTTGTCCTGGAATAAATTTCTCTGGCCCCGCTGAAAGTAATTCGTTTAATTAAATTATAAAGACAATGCCAAATGTCGAGCTATAAATCAAAAGTTGTATTTTAATTGAATTGTCTTCGCAAAAAGCGAGACGTTTCCTTTTTAAAGGACTCCACTGACATACGTACGTCTAAAGCGAATACAAATAAATGCATGGAACAGTACATTTTAATAATTTAAGTTAAGTATGTTTGAGTACATCGGAGTGTACTGATTCATGTACAACCTACGAACAAGAAGGTATGATAAACGTATCTTTGTTAATTAGATGAAATACCTTTTATAACCGGTCTTTTCATTTTACATCGTTGGGCGCACTAATTGATGCTACCCGCGAAGTGGATGAATGGTTCCACGTTTATTTAATCAACGTTGTGACTCTAAGGGCGGATGTTGCTTAGCGAATTATTGGTCTGACAGTAAATGTATTCTGTTATTATAGACTACAATACGTTACAATGACTTTTTTTTAAAGAACACATAGTAAATTCAGAAAAAAGACATTGAGAAAATTAACTAAGGTAGGCAGCTTTACCGTTTCAGAACGGTTTCTTTCAATCAATCTTTTGTACCTGCTACCTTCATGACATTATTATGACATTTTAATTTATTTTGGCCTATTTTAATAAATTCAATAGCTTCAATTCAATTATACCTACTGTACTTATCATATTTTATTTAGTTTGACGCATGTTTTATTTTCGAGTGTATCAATGTAATTAATTAATTTCATTTTATTATTTTGACGACTCTAATTTTATAATTTTATTTAGTTTTAAATTATTTGTATGCCTTTTGGTGAAACATAGTGATACCAATTACGTTGTAACACCTTTTGTATATGGTAACCACCTATGTTGATAATTAAAGATACTTTGACTTTGACTTTGAATCTTAATAAAAAAATGAAATAAGGAACAGATTTGGGAACAGGTGGTGAATTTTCAACATATGAGCATTAATAAATTTGTATAAAATAAACATAGACACAATACACACTAAATAAAATAGATAGCATACATATATAGATGATACACAATAATACATAGGCTTTTAAAAAATTAAGAAAGTTCTGAGTTCATCATAAAATGTATTTTCATTTTATTTCAATGTTTTGTTAGCTATATGTAAAGTCAGCTGCAGTGAAAAGGTAACCCTCTATATGGTGAAAACGACACAAGGGGGTGGTAGGTACCTTTTTTCTGCAGCTGACTGTACAACCAACTTATGTGGCGGTATTACTGGTTGTACATTAAAAAATCAAATGAATACTATAAAAATCAATTATAAAACTTGTTGTGGATGAAAAGCTGTTATTTGTATGCGAGTGTGTACGTGTGTGTGTCTGGTTTTCTTTGTTTGTAATTTTCTATATTATTTTGTTATTTTAATATTACAAAACAGTCCATCTTTGCTTGTCACCAGCGCGATAAAGACGAAAAATTATACTAAGTAAAAACTTTATTTGAAATAATGCACTAGACAAAAACCTCTTGGTACGAGTAATCCCGATTTAAACCAGTGCCATAGGCATAAGCTTCGGGGTGTTACCCATTCGGCTTGCTTTATATTGTGTAGTAAGATTCGCCAGTGCAGGGACCATATCGGCCGCGGTTGTCGGTTTTTTGGTATGTCAAACTCTACTAACTCATTCTCAGTAGTATAAGGTATGGGATCGACATCAGCATAGCCCACTGGTCTATTGTTAAGAAACTGGGCTTCACAAAATAGCACCAGCATGCCCAGGGTAGCCAAATATTTGAGTATCATGTTGATCTGGAAATAAAAATGTACACTAAAAATCATACACTAATCAAGCATCCGCCCCAGCTAAACACGATTAAAATTTTGAAAAATAATAGAGATATCCGTGTGTCTGTCCATCCGTGGCTTAGCTTAAAAACTAATAGCACTAGGAAGCTGTAATTTTGCATGAATATTTATGATATTCACGTGGACAAAGTGGTAAAATAAAATCTTGAATAAAATAATTTTTAGGTTACCTCCTTTATGCGTAAAGTGGGAATAAATTTTTATCCTGTTTCAATGTTTGTTATTTGGCGGTACTTTGTTATAAGCTTGTGTAATTTTCACAATTATTCTATCCTAAATCAACTGTGTAATTCTAAAGCAACTGTAAAATTCTCTTAAATCCCACATGGTTAGGTGAGTGGGCTGGAGTAAAAAATATTTATTTTTATCTCAGGTGGATTGTTGAATTCATTTATTAGAGCTTTTTCCTCAATAGCTAGGCCATCAATTATGTCAAAAATATCCATAATAATAACACTTACTCGCTTTGTAAGAAACGAAAAATCAAGTAACAACTAACCTCAAAGCAAATGTATCCTTTACACCACCCTGCTTTCAAATGTAACTAAAGCTCAACAGATGCAGAGTACGAGGGGCGTTCAATATAAAGTGAGAATGAGATGCAAACTCTTTTAATATTACGAAATTAAATACTGGCCGGTAAAGCAAATCTATCTAGCTGATTGCTATGAAAAAAAAAACTAACTGTCTTTTGTTTAAAAAAATATGCGGTAATTTCTTTGCAATGCTATTGAGTACGTTAGCGAAAATGGAGAAAATTGAACTGCGCGCCGTTATCAAACACTTGTATTTGAAAAATTTTTCTACGGACCAAGTCAATTTGGATTTGCGGGACACTTTAGGGTCCTCCGTATTCGACAGTCGCACGTTGGTGCGCCGAATTTAGACGTGGAAGAACATCGACAATGGACGACCCCCGCTCCGGACGCCCTACTACAGCAGTAACTGAAGAAATTGTGAAAAAAGTCGAAAACTCAGTTTTGGCGGATCGTCGTGTCACAGTTCGTTTTATTGCTGAAAATGTAAAGATTTCAACGGGGAGCGTGCATAATATTTTACATGAACGCTTGGGTATGAAAAAGGTATCTGCGCGTTGGGTACCAAGAATGCTTACTGACACGCAAAAACAAACTAGACTAGAGATTTGTCAAGAAGCTTTGAACCTGATGCAGCAAGACCGGGAACTTTTTTTGGCGCGATTTATAACAATGGACGAAACATGGCTCCATCATTACGACCCTGAAACGAAACTGCAGTCTATGACATGGAAAAGGCCATCATCTCCAACTCCGAAGAAATTCAAGGTGAGCCCATCCGCCGGTAAGGTCATGGGCTCTGTTTTTTGGGATGGTAAAGGGGTATTAATGATTGAGTATCTCGAGCATGGAGCCACTATTACGGGCACTTTATACGCCAAACAAATAGCAACATTGCGCAATGAGATCCGCGAAAAACGACGAGGTAAACTCTCGAAAGTTGTGCTGTTCCACCAGGACAATGCCCCGGCACACAAGTCCGCCGTTGCAATGGCTGCAATTCGTGATGCTGGGTTCGATATCCTTAAGCATCCTCCGTATTCACCAGATCTCGCTCCCAGTGATTTCTACCTATTTCCGAGATTTAAACAATACCTGAGAGGCCAGAAATTTGAAGACGACGACGCGGTAGTCGCTGCAGTACAAGATTTTTTAAGTACTCAAGATGAGACCTTTTTTAAAAATGGAATTTTAAGTTTAGAAAAAAGATATACTAAGTGTATTATGCTAAAAGGTGACTATGTCGAAAAATAAAATGACATTTAGTAAAAGTTGTTTATAACATACTCATTCTCACTTTTTATTGATTTTTATATAGGTAGAGAATTTTAAAGTTCAATTAGATATCATATGTATAGCGTAAGGATTCGTTGAAATCGTGTGTAAATATCAACAGAGATTAGTTGAAATTGGTCTATGATAGGACCTGTAGGTATACACACGATAATACCTACTAATAATAATTTCTTCTCCACAGTTCTGTTCACTTTGGAAAAAAGTACCAACCTTGTAAGTTCTTTTTTCCGTCCCGTTGATATAATTCCTCAAAAAATTATAGTATAACCAGGCGCTTTGAAGTAATTGATCACTTTAACAAACTGGCACGCTTCACCACTGCATTGCACAAGCAAAGCATGCGAACTGCTTACTATCTGTGATAAGTGGCGGTTAAAAAAAAATTCGTCCCAAGGTATCAATCGTTAATGACAGTTATTTGGATAGGAATGCGAGTCATTTGTAGAGCTAATAGTCAATTACTAAAGTCAAAATATCTACACGAATCGGTAATTAGTCAACCATTAAGGTCAATATGTAATTTTAGCAATAATTAGTTCGTGATTAAGATACGTTAATAATGTGCGAGAATTCCAAATGTTTAAAACGTTATAGTCAAAAAGTTTTACAATAATGTAAATGACGATACAATTTCTTACCAGAAAAGAAAATTAACAGTTAAATTTGTGAGCTCCTTTTTTAGGGTTCCGTACCCAAAGGGTAAAAACGGGACCCTATTACTGAGGCTCCGCTGTCCGTCCGTCCGTCCGTCCGTCCGTCTGTCCGTCTGTCCGTCTGTCACCAGGCTGTATCTCAGGAACGGTGATAGCTAGACAGTTGAAATTTTCATAGATGATGTATTTTGGTTGCCGATATGACAACAAATACTAAGAACCCAGAATAAAATATATATTTAAGGGGGCTCCCATACAACAAACGTGACTTTTTTGCTCGTTTTTGCTCGATATTGATAACGGCAACAGGTAGACGCTTGAAATATTTACAGAATATTTAGTTATATATTCACTTTAAAAATAAATAATTAATTTAAAATAAATCTAATATTTAAGGGGGGCTCCCATACAAAAACCGAGATTATTTTGCCGTTTTTATAGGTAATGGTACGGAACCCTTCGTGCGCGAGGTCGACTCGCACTTGGCCGGTTTTTCATTATTGTTTCACTCTTTTAGCAATAGACTTGTAGGTTATAAAAAAATATTTAATATTCCCCAGCTGAATTCGAAAACTGAAGGTAAAGATGGAACAAATAAAGTTAGGTACACACTACAGAGGCGTTACTACGAAATTCGAAAATCGAAGTTCGTATCGTATTATCCCTCTCACTCTAGTGTCAAATCATACTAGCGTGAGCGGGACGGCACGAAACGAAGTTCGAATTATGCACTTCGTGGTAGGGCCTCAGGCACTGCAGCAAGCAGAGTGGCCCAAAAAGTCGCGTACTATCCATTATACTTTGCTGTGATTCACTTTTGCTTTTCCATTTAAGCATGTCTTTCTAAAAAGCTATTGATTTTTATTATTTTTTTTATTATGAGTGGGATGCAAACGAGCAAGTGGGTCATCTGATGGAAAATGATCACCACCGCCCATAAATATCAACAATTCAAAAAGAGTCATTGATTGTTGCCGGCTTTTAAAAAAGGAGAGGGAATAGGGGAGTAAGAGAGGTATTGGGCCCCCGGCGCTTTCACTGACCGTGTGTTTATGCTGAAAGTGTTTTGTTTGATATGCTACAACTTTTAAACGTAAGAAAGAGCTTTAACGTAACTAGATAGTTAGTAGACTCAGACATGGCGAATTAAATTACCTTACCATGTTACTGTTTCATACCTTTTGAACGCATCTTAAAAATCTGGTCGAGGTCCCAAATAAATATAAATAGGATAGAGAAGGATAACAAAAACAACATTCTATGGATAATCCTTGTATGTCTTCGTTCAATTTGATTGATCTTTTCTAAGATTAAAATAGACGAAGCAAAATAACGCCGGTGAACTTACAAAGAGTTGAGTGTCTATTTTTGGAAACCAATAATAACGGTATTGTGACTTTGTGGTCTTACATTATAGCAATCAGTTTAAATGGATGGCCATATAATAAATCGATATTTCCACAATGAACGTATTTAGAAATTAACTGACCTGATGGCCGATGGGGCCAAAAGGTTCTCGAGTGGCGTCCTCGGACCTGAAGACGCAGTATAGGTAGGCCTCCAACAAGATGGAGCAACGACCTGGGGCTAAATTCAGGAACGGCCCAACACGGTTTGCGAGCGGTAATTTAATCGTTTGGAAGAGCATATGAATGGGCTGAGCTTGGGATGAGCTTTATTTTCCTGTTAGTTCGCTTTGTCAGTAAATAAACTAATAAATAAATAAATAAGGCTCATCCCAATCTCAGCCCAAACCTCTCGCAAACCAGTGATTTTTGGCGTTCCTGAATAGCAGTTCATCCCTATCCTATTGCAAATGATTGAATTACCGCTCGTAAACCGTGTTGGGCCGTTCCTGAATTTAGCCCCAGGTCATGGTAGCGAGAACGCGTTGGATGCGAATGGCGCAGGACGAATTTGTTTCGCGAGAGTTGGGGGGGGGAGGTGCAGCAGTGGACGTCTTTCGGCTGAAATGATGAACTGACCTAGATTTTATATTTTTAAACTAAACTCAAAGCCATATTATAGTGTTATAAGAATATTGCAGTATGTCATCATCATCATCCCAGCCAATTATACCTACTCATACTCATACTCATTTACGTCTACGTCTAATACGTCCCACTGCAGGGAATAGGCCTCCTCTCAGACCTCAATAAGTATTTTTTGGCAATTCATAGCCATCTTTATCTTTATTTAGAAATACTTAGATAACCATTGTGTTAGCTTTTCACTTACGAGTACAATAATAGGCGATATTTGTTTGGTTTCACATATTGCATAATTCTGTAATTTTTCGGTCTTTGTCTTTTTTTTTATCCCCCGACACAAATAGAGGGCTGTTATAAGTTAGACCGCTATGTGTGTGTATGTGTCTGTCTGTCTGTCTATCTGTCTGTCAGTGTGTATGTCAGTGGCATCACAGCTCTTAAACGGGTGAACCGATTTGGATGCAGTTTTTCTTTATTAGAAAGCAGGTTTCTTGGCGATGGTTCTTAGATATGTTTCATCAAAATCGGTTCTGCCGTTTCAAAGTTATTAGCTCTTTTGTTAGCTGCGGAAGGAAAGTTAGACGCATAACGGGCATTTACTTTATGTTTAAACATACGTGTGACGTAATTGCGTTTAAGGTTTTTAAATAATTTAATTTATAATTATAATCTTACTTATTTCGTACTTTCTTGAGATGTTTTCAAAATATTCTATTTTTTGACGTCGGTAGTATTTTTTTGTAAGCTCATGATAAGTATTAAATAGCGAGTCTCATTAAGCGAAAGGAGTATTTGGCGGTCTACGAATAAAGTTTTGTTGTCTCTGACCAAAACTTTGTGTGCCTCGGGCAAAATCTGGCGGTCTCTGACCAAAATTTTGTGGGATCTGAGCAAAATCCTGCGGCGTTTGAGCAAAGTTCTGTGGCATCTGACCAAAATTTTGTGGGCTCTGAGCAAAATTCTGCGGCGTTTGAGCAAAGTTATGTGGTATCTGACCAACGTTTTGTGGGATCTGAGCAAAATTCTGCGGCGTTTGAGCAAAGTTATGTGGTATCTGACCAAAATTTTGTGGGATCTGAGCAAAATTCTGTTGGTTTGGAGCAAAATTTTCTGGTCTTTGAGCAAAATTTTCTGGTCTTTGATAGTCACTTAGTGCTCCTTGACGTGCTCCAGCAGATGATAAGCTGTCAACAAAGATACTAGGCCTCTGCTCGAACGTCCGGCCTCCATTCCTTTGTTCTTCTATTGCTCGTCTATTCAGTAACCAGAATGGCTGGCGGTCTACCGGTAGTTTGCTGAGAGCGTCCACCACTGCTTGGTTACCTAAAGCTTCTGGTGGCAAACGTTCAGTCGTTGCTTTCATTGTGGTTGCATCGTTGAAAGCTCTGAAATAGAAAAATATATAAGTATGATAAAAACAGTAATAGTAATAGTGATTATAGTAGTTCAGGTAAAGTTTGAAGTGAATAATTTATTGAATCAGGCGTTACCTTGCGGAGGCCCACATCAATATGAACTGAAACAATTACTTTGCTAATCCGCGACCTTATGATAGCTCTTAGTTTATGCAAGAAATGTAGCTATCATAAGGTTGCAGGTGAGCAAAATAATTGTTTCTGTTAATTTGAAGAGGATTTGGCTCGCACTACCTCCTTAAATAATGAGAACACTTTTATTGTTGACGGTGTTCTTAATTATCACACCCACCTTTGTAGGTCAGTGTTAAGTGGTCCTCTCATTGACACAAAGGTTGACTGGTAGAGATCCCTTAAAGGGATAAGTTCTCCTATATACTATTTCAAGTTTGTCAATTGCGTTTACATGCACACTTACATACAAGCAGTAACAGCAACCAAAACCAATTTCAAGTTTTTAATTACTGAGTCGATTTAAATAAAATGTACTTCGGAGATATGATACGAACCAACCTTTTGATTTCTGACCCATCTTAGAACGTTTTCACAGTGTAAGCGTCATAATGATTTTCCTTGTTAAGCAATGCGATGTCACTGTGACATTTTCTGTGATAAAGTTCCATAGGGAGTCACAATTCAGTTGTTTCGACTGGTTTAATAATAAATCATCCAAATTAATATTAAATTAAGTGGTGTAGACATCAAAGGAAATACAATAAAATGATCATGTGAGGTAGGGGACAAAATACCTGGCCGGGTACCTAACGAGAGTCAATCACCGTCGCCCATGGACACCCGTAAAATAAGTAGAATCACGGGGAGCTTTATTCTAATACCAGGCACGGCACGGTATGTTTTACGAAGTAAGTAATGTAAGACACCCACTAATATTATAAAAGCGAAAGTTTGTATGAATGTGTGGATGTTTGTTACTTTTTCCCGCTAAAACGGTTTGACGGATTCTGATGAAATTTATCACACAGATAGTTTACTATAACCTGGATTGAAATATAGGATACTTTTTATCCTGAAAATTTGTGGGTGAAGACCAAAAAGTTGCACACTGTTAAAGCTGCATTAGCAGGTAGTTAAAATTACCATTAACTTTTTCCACTGTGACACGAAAATTAACCATAGCGCTTATTGAAAACAAAAGTGTCACTATACCAAAACTATTACTTTTCAGTATGGCCATTTAAAGTTGACAGTATACTTCTGTAATGCATAACTCATCAAAATTTGTATACATCATGTTTTTTTACTATTTCGTGCAATAGAAAGACTATTTAAGCTTCTAGTTTGAAATATTTTTCAAAATAATAAAAATGTTGAAGTCTAATAAAAAGGTTTTTAAAAAAAAGTTCGGTATAATGTAATTTTTGTTTTAATATTGTATAGATCTGCGCTAGGCAGAGTTGATTAGGCATAAATACATATATATAATAATGTGAAGAAAGTGTACCTGGCTTTCACTGCGCCGCTTCTGGCAGGGCCCTGCTCGCTTCCACGACGCTCTTCAGCTCGATCACTTTGTGATGTTGGTGTATGGGTGTATTTGTGTATGTTTTGTGTCCGATAAAGCCCGAAAACCGTACTTTAATATTTTATATGCGCAGGAGAACTCAGCGCGTGCCGACCGAAACTCGAGAGCTTTAGAACTGTCACCTTGACAGGTCAGAAGAGTATTTCTGAAGGAATACACAGAGAGGTGTATTTTCCTATCAAGGTTGAAAACCGAACATTCCCCCGCCCAAGCCATTTCCAATGGCTTAATCCCGAAACAATCCGAATAGAAGAAACCGAAGCCTAGTCCATAGGCAGCCGAGAAAGCTTGGCAACCGCTCGTTGTAAGACCGTGCCTTGAGCCAACTTAACGTCAGCAACCCGAATCATACCATCTTTGCCTGGGTACAACTGGACGATACGTCCACGACGCCAATGTAGAGGAGGGGCGTTTTCCTCCTTTAATAGAACCAAATCTCCCACCTTGGGAGGGGCAGCAGGCTCATTCCACTTGACTCTCTGCTGTAGAGTATGGAGATACTCCAAATGCCAACGATGCCAAAATCTTTGGGATATTTGCTGTAACATCTGGAACCGAGTTAACCGATGCAGTTTCTCCTCTTGGAGGGGGAATTCAGGAACGCCATTTAAAGGCTGACCGATTAGAAAATGACCCGGGGTCAGCACCTCTGGGTCGTTAGGATCCGAAGAAAGGTGACTTTGTGATTTTCGGTTTCCGCAATTTATGTGATTTCACAAGGAACGGCCCTGCAAAATCTGTGCCAACACCTTCAAAGGGCCTGGCTGCTACAACCCGATCGCGAGGCAAATTACCCATTAACGGTTGAGTGGTAGATCCCTTTAGTTTGTAACACGGTATGCAGTTAGTGGTGACCTTATTAACCGCTCGTCAAGCCGATAATACCCAATATTTGCGCTGCAAAATACCTAGCAACGTATTTGGACCGACATGTGCATCTTTTATATGTAAGTCCCAAATCAAAATTGTTACCAAGTGACCCGATTTAGGAAGCACTAACGGATGTCGCGAATCGTAAGGTAAGTCCGAATTTTGTAGTCTACCACCTACTCGAAGCAACCCCTTAGAATCTAGGAAGGGGATTAGACGTTTCCAATGGCCCTTAAGCCTTCGATTATTCCGCAGAGTATCTATTTGTGACACGCGATTCGCTTCAAATACCTGAAGAGTATGACGTGGCGTTTTAAGCCACGATAGGACAATTGAGCTGTCCGTCCATCCGTATACCTCCGAGACATCCATGGTTCTTTGCAAACAAAGACAAACATGATGCACGAGCTTAGCTAAGAGCACGGCTCCACACAATTCCAACTTTGGAATGGTGAGCCGAGATCTGATGGGGGCGACCTTACTCTTTGCCATGATCAGGTGAACCGAAGAAGAACCGTCCTCAGTGATGGTACGTAAGTAGACCACTGCTGCGTATCCTAATTCCGACGCGTCACAAAATCCGTGAACCGAAACTTGGCACATTGACTTGGGAAACATACATCGCGGAACCGCGATCCGATTGAGGTTACTTAAATCCATTTTAAACCGAATCCAGTCTCTCGCTAGACTTCCACCGATTTCTTCATCCCACGTTAACTTTTCAAGCCACAAACGCTGGAGTAAACACTTTGCCCAGAAGGTAACCGGGCAAATCCAACCTGTAGGATCATACATCCGAGCAACGGTAGACAAGATTTGTCTTTTCGTAATCAAATTATCCGAAGTTAAAGTCGTCCGATATGAGAAATTATCCGAAATTGGATTATATTGAACACCTAAGACCGAAACCGAACTATCCACTTCAGGATTATCAAACAAATGAGGAACTTGCAAATGATCTTCCGGTAAGTCCTTCAGAAGTGCAGGACAATTGGATATCCATTTACGCAACTCATATCCTGCCGAATCCATTATTTGGATTAATTCCCGTTGGAGTAAGAGAGCCTCCTCTTCCGTATCCGCTCCTGTCAAAATGTCATCGACATAGATATGTTGCTCTAGTGTGGCCGCAGCCTTAGGAAACCGTTCGCGTTCTCTATTTGCGAGTTCTAGTAAAGTCCGAATAGCCACGAAGGGGCTAGATTTTAAACCATAAGTATTCGTGTTTAATTCATAAACGAGTAGCGGCTCATGAGGCGACTCACGCCATAGAATCAATTGAAACCGCCTGTCCGAAGGATCAATCCAAGTTTGACGAAACATCATTTTAATATCCGTTACGAAAACAATCTGATACTTCCGAAAGTGCATCAAAATCTCCGTGATGTCCCTATGAAGTTTGGGACCCGCATGTAGACAATTATTTAGGGATGCGCCCGACGATGTAGCGCAGCTCCCGTCGAATACGGCCCGCAGTTTCGATTGTTCATCTTTACATACAGCATGATGAGGAATGACGTAAAACTCCTGACCCGATTGAAAGTCAAACTTTGAAAGTGACATATGACCGAGATCTAAATACTCCCGCATAAAGTTAACGTACTTTTCGCGTAAGGCAGGCTTCGCCTTAAGCCTGCGTTCTAAAGCCAGAAACCGTTTCTCCGCAATGGCGCGGGAATCCCCTAAAACCGGTCGCGATGATATAAATGGCAATTTAGTCATAAACCGTCCGTCATTCAACCATACTGTATTATTTTTATAATGAAGCTCACACTCCTGGTCTAATGGACTAGACTTGCACGCTTGGGGTGGCTCTTCCACCTTCCAAAACTTCTCTAAAGTATCCGAAATTGACGCACCAAAAAACTCCGAATCATCTATTTGAGTGGAGCCAGCCGGCTGCACTAGCACCGGGCCTAGCAATACGTAACCGAAAACCGAATTATAAGCCGTCAGCCCGTCAGGCTGTAATACTATTTTATCTCCTCCTACTAGAGCACCGAAAACATCTGAACCTAGTAATAAATCGATAGGTGCCGGTGAACCGAAATGTGGATCTGCCAGAGTTAAGCCCTCTGTAAGCCGAAGAACCGAATTATTTAAGTTAAGTGCAGGCAGATGACCGATTATATTTTTCATACTAACCACCGGAGTGGTAACCATAGGAAACCGCTTAGTAACCGGAGAGAAGGTCAATGAACCCTTCCCACAAATACCGATAGCCTTTGTATTACCAATACCCCGAATATGGTTGTCCGATGGCTCTAGCCGTAATCCTAGCTTGCGAGCTAAATCCGAAGTTATTAAAGACCCCTGCGAGCCTACGTCCAGTAACGCCCGAACTTCAATACCCGTATCCAAATCCGAATTAAAATAAACCTTTACTAATGCCGTGGGCAGTAGCACTGTTACTGGAAGTAGCCCCGGGGCAGTATGACCGAGCGAAACCGTATCCTATGGTCTAGTATACTGCTGGTTGTGACGACGAGCAGTATCTCTTTCGCCATGACGACGTTGGTCATGACCATCACGAACCTGACCTTCACCTTGGTCATACTCTTTCCGCTGTGGAGTCTGATGAGGAGACCGAGGTTGAGTGCGAGACGGATTCACTTTTCGTTCAGACCTAGAAGGCAAGCCATGTTGTGACTGTGAAGGAGAGCCATGGTGTGACCATGGTGGATCCGAACCGATATGACCCCCGCCCGTACGGGCCGGTGACCGCTCAGCTGAACGCCGCTGGTTTGGGTGGCCCTGATGAGAGCCCGACCGATTGAAACACAATAAGGGATGATGTTTCCTACTCCCACACGATGCACAATTGGGAACCCTATTACAATATTTATATCCATGTGGTCCGAGGCAAAAGAAACAAAACCGATTTTTCTCCACATAATCCTTCCGAGCATATGGGGACATTGCTTTAAACTCCAAACAGTGTGGTAGATCCCGATGGTCACGCTCCCCACAAAAGCCACAAGGCTGGATGAGTGTCACTCCTGTGAACTGCGGTGCCCTACGACGTGGCCTAGATGGACCCGCAATAGGCTCCTGAATGGGATGCATAGGGTCAGCCCTGGCACACTCCAATAATCGACATTCTACCTCAAGAAATTCTTTTAAATCCGAAAATGTTGGGATGGTCTCCGCTTCATTCCCACACTTTTGCTCAAACCGTGTCCTTAGATTATTAGGCAATTTTGCCAGACATATATGGACAAGTAGAAATGACCACTCAATGACAGGAAAACCGAGACGCTCCAGAGAGTTGACTGCCATAATGATTGGATTGAGAAACTGTGCCCGCAGACCGATAAGTTTGGGAGACACAGACGGCAGGTTAAGGATCTGGTCCACATGCACGTCTGCCAGCCGACGCGTATTTTGATACCTTTTAATTAAAAGTTCCCTCGCAATTTGGTAACCTTCATCCGATATCCGCAAATGTTGGATCAAACCCCGAGCCTCACCGGAGAGGCACGACATAAGATAGGCCAACTTTTGAGCCCCCGATAAGTCCGAACGTGAATCCACCAAACTATCAAACAGATTGTTAAATCCTACCCATTGGTCCATCGCCCCAGCAAAGGACGGTAATTGTAATGTCGGCAACCGAGATAACAGTCCATCCGAATCCGTACGACTTGAATCTGACTTACTATCTGAGCTATCAAAAGCTTGTTTATATTGGAAATTCGCCTCCATTAATTTATCGAAAGCCTCTAAGCCGCGCGTATACTCAAGGCGACATGCAGCAAGAATTTCTGCCTGGGCAGGTACGTCCGAATCCGAAAGTTCGATTATACGTTGAAACGCCTCTTCAAATTTTAAAAATTCCGTATTTACCGTTAACAGGCGCATTTTCAATCGTCCCGCGTGCTCTGATCGCGTAATAAGGTCCGCACTATCGATCAACCATTGTAATTTAACTTTAAATACCGAGAAATTATATTTCAACGACATCGTAATGTTTATCAACTTACTCACCGACAATAAGTAATTAAATCCGTATATAACTTATCAAACAGTAAAAACCGAATGTTACACGTATTACGCACACCGAAATTCACTTATTCACTTCACTATTTCACTTAAACACTTATTTAAACCGTAAATTAAACACCGACAAACCAAAACAAAATAAACCAGTAGATAAGAAACAAATGAGTGATAAGTAAGTAAGAGTTGTCAAACGTCAAACGTCAAACGTCAAAATCAAGTGACACCATAGATCAAATTAAATCCGAACTGTCATTAATGACAGCGTTTATTACCACGAACTCGAATACACCCAAGTTACCAACCCACTATTAAAAATATAAACCGAATTGAAATTCGAAGGTAGGTATAAAATCCTTTGTTCGAAGATGAAATATGGTCAATCCGACCGAAATAACCCAAAATAAACCGAAATAAACCCGAAATAACCACGCTCTGCTACCAAAAATGTATAGATCTGCGCTAGGCAGAGTTGATTAGGCATAAATACATATATATAATAATGTGAAGAAAGTGTACCTGGCTTTCACTGCGCCGCTTCTGGCAGGGCCCTGCTCGCTTCCACGACGCTCTTCAGCTCGATCACTTTGTGATGTTGGTGTATGGGTGTATTTGTGTATGTTTTGTGTCCGATAAAGCCCGAAAACCGTACTTTAATATTTTATATGCGCAGGAGAACTCAGCGCGTGCCGACCGAAACTCGAGAGCTTTAGAACTGTCACCTTGACAGGTCAGAAGAGTATTTCTGAAGGAATACACAGAGAGGTGTATTTTCCTATCAAGGTTGAAAACCGAACAAATATTATTACTTATATTTGGGACACTATTCAAAATATGACGGTTTATAAATCAGTATAACGTATATTTTCTTAAATTGTTATTTAAAGAACGATACTAAACGGAACATGTCACTTTTAAATTTAACATTTTAGCAAAATTAATAGAAGAACTTGATTAGAACCGTCACTAAGCAAAAGTGACACTTTTTCATTTACTACAGCGACAGCCTCATGCGGTGTCTGGTTTCAAACTGACATAGTGACGTTTTTAAACTTACGGTACCAACGCTTGAGCAGCAGTAAGTTTAAAGTGACACTACCGCCATCTCTTGGCGGCTAAGGTAACTACGAACGTAGGAGTCTGCATTTCGTGCGTTGCATTTTGAAATTAAAAGTGGCGTTAAAACTAAAAAATGGCGTTTTTTGTTTAGTGAAACTTTTGTTTTCAACAAGCGGGTACATTTGTATGGATAATTTTCGTGTCACAATGGAAAAAATAATAGTAATTATAAATACCTGCTAGTGCAGCTTTAACAGATGTGCAACTTTTTGGTCTTCACAATTGTATAGTTTCCGAGAGATAGCAAGAAACGAATTCTCCGCAGATCGAGCCGCGGGCAACAGCTAGTTACACTTATTTTTAATGGGATATTGTATGCCATTTTATGTTGTAATTTTTATATTTTTTTGTTATTCATTATTTTTTTCATTTCATATGAAAAGATGACTTTCTGCCAAGTTTCTTGCGGCGCATTCTTCTTGGCAATGATGGTCCTTCCGAAAGCGCTGGTAGTTTTTAAAAAAAGGGCATGTAAAAGAACCCTATGTCGCCCACTTGCACTTTTTTATTTATATTTTATTTTTGATTTCTTTTAAGTTTAATGTTAAGAGATAGATGGCGGGTAAAGTTCATCAACGTTAATATTCCATTAATAATGTGAATTAAATCTGTTATAATACAATCAATCATGATTCATTTTAGTTGGTGGTAGTAGTCATTACTAACCTGTCCATGAAACCGGTACTCTGAGTAGTAGTTGTAGTACTAGTGGGTTGGAGTACCGGATAGCCTACTGGTCTCCTAACATAAGGAGACTGAGCTACGCATGACAGCACTAACATTCCCAAAATAGGCAGCAACTTGGCAACCATATTGATCTGGAATGAAAAAGTATGATCGTAACAAAATTCTGACTGTACTTTCCATCAATTTTTGCATTGTCATGAAAGAGGATAAAATTTAAGTTATAATGTTTGACCTAAACCAAAAAGTAAGCCAGTAAAATTAGAACCAGTACAGGGTCGTGGGTTCGAGCCCAGGCTCACGCCTCTGAGTTTTTCGGAATTTATGTGCGAATTTACCATAGCTGTACGGTGAACGAAAACATTGTGAGGAAACCTGAACACATCAGCGAAAAAATTCAAGGGTGTGTGTGACGATGTCATACCGCAATGGGCCCGCGTGGGAACTACGGCGCAAGCCCTCTCATTTTGTGAAGACCAGGTCTAAAAAGTGGGACGTATATATACACATAAAGGCTGACATAATGAATGGCAAATGAAGTAAAAATTGTGAAAGAAAATAATAGCCAATATTTGTTAAAAAATGATAAAAAAATATTGCTTACTTACCAGTATATACGAATGATAGTGTCGACACTTTTCGAAACTTGAAATAAATCACTTAACACTTGACGATCAGGTTAAAACACTTTGCAAATGACAATATTAATGAAGTTGTTTATAATGTGTTGCATTCGGCATACAAAGACATACTAAACGAATCATTTATATGCGATTTATAATAAAAGATCAACAGACTATTTTTTTTAAGTGATAGAGATAGCTAATTAATAAAACACTTGAGGTAAAAAGGGATAGTACGAGTACGTGAACAAGAAAATAAGTAACTTATCAATCAGGTTTTTAAAGTTCTTGGGTTTCCCGCAGTTTACGCCGAAAATGGTACTACTCATACTTGCTACATCAATAGTGATTGAATTTTAACTTAGACTGAAGCATGAGTCAAGTTTTAATGCATTTAATTGCGGTGAAGTGTTTTTCCGTCATCATTATTCGACCAAAATGAGTTGCAAAAATCCTGAAAATTTCATTAGGGTGCCCTTAGGTACTGCAAGGAGCCTTTGTAGTCTCACCATGTCCACCTGTCCATTAACGACGCAAACAAGTGGTAAAATAAAACCTTTAAAAAATCCCGTATGCCGGGCGAGCGTTTTCTCCGTTCATTGCGCGATCGAGACGCTCGCCGCACAGTGATTATCTGGCGGCACACGCAATGAACTGATAAAACGCTCGCCGCTGCCGCCGGTCGCGTGAAGTCGTGGCCGGGCGGCCGGGCTATTACTATAAGCAAAGCGAGGATGGTTTTTTCTCTAATCTGAACCCGTAAAGTGTGAGATATCGTAAGATAGGTCTTTGAATAGTAAGTAATACAATTAGTTTAGTGGAATTCTAATATCAGTGATCAGAATAGGTAGCGAAATTGCGCGAGACTTCGCTGCGTAAGCTTAGTATGGATATAGCTTATAACCCCGGGATTTAGTTCAAAAAGTTTTATAGTCTTTTATAAGTTTACTAGCCGTTGCCTGCGACTCCATCCGCGAAGAATAGGGGTATAAAAATAGCCTACGACCTATTCTCAGACCTACCAAATACAGAGAAAAAGTTTCATTAAAATCGGTCAAGCCGCTTCGGAGGAGTTCGATAATAAACACATACTATAATATATTAGAAATAATATATATTAGATTTTCGTGACTTATTTCATGATTGTTTGATTGTTCACATTTTCATATTATTATGTTTTATTAAGTGGTGAAGTACTTTGCAACTTTTAAACGAAATATGTAATGTTAAATAAACGTGCCAGTGGTAGGTATTTTTTTGTGATAAAAACTAGCCATGCCCTTCCCAGGGCCTCCAACTATCTCCGTACCAAATGTCATCTAAATTGCTTCATTAGTTTAAGCGTGAAGAAGTAATGAACAGACAGACAGTAAATAAATAAATAAATAAATAAATAAATATCATGGGACAATTCACACCAATTGACCTAGTCCTAAAGTAAGCTTTGCAAAGCTTGTGTTATGGGTACTAAGCAACGGATAAACATACTTATACATATAGATAAATAAATACTTAAATACATAGAAAACATCCATAACTCAGGAACAAATAATCGTGCTCATCACACAAATAAATGCCCTTACCGGGATTTGAACCCAGGACCTCTTGCTTCGTAGGCAGGGTCACTACCAACTAGGCTAAAGCGGTCGTTAAAAGCGGTCGTGTTGTTTTTTAAGTAACAATTTTGCAATTATAATATAAAGTATGGATGTATGTACTTCGTAGATATGAATGTAGGTAGTATGTAATACGAAAAATATTCTGCATAACGGTGCTATCCATTTACATAAAAATTTCATAACGATCCTCTTCTATTGCCCTTGTGAAGTCTGCAAGCGAATTTCTACTAAAGCTCTCGTAGTAAAATTAACAACGGATTTACTTTCGTCTATCTTTTTAAGTTTTCCTTTACAAACCGGGTTAGCTTGAAAAGATCCATTTTTGGGGTAAGTTCGTCTTGTTGTTTGTGTTGTTGTGCTTTGTTTTGTTGTTTTTTAGGGTTCCGTACCTCAAAAGAAAAAAAGGACCCTTATAGAATCACTTTCTTGTCCGTCCGTCCGTCCGTGTGGCTGTCAAGACCCTTTATCACGGGAACGCGAGGAGGTATTGAGTTGAAATTAAAACCATATTATTATACTCAAGTCTACAGTTCCTTAAAGTTGTGAAAACAATCAAACTTCTAAGTTAATCATTTATGCCACACTGAAGGGAATCAAAATGTATTGGGTATTTTTCGTTGACCTAGAATACCATACTATAATACCTATAATACCATCATATACTACAAGTAAAGGAAAAAATCTAAAACTATACATTAGTAAATTTTTAAAGGGGTGCCGAATACCAATATAAAATGATGCCACCCTGCGTACATTTTACTTAAAAGAAGGGTTCTTCTAACATTGGATTATTATAAATACGACTGTTTACGGCGTATATTTAGCCATACCTACATTACGGAATCTTCAGTGCGCGAGTCCGACTCGCACTTATTTTGCCTTTTTTGTATTAGTTTTGTGTTTTATGTACAGTAAAGTATTATTTACATAGGTACATACATACTTCTTTCGCCCTTATTCAGCTCTTCATCATCATAATATCCTGTTAGGAGACATCCACTGCTGGATGTCTTTAGGCATTCTTCAAGGATCTCCACGACGGCCATTTTTGTTTTACACACATTCATTTTTCATTTTTGCTTTTCCGCAATATCTACCAGATTGTGTGTCCATTTTGCGCGGGTTTATCAACATTTCGCCTTTCGGAACGCGATTGACTCATAGCTCACACCGTTGTTATAAAAAACCAGTCAAGTGCGAGTGGGACTCGTACGTGACGGTTTCCATATCTATGTACAACGTTTTAAAAATAGTGCAGTAAAAAGTTAGAAAGATCGAGTTTAAAACAGTAAAGAAAACGTTTCTTGTATGAGGAGCCCCTTTATTTTTTTTTAACTTTATTTTATTTTTCTTAAATATGCAATGAAATATTGATAATAGGCCGGCCGCAAAGTATCACTTTTCAGGTGCGGCTAGACGAGAGGTCGTTAATCGCTTAGGCCTACCAGATGCTCTCTTTTAATTTCCATTCCACATACAGTTTGTGACACGGCATCATGGCGTTCAGCCATTAAAAAAAAATTATAACTAATATTTGCTTTTTGGTTCATTATGATGACATTCTGCCTGATAAAGAGGGCATGAAAAAAACCGTGTAGGTATAATCGGTAGTTTTTTAATACCTTATCCTTTCATTTAATACTCAAACTTAGTTTACGTGACATGTCATGCACGCACATTTTGTAATGACAAAATAGCCGCAGAAAATGTAAATATACACGATTGCAGTGAGAAAGAAAAAGATGGGGGACGGACCAGTCCAATCCAACTTGACCCGCGTTGCAACTAATCAAATTTTCGTAAATATTTTGATAAAATAAACAAATGGACTTACCGATGAAAAGTAACATTGTTTTTTGTTTCATTACATTTTTTACTGTTGTTTCCGCACCATTTAACTGCACAACAAGACATGATGCCGTATATTGAAGCTGTTTTACGTCGTAAATGTCAGCTGTCTCATCGGTCATACTTTATGGTTGAAACTGACGGTAAACCAAGGAGTCGGGAAATACATCATTGATAAATCACTGACTAGTCGACAGATTAGTGTCGCCTTTCACTACGTCTCTAGGGGTTATATGCTCGTAGATTTTGGGCTATAAAATCGAGTCGCCCGGCAACAGAACTCTGATACCAAGGATCCTAAATTAAAGCTTAAGTCCTAAAAATATGTCATAGCTTCTAACGTACCATGTTTTAACACACGTGTAAAGAACGCTTGCGTCTTGCAAACCTTTGAAGTAATTTTGAACACGTAAGAGAACATTGCACGTTTAATACAGAACCATCGAAATAATTTTCGTCGAGTTATTAAACTCGAGTGTGAACTCTCTAAATGGTCCTAATATCTTAAACACACTGCCTTGAAAAGTAAGGAGCTCGTACATGGCGTTTTCATTTGAAGAAAATGTAGTTTGAAAAATATAAAAAATAATTTGATTAGTTTTATCAAAAAAGTATATTATTGCTTAGGTCTAGGAGTAGGCAAATGCTGATTGAGTATTGATTTAAACGGACGAGGGAATATTCCTTTTTCTCAAAAATAGAAAATTGGAAACAAGTAAAAAAATACAATTGACATAAAGTACTAAATCGTTCCTAGAATCCTTGCAAAAGCAACCTTGCAAATAATTAAAAATTCGATTCATTCGAGATCAGATAAGAAATAACACGGCATTTTACACAATGACGACACTCAGATCTTCGTCTGGCCATCTGCCTTGTTTTCCTATACTAATCTGTGACAAATGATAAACGATCTTAACCAGTCGCCAATAACGATCAAATTACCTCATCACCGAAGAAACCGATTCACTTATCTTCGAATTGTACAGGGCCAACAATACTGCAACCAAATTCCCAAAATTGGAATTTCCAGTTCTCCAAACTTATTGTCACTTGTCATGAGTAATGTGCATATTTTTATATAGCCGTTTACCTTTTGAACGCCTGCGACAACTAAAGTTGTCAAGATTGTCGTGCCTGCAACGCCGTCGACCCATATAGTCCAGAAACAATTACTTTGCTCACTCGCGACCTAGGTCCTAAGGGTCACGGGTGAGCAAAGAAATTCTTTCAATTCATTGATATGGACCTCCACAATGTAACGCATGATTCAATAAATTATCAATAAGTCCGTCCATAATTCTTTGTTTAAGTCACAAAGGCAATTCCTGTATAAGATTTCAGCCTTCTGGAGTCAAGGATTTGGGCTGGGCGTTGATGTGTCAGTCAGTATATCAGTCAGTACTTTTTTGGATGTACAGATTGTATGCATCAAACCAGATCAACTCAATAATAGCTATAAGGGAAAATCAATATCCTAGACCTTATCCCGTTCACTTAGAGTTATAGTATCTCTATAGTATCACTTGGTGTCTCTATTTAAGTTATAGCCATCGCCCGCTATTCTACCTACTATGTGTTAGCTGCCATACTGGTTTTGATCGTCAGTTGTTGTCAGTCGAAAAAACTGAATCACCTAGCAGGGTGACTCCTTTTCATTGTAAATATTATTTTGACATTCCGTACATCTGCCAAAGAAATCATCGCGAAATTGGTTATGAAAAGGTTTCACCCTGTTACGCGATTCAGTTTCCTTTACTGTACTTGCACTTCATGGTGTAAGTCTATTATGCATAAAATTCAAAGAGCAACATAGAGAGAAAAATGCCTATCATTATCATCATCACCAGCCTATGCTCGTTCCATTGCTGGACATAGGCCTCACCCATGGCACGCCACTGAAAACGATCCTCGGCCACTCTCAAATTCCCATAGCTATAGCTTGTCTAATTTAAAATGACGCGCTCCACCACCGCATTTGACATACAGGATGAGGATTTGGTGGAGGTGGTGGGGCGCGTCATTTTAAATTAGACAAGCTCTACATTATATACATTATACAACGTGTGTCTCTTTATAGTCAGTTAAAATCTTAAATTTGAGTTTCCAATACAGCGGTATTGTTACTTAATAGTTATTCAAGTATTTCATGTTAAATAATGTAACTTGTTTACGATTTAAGCGGCGTCCTCATTAAGTTTTTTTCTCTTTGATGTCGTCTCGTAGTCTGCGGAACCTTAAACATAGCACGACGTGCATTTGTCTATTTTTTTACACGTTACCTTCTAAAGTTTTTTAAGCCTGGGAATTTCAACTCATAGTCTTTTCAGAATATTAATTTTGTTCGCGAAACTTACCAGCATTGTGTCTTCGTAATATATCTTCTCAAAGAATTAGTATATGAAAGAGCTGTTATAATCATCATTTAAAATGTTCAAATGTTTTCGAACTCTGAGGAAATCCTTCGAGGATTATTTTAAATTCTAATTAAGTTAATGCGAAGATACAGAAGATTAACGATAGTTACATGTTTGTTTTGTTGGTTGAAATACTTAGTATTCAGCTACTTTTGAATCAAGCTTTGAATTTTTAGTAAAATTAAACCTAACATTCAACGTCCAGAACTACTAAGAATATACTAAGTACTTTCGGCAGAAATATATATGAATGAGTTTGGCGATTTTTTGAGCTATTTATGTCGGTGACTTTAGTTCTTGCGCGGATTCAAGTGGCAGTGGGCAGGGCACATCGCTCGTAGAACTGATGGCCGATGGGGCAAAAAGGTTCTCGAGTGGCGTCCACGGACCGAAAGACGCAGTGTAGGTAGGCCTCCAACAAGATTGAGCGACGACCTGGTTAAGGTTGCGGGATCGCGTTGGATGCGGATGCCACGGGACCGATCTGTTTGGCGAGCCAGCCCTATGTTCAGCCAGTGGACGTCTTTCGGCTGAAATGATGATGATGATGATAAATGAATGAATGAATATCGTTAACTTACCTACTTTATTTTTTTCTTAATATTATGGGATATTATGAATCTTTTTGAGATGATGAATTTCGCATAGGTATGACAAATACAGTCACAATGACCACTTAAAAATTTATAAAACTTTTAATAAAAAGTTATATTTTGATTGTTTCTGAATAACATAAATCAAAATTTTAATTCCTTTAGAAATAACATCATTAGAGTTAAATAAGTTAAAAAGAAAATTGAAACAGTTTTTTGAAATGCATTTATAGACTTGTTTAGAGGAAATTAAAAAATCATATCTTAGAAATGTTTAATTATCTAGATTAAAGTTGTTCGCATGTATTTAGTATTAATGACTTGCTAAATGTGACTGATGTTATGTTACTTGGCCAAATAAACGAATCTTGAATCTTGAAAAACGCAAAGTGACAGATAAAAATTAAATTATCAGAAGCTTAACAAGCTTTTACGAATAGATTTATTATTTAGTAGTCCATTTCTTACACATAATCTGGCGATGTCGAATTTCCTAATATTTCCGTGAAGCACAACATTGCAAAGGGACGAGTAGCCCCATTTTCGACAGCCTCTTTAATGATCCAACTTTTATCACCTTTAAAGCATTAGAGAGAAAGGTTTTCTGCGTTACCTCAAATACGGAACGGCGTATTTGTTTAATGGTTCGGAAAATGTAGTGCCCGCGCACAACAGTTGAATGAGAATCACGTAAAAAAACAGCGAGGAATGGACGCATGACTTAACATTCCGCAGGCCCCATATTGGGCGCCACTTCAGCTTCTAAAATTGTTTTACAAATTTGTTGCCACATTCAAGTACCTTTATTACAACTAAACAATTATATAAAAGATTATGCAACGTGAAGCTGTCATTTACTCAATTTCTACTTTTATTGTCTTCAAAATTTATCACTGTTAACGTCAGACTTGTGTGTGCAGTCATCACCACTACGTACATGGTATATTGTGACATGATGAAGTAAAGAGGCAGAATTAAAAAGAATTTGTTCTAGTAGAACTGCTTAGGAGGAATATCACCCATTTAAAAATAATAGAATAATTTTCTTACAACTACTACGTACACATTTTTACGAATATATCGAAAACAAGTTAGTAAAAACATTAGCTTCTCTGTGCTATTTCAATAAAATCTCGGACATGCTCTTTTTTTGGGAAAAAAATTCTTACACTTAAACACACATTACCTACAAGTTTACATGTTTTAAAAGACTTTGAAGTCTTTGTTGAAGGTGTATCAACAATAGAATCACAACGACACATCCTTTATTGTTTATAAAGCTCAGCTCAAACAGATCATAGTCTGATATTTCCAATAAGATAGCATTTATAGAGGATAACTCGTATTGCTCGTATTATTAGTATCTACTTTTGCCTTCTATTTGATTTGTTCGAAGATAGCTGTTGTAATCGTGATCACATTATTATTTTAACATAAAACTTTTTTTTTAGTAATACGAGTTTAAGGTCGTAAAAAAGTCGTTATCCTCCTGACTAATCAAAAGTTTACCAAGAATGCAAGATGGCTGGGTCAAGACGTTTCACTTTTTTTTTCGGAAGTTATGGCGATCCAAAATTGGCAACTTTACGACAGGTTGTTTAATTATCACCTAGCGCTAATAAAATTTTAACTTCCTCGCAAAACCTGACTTTGCTTTTTTCAGTTTGACTTTTACACGAATTAGGTATGAATTATGAGTTGATAAAATTTGACCGATCTTTACCAAAAATAGTAGGTACTTCCAAGATATTTAAAAATTCATTTGGAATATTTCGATAGATTGTTCGGCTAGTTAGATTGAACACCCAAACGATTGAAACTCAGTCAGACTAACCTAACCCTCTATTGAAATATTCTAGATTAATTTTAAGACACAGTTAATAGTTAAGGTATACTACGCATTTTTTTGCAAAATAGCGGACTTAAAATCTTTGAGTAAAAATCAATAGCTTTTTAAAAAGACATGCTTAAAAGGAAGAGCAGTGAATCACAGCAAAGTATAATGCATTGCACGCGTCTTTTTGGGCCACTCTGCTTTAGTGTCTTACTTTATTATGTTCCATTTTTACCATCAGTTTTCAAATTCAGCTGACGAATTTTAACAATCTTTTATAGCCTATAAGTCTATTGGTTAAAAGAGTAAATTCATATCATTTTTAAGATAAACTCAGTCAAATTGACCAGACTTGTTAAAATGTAACCGTTGATGTCTGCTGCTTTTTTATTAACTTTTAAGTTATTGTAAATAACAAGAAGATACACAGATGCATCTTGTAGTTTAATGTGTAAAGTTATAACAAAGACTTGTTTAATAGCTTTGCTTAGGCATTATTATGACTTTAATTACTTTTTCGGTACCCATACTAATTATTAATCTACTATATATAAGAAGAAATAGACATAAACTTTGGACAATCCTGAAACTTCACTAATTTGTTTGCAAACTTTTATTTATAAGGAGAATTAAAATTACACGGAACTGTCTATGCTTTACTACCCTCAATACTGTAGCACAGCTAGCGAGAAGTAAGGTAAACGACCCTGTGCTCGACACTGACCCAATACATGGCACCTTCAATCTTATGTCATAGTAAGAGAGGTGATAGATGAGTGTCATCTACTGCGTTGAGGTGTCGAGCATTAGTACGTTTACCTTAATGCTTGGCGGCAGGATTAAAAAGTAAGATAGGTAGAGCGATCGAAATTAAATTTGCACAAGGTTCTAATGTGCTGGTTTTAACCAGCGACACGCTGAGCCGGGACCATTTTGTAACAAGATCAATATGTGTCTATAATAGGCATAATATGTTTGTACTTTTACTTTTAGCCTGTGTACGTGTTATTGTTGTTAGAAATAAATGTTTTTCTTTCTTCTTTCTTTATTCTTTCTAAAACAAGTGAAATCACACTACGGTTTTCTCAGATTCCATACTTCAAAATGAATAACCCTTCGAGAATCATTTTCATGATTCATCTGTCTGTCTTTCTGTCAATACTCTTATTCTCAGAAACGCTTGACGGTGTTGTAAATTAATATAAAACACGAAGAGATGTGGTCTTTTAAAACCGTAGAAAAATGATGTTTTCAATTTAATTTTCACTTCATCAAAAGATACCTTTTGAAATAATTTTCCATACAAAAAACTTTTAGAATTCAAACTTTTAGGATAACTCCCGTTGACATAAAGGCTTCTGTTATGAGGACACAAGTGGAAAAAAGCCGAAAATCACAGATTCTCTAAAAACGATCTTTTTGAATAATGTCTTTCATAAAAAATATATTTCTAATTCAAATCAGTCATCATTTAATTCACATTTCTACCAATGGAGCCTTAGTATACAAAAACACACTTATGAGTATAATTATCTTTCTAATTTTAGTAACATAGTACCTTTTTTAACGACCGCTTTAGCCTAGTTGGTAGTGACCCTGCCTACGAAGCAAGAAATCCTGGGTTCGAATCCCGGTAAGAGCATTTATTTGTGTGATGAGCACGAATATTTGTTCATGAGTTATGGATGTTTTTTATGTATTTAAGTATTTATTTATCTATATAAGTATGTTTATCGTCGTCTAGTACCCATAGCACAAGCTTTGCTTAGTTTGGGACTAGGTCGATTTGTGTAAGATTGTTCTCTAATATTTATTTTATTTATTTATTTTACCGGCTTCTATTTTATTTAGTCACTTTTTATTTTTATGTTTTTTTTACTGGCTTTTCGGGATGCATGGAAAGAATGGAGGGAGGCCTTCTGGGTGGGACACTTCTCCAGGCTAATTAATAATAATAATAATACTGGGTTTTAATTTTTTACGGAATAATTCATTGCGTGACTCTCGCTCGTACTTGGCCAGTATTTTCTTTATTAATTTGCTAGTACGAGTACAAAACCCGTTGGACCAATTTTCTTTGCCTTTTCCAAGTGGCATTGACAAACAAAAGATATTGGTCTGCGATTGGCTTTGATCCAGCGACTCCGGAATCGAATTATGTTTCCGGTGAAAATAACAAACATGTATATTATTGTGTCGTTGATTCGTGTCTGTTTTTTAACCCCCGACGCAAAAAAGAGGGGTGTCATAAGTTTGACCGCTATGTGTGTGTGTGTGTGTCTGTCTGTCTGTCTGTGGCATCATAGCTCTTAAACGGGTGAACCGATTTGGATGCGGTTTTTTTTTAATAGAAAGCAGGTTTCTTGGCGATGGTTTTTAGATATGTTTCATCAAAATCGGTGCAGCCGTTTCAAAGCTATCAACTTTTTTGTTAGCTGCGGAAGAGATCTTAGTTGCGTAATGGGCATTTCCTTTATGTTCAAACATAAGTCTGACATAATTGCGTTGGGGGTTTTTTAAATTTTTAATTTATAGTTATTACTATACGTGTTCCGTTTTGCCATTTTGGCTCCGGAACCCTGAAAACCAGCGCAGGTAAGAGAATTTTTGCCTTCGCTTCTTAACCTCAATCTGAAAATGATACTTCAATACTTCGTCTGGGAACCATCAACCCTATCAAGTGCTATGCATACTATTCCGTTTACAATCCCAAGTCTCGGTTTAGTGAAAAACGGTGTTTTAAAGAAATCCAGTCTCCAACTCGGGTGAATACGAGTATATGATTAACTTTTGTTTAGGTTTTTTTTAATATCCATCTACTTAATGATAACATCGCCCGCTTGGATGGCAGAGCAGAAGATTATACCAAACCAGATGAACTTGACATAAATAACTCCTTATCGTCATAATCATCTCCGGTTCCACTGCTGGACACAAGCCTACAGTCTGAATATTATTTATTGTGATTTTATGGATCCGACCATCATGTTTTTAGGGTTCCGTACCCTGTTCTGTCACAGGACTGTATTTCGAAAACTCTAATAGTTTGAGAAATATAATTTGTATGTCGCAGCGTCAGGTGGTCGGGAAGCGCTCTCAGGGGGCGGATCACATTCCTGAGACCGATCCATTACGGGTGCTCGGTCAAGGTTACTTTACCGCGAAAATAATAACTCCGTATTATCACTCACTTACCTACTGATTTAATGAATTTACAGCACAAACAATTAAAAGGAATAATGATTACTTAAATTTAAACGGATTTAGAGCCCATTGGCATGCACCATGTGCGGCCACCTGTCAATGAATGACGTGCCAACCGCCATCGCAATGACATATTGACACCTTCAACTCCATTCGGTGTTACCGGCTCTAAAAAATAATAACATTCAAACTACCTTCAATTATCAACTTAAATAAACTGTCAAAGTCAACAATTCGCAATTAATAATCAACCGTAGGTAATTATAACGCGCGCCGTTATACATATACATAACGTGTATCTTAAATAAATAAATAAATATCACGGGACATTTCACACCAACTACCTAACCTAACCTTGTCCCAAAGTAAGCTAAGCAAAGCTTGTGTTATGGGTACTAAGCAACGGATAAACATACATATATAGGTAGATACATACTTAAATACATATTAAACACCCAAGACCCGAGAACAAACATTCGTATTTTTCATACAAATATCTGCCCCGACACGGGAATCAAACCCGGGACCTCAAGCTTCGTAGTCAGGTTCTCTAACCACTAGGCCATCTGGTCGTCTAAATCTCATATTGCTCATATTCTCATATTCTCAATCTTATATTGCTGTTACAACAACAAAATAATAAAATTAAAAATTACAGGAGGCCCAAGACGAGAAACGTATTATTTTTGTTTGCGTCGTTACTCTACAGGGTTATTTGTAATTCACTAGCATCCTTTTAACCCTAAACTCCTACCACTTAAACAAATGTGTTTTGTTTTACGGCTTTTGTCATAACTTAATATTTTTGGTGTAATAACGTTTTGAAAATTTGAGATTACCTCTTATTTTTACGATACTCTGTGTATTTGTATGGGAAAAAAAGTGCTTCATTTTAAAAAGTCGTAGAACAAAAAACATCTGTTTGAGTGATAGGAATTCAGGGTTAAGAGGATGTCAGTGAATTAAAAATAACCCTGTATAATTTTTAAACTTACAATCCTCAAACTCGGAATGATAATAGAAATAAGTATACTGCATATCAACAACATGAAATAATAAAAACAGATCAAGCGTGAGTCGGTTATAGGGAAGAAATTAAAACTTTGTTATTTTGCCTATTAGCGACTGTACGACTTGCTGTCTAGGTGAGTTTGATTTTTCTGAGATGTAACGAATACGACCTTTGTCGTTTTTAAAATTTTAAACACTGAGAGTCCCGTCTCCAAGCTCTTAGAGTCTTCACAGCAAAGAAAAAAATCAAAGTCAAAGTCAAAATTTTTATTCAATTTAGGCATGAATTGGTTCTCCTATGAACGTCGAAGAATCTACCACCTAAAACTTTCTATCTGTATCGTATTGTTTAGAATTTTATAGGTAGTCCATAATACCTTTCTAGTTCATAATAATTTGTGTCTACATTATCATTTTAGCGATCAATCTTCCTAGATTTGCTCGTCTGGCGTCAAATAAGGCATATCGAGTCGCCCGATCGTGGCTTCCGACCATTTATCAATGACTATTAAAATTCAAAGCTTCTATTACTCTTTCATGAAGTTGTTATTTTAATTCAGTTAACTTTGCAAAATATCGTTAGGTATTATTTTATTTTTCTTTAAGAAGGCCGCAAAGCGATATTACACATGTTTGTTTTTTTATACTACAAGCGCTTTCGGAAAGACCATCCATTATCGAAATATATTAATGAGTCGTTTTAAAAAAAACACAACTAAGAGAATTAATTAAAAAAAAACTTAATTTATTCCATTGTGTAACGAAAGTTACACAAATAATTTGTATGCCTAACTTTCGTTATACAAAGAACGCGATCGTAATTTTGTTTTCATTAAGCCCTTAATTATGTACCTACTTACATTTTTTTAAAACGATCTAATGTAATACTGAAGTAGTTTAAGAAAATATAAAAAAATATATTTTGTGTATATCCATTTGACGCTCTTTAGCATTACGATAGTAGTTTTACAATTAATTAAAGCCGTGTCAATCTATATTAAATGATATATGTAAATAGTTTTAAAAAAAAAATCTATATTACTAATCTGTACTTTCTTTAGTATGAAATTGATGATGATGATGATGATAATTATACTATTCTTGAGGAAAAGCTACTTTTTATCCTGGAAAAGTGTAAAGTTTATGACATCATGACATCGACAAAGTTACGGGCAGCATTATTATTATTCCGTCCAGCTCACCAAACAAACACACAGTTTCAAAGTGATAAAATGATATGTAAAATTGTTTTTTAATTTATTCATTTATTAGTGGTCATAATCACGATATTCCGGTAAATTTGACCCTATAATTTGGTCTTTGAAAATGTTCTTCATATAATGATTCGGGCAAAACGATAAGGGCACCTCGACGTATCCTGTAAAATAAAGATCCATTTAACATCCAACTTAAAATTTTTGCTAGTATGAAAAATTATTAGCTTTCTTTTTTTTAAGCCGTTGGTAAGATAGGTTTATTTTATAAAATTCATGAAATCCCAATACGGTTTACGGTTCAGATGAAAATCTCTCAAAAATTATTAAAGCAAACAATTCACTATCTAGGCCACAGATTTCCAATTTTTCATGTCCTATTTTTTTTGTGTATAAAGCGCCTGTTGGAGTAAAACAAGTCTTAGTTCCTATTCCATTTGTGACTCAATAGGTACTCAATTTTTTTATTGCTCTTCCACAATGTATATTACAGGTGTTATATTATTAGGATACAAATTTGATCATCATGGGCCCTGTTGGGTTCAGCAAACATGTGACGAGAAGGCAGCCTTAATTATAGCTAATAGAGTGCTGAGGCGGCTCAGCAATCTTTTAATAAAGAAAAAGTAAATAAATAAATAAATAAATATTAGGGGACAATCTTACACAAATCGACCTAGTCCCAGACTAAGCAAAGATTGTACTATGGGTACTAGACGACGATAAACATACTTATATAGATAAATAAATACTTAAATACATAGAAAACATCCATAACTCAGGAACAAATATTCGTGCTCATCACACAAATAAATGCCCTTACCGGGATTTGAACCCAGGACCTCTTGCTTCGTAGGCAGGGTCACTAACCAACTAGGCTAAAGCGGTCGTTAAAACTCACGAAGATATTTACTGTGAAAATTAACACTTAAACAATAATACTTTGTTTATATTGAGCAGTCAGGATGGAATTACTAAGAACTAATTTGGTATGTAAATAGTTGGATGTCCGGAGTAACACATACGTGACACACGGGATCTATAATAAAATCCCATAATTTTAAACCACTAAGTCTTGAGACATGAATTATTGCACGGTGTTTCTATTAATGAAGTCCACGATGAAGTTTTTGGGAATTCCCATGGCGAATTCAGTTAAATCCCGGAATTTCAATTTGACTGCCAGAATTAATGGTTTGCACAAGCGAAGCCGTGGATAAAAGTTGTGTAAAATGAATTCTTCTATGTACCTGTACTTATCATTTTTTCATTAATTACAGTAAACAGACCCATTAAGCTGTAGAACCACGATATTTTAAATTGTTTTCAAAAATGACAATAACATGGAACAGCAATGCATCACAGTGCTTGTTGCACTCTCATGTAGTTTATTTAGCCAGTGGAGCAAGCGACAACTAGGGAATTAGTAGAGTAGTAAGTTATTGCTTTTATGTCCGATACACAACACAATTTGACAATGTTCGCGTAATATACCGTATAATTCTATTAATATTATAATTAAATGCGAGTTCACTTAAGTGCATGATGTCTTGAAGAAGGGTCAGGTCAAAATTAAAGTACCCGAAACCGGCAAGCATGTATGAAAAGACTAATGAGTGTTGTGGAAGCGAAAGATGTACCTATGTAAGGATCGTAGCAGATGGAAACAAATAGTCTCTGCCTATTCTTTTGCTGGGAAGGAGGCGTGATTGTATGTATGTATGTAAATGCGAGTTTATGCGTGCGTGTGTTTATTATAATTTCACGTTAAAATGGTAAAACTCATTTGAATCAAATTTGGTATGCAGATAGCTGAACTCTGGAACGCAACAATGTTACGTTTTATCCCGATATTGTCACGGGATCGGAATAAAATTTTAAAAGCTCTACTGATAGGTTTAGATGTGTGAAATTTGGCACGGGTGTTTTTATGCAACTTTAATGAAGATCACTATTTATTCCCAAAGGAAATTCCCAAATTTTCTTTTATTCTACATTTCAGTGAATGTGCTTCGGAACTGCACGACCTTATTCCACCTGCTCCTTTCTTCCACAGGTCGACCAGAAGTAGCCGGGGTCTCCACTCTTACGTTGTCAGTATTCCCAAAATCCGCGTTTTCGCTCTTCCTTCATCAACTGCACAGCTAAGGAGTGGAATTCCCTGCCTGCGACTGTGTTCCCTGAACACTACAATTTGGCCGCTTTCAATTGTAGGGTGAATGAGTATTTACTAGGCAAGCGTGCTCCATCGTAGGCCTCATCTTCGCTTTCCAGCAGGCGTGATTGTGGTCAAACGAAAGCCTATACAGTATAAAAAAAACTAATGGTTTCCAGGTGAGAAGCCGCGAATAAAGCCTACACTATAATAATCACGTTTAGCAAGTTCTGCGCTAGTTGTTCGTCGTTTTTTCAACATAATATAATAAAATTCCTGCACTATATTTCACAGAGGTATAACAAAAGCATCGCTGTAGAAGTTATTAAACAATATTAAAAAATTAGTACCTACTTTTTTCATAAGTACCAAGATATTGCCACTCATTTAAGTAAAACTCTTTATTCATTGCTCTTCACGGTTCAAAATTAAATGGGGCGGTTCTTTGTAGGCACTAGATGAAACTGGACGGGCATCAAATATTGCAAGTAAAACTAAGGAATACAATCTTTCGAGAAACTTTCATAATAAGGTTTTGTTTTTTAGCAATGTCTTCCTCATCATCCCAGCCTATATAAGGCTCAGGCGTCCTCTCAGAATGAGAGCGCTCGGGCCGTAGTTCCCACGCGGGCCAAGTGTGGATAGGGAACATCACGCAAACTATTGAATTTCTTCGCAGATGTGTGCAGGTTTCCATGATATTTTCCTGCACCGTAAATATAATAGTAAATTTAAAAATAAATTTCGCACATTTTGTAATGACCATGTCTTTATGCTCCAGTGAACTGATATAAATCGACCTTGTCCTAAACTAAGCAATGTTTGTATTATGGGTCTAGATAGCGGATATAAACATACCTACTTATATCGACAAATACGTACTTAAATACATTATTAAACATACTAGACTCAAATTCAAACATTCGTATTTTTCATTGGGTTGTCCGACCGGGGATCGAACCCAGGACCTCAAGCTTCGTGGTTAAATTTTCTAATCACTAGGCTAAATATTCGGTCGTCAGTTATCAAACAGGGTTTTTATTACACGCTGTTTACGTAGAGTACATGACTGTCATGCAAATTGACCGCAACCCTCTTCAAATGTTCCCGCCCAGCAATCCACTTCGTCCTTTATTTTATTCAAATTAGTCTTTCTGATAACACTTTGAACGTTAGAGAAACGTACCGCAGAGAACGGAGAAAAAACAGCAAGATAACGAACGAGAATTTATGCCTTTCAAAATTAGGTTAGGGTAGGGGAGTTAGGGACGGAACTAACTGAACTAACAGCTTAACCAGCCCTATTGTAAACCTGCCCGCGATGGTGGTTGTATGAATATCTAGTTTGACGACCAGATAGCCTAGTGGTTTAAGAACCTGACTACGAACCTCGAGGTCTCGGCTTCGTTTCCCGTGACGGGGAAGATCATCATCGTCCCAGCCTATACATATATGGCCCAGCAGGGCATAAACCTCCTCTCAGAATGAGAGAGATTGGGCCGTAGTTCCTACAGGCCGCAGTGCGGATTGGTAACTTCACAGACACCATTGAATTTCTTCGCATGTGTTATGCAATGCAGGTTTCCTCACGATGTTTTCCTTCACCGTAAAGCTCGTGGTAGATTTCAAATTAATTTCGCACATAAATTCCGAAAAACTTAGAGGTGCGAGCCCGTATTTGTACCCAAGACCCTCTGCTTGAGAGGCCATTGGTCAAACCACTAGGCCACCGCGGCTCAACCAGTACCAGGTTATCGTTGATTATTCAAAAATACGTTTATTCGGTTCATCGTGACACATATGTTTATAACCTACATATACCTACCTGATAAAAAGAAACACAAAAAGAATTTCTTCACAGAACTGTGTCAGATACTAAAAGAATAGAAAATATTTCCTTGTTTGGAATATGACAAACGTGCAAGCAATATATGAGAGAATAATTGATTCGATGCCTGATTCTATGAAAATACGTTGTGTATTAACACTCATGGAAAGGCATCAAGTGCCCCAGGGAAATCAGTTGCTTGCTGAACTAAATCCATCTGCACTTTAGCACATTGGCGAGGTACAGTTTCCGTACCTATAAAATACATTCTTTCTATTTTGCTTTCAAGTTTTTGACACTTCATACATTTTTAAATATACGGTTATGCAAAGGACGTAAAATGCACATTATAATGGAGCTTGGTTCGTGTCTTGGGAGTATTTGAGTAGATAGGTATATGCTGCAATTTTGGCTGAATCTTGGTCAGTCGCTTTAAAAGTCGCCCAAGAGGTACGGAAGTTTACAGACCATAACATTAACAACGATAACATAAGAATAGATTAAAAACTGAGTATGAACTTGAGATCTTCTTTGAGCAATGCAAGCTCATCAATACCTATTCACAAACTCATCAACATCATTTCAGCCGAAAGACGTTCAATGCTGAACATAGGCCTTCCCCAAGGCTCGCCAAACAGATCGGCAAGAACTAAAGTCACCAACGTAGCTCGAAGAATCGCCAGACTCAAGTAGCAGCGGAGGCACATCGCTCGTATAAATAACTGATGGCCGATGGGGCAAAAAGATTCTCGAGTGGCGTCCACGGACCGGAAGACGCAGTGTAGGTAGGCCTCCAACAAGATCGAGTGACGACCTGGTTAAGGTTGTGGGATCGCGTTGGATGCGGATGGCACGGGACCGATTCACAAACTGTTACAAGTAAATTAAAAAGGTCATTACGATTTTCAATAAATTTGCTAGTTTCTATGTGCAAGGCGCTGTACATTTGGAAGTATAATAGATACCTATACCAGCGAGAAAGTTTCTTGAGTAGCACCACGATACGGAAAACTGGCCGTTGCCAGGTTTCCCACTAGGTTGTCGACCCCACCGCGAGAGTTGTGGCCAACCGATGGGCATTTATTCGAAATTTCAACCGTCTCATTTATCTGGTCACATTTTTAAGAAATGGCCGTAGATTTTGACGGGGCTTCGGTTATAAATATTTAGACGTCCTTTACTTCCACCAGATAATCCGGAAACTGTATCAGAATCTTCTGCCATTTTTAAAATATGTGACCAGATAAATGAGTCGGTTAAAACGCTTAAATAAACGCCCCGTTGAGCACAGCAGTGGCTTAGCTATACCCTGTCGAAGTTAACGAGCTATAGTACTGAGGAAACAGCTGCACGTGATTGGTTCGAGATACACCGTTAAAGCCGATAATTGCTTTACGCGGTTTTAGCAACGTATTTTTAACCAATCATTTGCGGCTGTGTTCTCTTAGTATTAGCTCGTTAACTTGGACAGGGTTGTAGGTGTGGGCAAAGACGGCCTAGCGCCTCGAAAAGTTTTCTTTTTTTTGGCCATTTTAAAATCAGTTATTTAATCTGTTTTGCGCCATCATAGGGCCTCGCATAATATATCTTGACAATACAAAATTTCAGTCCTGCGTCGCCAGTGGAGTGCAGCTGGAAAGTTGTTGTTCATTATGGTGTTCTTAGAGAGAGAAGCCTATCAACAGTGGACGTCTTCCGTACGAGGATAGCAGTGGCGGATTTACACATTTGCATAGCGTACTGACGCTATACAGTTTTTGCCATCCCTCCTAATATTTGCAATCAAATACTCTAAATTTATTCTGAATAGTAAAATATTGTAATTTTTGAAAACTTTTTGAGACATCTTTTTTCCGTGTAGACAATATAATAATATATTTTTTTTAGTTGTAATGTTGAACCAAATTTGCCCCCCCCCCCCTCCTAATATTTGCCGCCCTAGGCTCCAGCCTACAAGGCCTGATAAATCCGCTACTGAAATTTGGTCCAATGTCAAGTGATAGACAGTTTTAAAACATGTCGGGCGTTGTTTCAGTTTAGTCAAATCCCAAAATTTCAGTTCATTAAATAGGCAGGCTAATCATCATTTCAGCCACAAGGCGTTCACTGCTGGACATGCCATTGATACCCAATCATTAAGCCCAGTTTAGACCTGCAAGAAAAATGGTGCAAGTCGCACTACATTGCGGCGCTTGACTGTGCACTTCAAACTTATGCGGTTTATTGCCTCGCAATGTAATGCAACTTGCACGATTTTTCTTGCAGCTCTAAACTTGGCTTTACGGTTGGAAGCGGCTTGCATCCACCTTAAACCTGCGGCCTTCACCAAATCGTCCGTCTATCTCGTCGGTGGACGTCCCACGCTGCGCTTGCCAGTCCGTGGGCTCCGTTCGAGAACTTCTCGGTCCCAGCGGTGATCTGTTCTGATGGTATCCGGAAGGCAAGTAAAAAAATAAGTAAAAAAATTATTACCCGCCACATCGTCATCTCCTCGGCAATTCAGCATGTCCAGATGACATCCGTTAGTAAATGTTCTATAAACGTAGTCTCTGATCTTGGACGCAGCACAAACTGGTCGATAGTGCGTGGGACAGAACACTGGACACGACTCCTCGTCTCCATACATCTTCCGCGATTTCTTAGAGTCGCTCTTTATGCAAAATGACAGAGGAGTTTCAACGATTTCTGTAAGAAAGTTAACGGTTTCTGTGAGTGGTGATGGAGTGGAACCCATCGCAGTGTCGCTCGGTTTTTAGTGCTACGTAAATCAGAAAAAAAAACGACACCCTTAATCACTCATCAAAAGTGTCTAGGAATATTTTTTATCTCTACATACATTTGAAAATTTCAATATAATAAGAGATCTTAAACCACTTAAATGAAAAGTTCTTATAAATCACATTCAGCTTAAGGCTTTCAAGCTACTATCACTCTCTTTTTGATAAAACTTAGTTATGAGACTAATTATAATTTCATACATAATTCTCACTTTTGCAGCGTTAAAAGGGTTTAATTATGCAATTTTAATCCGGTGAGGTAAAATTTGCATGGCATTACGGAGATTAATTTTAATTTCAAGTTTGCTACAGTTTGTTGAAATAATGGTACCTATCACTAGTAATAGGTATTTTTGAAATGGAGCCGTTGAATAGAGAGTTGAGTTGAGTTTTTCGGAATTCATGTGCGAAATTACATTTGAAATTTACTTGACCGGTTCAGTAGATTCGGTGAAAATTGGCTATGACAGACAGAAAAGGAGTTGTCCTACAAGGGTGCACTTTTTTCACTCAGATGTACGGAACTCTAAAAATAGGTACATACCAACTTTATTGCAAGCTATAAATTTGGACATAGCACATCGGCCTGCAAACATTTTGTATGTTTTACTAACAGGATTAAATGCGCATTTAACGTCGTCTTCTTGAGGACATTCTGTATCACACGGTGAACTATATGAGGAAGAGATTGCTGTAACAAAACAATGATTTAAAACGAGACTAATTTAAGAACTATGCCCACCATTGTTATTATTAATAATAATAAATATCACGGGACAATTCACACCAATTGACCCAGTCCCAAAGTAAGTAAAGCTTTTGTTATGAGTATACTAGAGGCAACGGATAAACAAACTTATGTAGATAGATACATACTTAAATATATTAAACAACCAAGATTCGAGAACAAACATTCGTAGTTTTCATACAAATATCTGCCCCGACGCGGGAATCGAACCCGGGACTTCAAGCTTCGTAGTCAGGTTCTCTAACCACTAACCCATTTGGTCGTCAATGTCTCTTCATCATTATCGCCTGCAGGGTTTTGGTATCTATGTAGATAGTTGGACGTCTGAAATAACACACAGGCTACTTTTTATCCCGGTTTCCCGTGGTGTCAGGATTATGTTCCCGGAATCTCAACTAGGTTTAGAAACATGGGATTGACACGGTTGTTTTTTACGAAACGTTGACGGAGCACGATGTAATAGCTGGAAATTCGTATAGCAATTTAATAAAATCCCAGAATTTGATTTTAACTGCCTGTTATATGCTTTAAGGGAGCGTAGCCCCGGGTGAATAATAGTTAGTACAGTTACCTATGAATGAAAATGCTATCAATAAAGAAAATTATACTTGTTGTTGATAAATGTTCACGAACTTCGATTGCGTTTGATGCTGCTCAAATTGCCACGATCACTCACTTGATAGATAGACTTAACAGTTAAGATTTTGAGATTTTACATGAATCCCGTGGGAATATCGGAATAAAAAGTAGCCTATGTGTTATTCGAGACGTCTAGCTATCTACGTATCAAATTTCATCAATCATTATTCCACCCATTTGAACATTGAGGAGTAACAAACACACGCATGCACAACACACGCACGCACATACAAAGTTTGTATTTATAATATTAGTAGGACTACTAGAACTACTTAAATACTCAATTAAATTTATAATAATTAATTTTGCTTATACGTATTTGTTCCTGGTTTCGATTTATAATTTAGTATGTTACGTAGTACAAACTTGATTGAATTCTGTTGTTCAAAGGCTGATTAATGTTATGTTATTCTAGTTTCTCAGTAGCGTAACGATTTTAAACAACATAAAAGCTGGTATTAGAATTTGTAAATAAATTATGATTTAGATTTTTTTTATATATTCCGTGTTTGGAAATAAATCAAAATGGCAGAATCACGTAGGTTTAAAACTTAATAAATATTGTATATCAGCTATTTTAAAAATTCGTGAAGTGCACAGTAGGTACCACCAGTAATTAAGTAACACTAACAGTGTCTAATTTCTTTTAACACACATCACACAATTGGTAATTTCGAATAGAAAAATAAAGTTGAAAAGCACTAGAATCGAAAGTGCTGAATTAAAAAATAATAATAATAGTAACCGAAAATGTACTTGTCGAAATAACCATTTTTGCTGAATTTGTTTCAATTTTTTATTTCAATTCTAAATTCTAAATTCCACCCGGCACCTGAATTATAATCAAAATTACACCACTCACTTATAAATGCGAACGCTAAAACACGTGTCAAACTTATCATTTCACTCGAATAATACGGAACAGTAATCAAAAAACGACTGAGCCGATAACTGTGGCTTCCGCAAAGTTAATGACTGAATTCCAATTAAGATTAAACTAACATAAATACAAGTTAAGGTATGAATTGCCTGCGTACATTCTGTAACTACTATTTTGTTCTGTTCTAGGAACCGATTTTTAAAAATATATCATCTAAAAATACCTTCCAAAATTACTAATTAAGTAAGTTGACTACATTAATTATAGCTCTAATACTCGTTTTTCAAATTTAGCATAATTTAATTTTTTTACCACTTTGAATGGGGTAGGTATACCTACTTTCATTATCATTCATTTTATTTCTCAGTTTATTGTCATGCCGCAAAATGAGAACAGTAAACCATTTTGCCTTATTTAATCATAATCACAATTATTAATTATTAGTTTTGCACATCCCACGATAGTCTACATTTTGTGTACGTTTTACGATGCATATCTAAACAGAAATATTGTTTACATGAAATATTGTTTTGTTATTGAGTCCTACTGAGAACCTGCATTGCGCAGTAGTATGCTGAGTGAGCCCAATTTGTACTATATGATGTTTTCTATTTGTGTCTTTTCCTACCAAATATAATATTGTTTCCTGTATATCGAATAGATATGTGTAAATAAAAACCTGTCTCACTTTTTCAGTGTACACGTAAAAAACAGAATTAGGACGTACATTTTATGTTTGCCTAACAAAACACTTGTCTTCTTTAACATTAAAGTATTTTGACTTTGACTGGAAATGAGTAGCAAATTGTACAACTCTTTTATTGGGAGATTTCAGTAAATTGGGGATTTGAAGGATCATCGTCAAGGTAGGTGAAGGGCTCTGCGCGAGAATGTTAGGCAGTCTAGTGCAAATGAAATTTGTTGAGTTTCAGCCAGTTAGATCGTAATCATTCTGAGACGAGGCCTGTGCCCTGCAGTGGGACGTATACAGTCTGGGATGATGGTGATGATGAGATCGTAATCGGAAGTTATGAGTTCGCAAGAGGAGTTACTTCCAAGTGGATTGCCAATATGTGCTTCATAGCAATAGTCTCCTTAAATTCAAATTTAAATCTGAAAAAGATCACAAAATGAATAATAAATACGCACAGCAAAAAAATATTAAGTTTGAGATGTTAAAAGGCTAATGTGGAACAACGGGATTTAATTTTGATTAATTTAATTTCATTTAATTAAGTTTATTCCAATGTCTCTGCAATAATCGTGGCAACGCAAAAACCACATACAAATCTACAACCAACTTTCCTTTTTTTTATAAATCTTACCTGTTCTTTTTAAATCTTATATTTGCGTTCCAATGAGTATTTGTTCATAAATTAATTGCACAATAGTCACCATTTTGATTTTTTACTCGACTACATCACCGTTCTAAATGTTATCCAGATCATTAATTTTACTTTACACAAGCTCGTCTTTATTGAAAAGTTTCTTTAGAGAAAAATACCTTTCTTGTGAAAAACGCAAATAATAGAGCCAGTCTTTGAATGAGAATTCAATAATAAGTAGGAGTATTGTGGGCAATCTTTTCAGTAAAATCAAATTATGTGGAAAGATCTTACGTAAGTTTGAAATGTGGCTGTATTAAAGTGAGCTGTGAAATGGTATATTGGAAGCTTACAAAAGTTTGGCAAAGTGCTCTTTGTTCGAGAAGCGAACAACTTTAATAGTATGAAAGACTTGGGTTATCAACATTTAATGTACCTTAGCTTTGCTAACTAATTACCTAGTATAGTTACGTCCAGTTCTGACTTAGGGTATGCGGGGCACTTTGGCACTAAAGAGTATGAGTCCTGTCTAAAATATTAAAGTGAATGTCATTGACAACAAGATTTATTATTTTCTTAGAATTATTGTTTGTCATCTGCCTTATTAAATAATGTTATAAACTCTGACTCATAATTACTATCACCCGTGACTTAATCTTACTTAAATATCTTATCTTTTTATCGAGTAAGTCTACTCGTAACCACACTGCTGCAACTTGGTCGAAACGATCAGCTAATTTTAGCATCATAGATGATATTAATTTAGAATAATCTAATTTTGATGTATATCATATTATTTGACACGCCTGCATGCAGCTTCGATACATGAAATGAGAATATCGTAACATTTGTAAAACTGAATTCTATCCTTAATTGATAGAATTCAGTTTTACAGATGTTACAATATTCTCATTACTAATTTCACATGCCCCTAATAGAATTAAGACCGAGTTATTCGGAAGGGTTGGCCGGGTGTCCTTCGGCAAAGCACTTTAGCACGGTCGGTGAACTGAAGGATTCGAAATTGTGACAAAACAGAACCTTTATACGATCACTCGTGTGTCTGCTTTGCCTGTCCGTCACAGCAAATTTGGTCGGATCTGCTGATCTATTTCGCGTGGTCAGCTGTAAGGAAAATTCATGCCAGCCTAGATCAGATACTTAGGGCTAAGGTATAGGGTATAGGTAGTGATTCTCTTGAAATTTTTACTGACTAATATTGTGTCATAATATTCTTGTAGCTAGTGCAATCTCCACCGCACATAAAGGCAATTTTAAAACAACTGTTATACTACCTAGGCCACGCAATCCATATCCATACTTAATATTATAAATGCGAAAGTGTGTCTGTCTGTTTGTTGCCTCTTCACGCTTAAACCGCTGAACCGGTTTAGATAAAATTTGGTATGTAGACCCTAGAAAGTACTTAGGATTGTTTTTATTGTTTTTATCGGAAAAAGCATAGTTCCCGCGGGATAATGATAAACGATTTTTTTGCAGACTGAGGCGCGGGCAAAAGCTAGTAATAAATATAATAGAAGATACACCAAATATACCGATCGCAAATGTTCTGCAGGAGCCTAAGGAGGCGAGGATGGAGGTAGTTTAGTCATTGAGAATGTCAGTGCCCTACCTCTATGTAGTGTATCATCCAGGGATAATGCCCAGCAGACCCTTTAAGTTGTTCTGTGGATCGTTTATTAGGTACTCTGTAAATAATCCAAACCAGTTTTTACCAGTACTCTATGACCAAAGTAAGGACATACGTACAAGATATCAAGAAAAGCGACATATCAATTAGTTAGATAATTATCGCAATAAAATCAATAGTGACCTGCCCCCGCTTGCCATGGGTGCTACTTTGAAAATAAAGAGTTGATGAAAGAAAGTAAGTTTATAATCAAAGGTGGTAACTTTACATTTTTTTCACCTCCCTTTTTTCCTAACAACAACCGCGTGAAGCGAAGTTCTAGTGAAAAATTGCCTTATTGATGGTGAAAAATGCATTAAAATTCATTGCCTACCTAGTTTAAAGGATGTGTACATACGTATGTACCTACTCACAGAGGGAGAGATGGCGGGAAGCGACTTTGTTTTATAATAATGTATGACTATCCTCCATCTTGGTTTAGTTCATATCTGCCTGTACATACGCGTCCAGTATCTATTTGCATACACTGTATCTCTGTCTCCCGGTCCACTGGTCAACCATTGTTAGTACAGTGTTGGTGATTTATCACTGTAAGAACACCATCCACCGACTAGCGGCGTGGTGAGTATTTTTGTGATACATTGCGGGTGCTGCCAACTAACAACTGAGTGTTAAGCTTGTTTACCGGGCAATGAACAGATAAGTTTTTGATGCCCCGCCGGTTACTAGTAACCGTGGTCAGGCCGTAATACATAATCATGATTATGAAATGCAGGTTTTAAACTAAAGCGAAAGCTACTGTAATTTTCTACAATGGGGATGTTGACACCACCAATCAACTGACGTTCTTTTTATGAGCTGTCAAAACACAATCTCCCATAGAGTTTGAATGACAATAGCGACATATGACGTCATTGTTCGCATACTCAATCAACTAACTATTTATTTGTTTTAAAGCAACAAAAAATCTAATTTTGCATTTAATCGAAAATTAATCTGGCTTTCAGGGCTGAAATAATGCGTTTTTTTACTGGAGTCGTGTCTTCAAATTTTTTTTTAATGGTGTCAACATCCCTATTACCCAGAATATATTAGTTCTACGTTTAAAATTGTTGATTTGTCATGATATCTAAAAGTTTCCAGTAGTTTTATTGTTCTGGAGGATTTCCATTATTCCATTAAACATGAGAGTGATTTAAGAATGAAAAGCCACGTGTTTTTGTGTTTATATATTATGTAAGTGAAAACTTCCACGGCCCTCTTGGGTAGGTTTTTGCATAAAAATACATACCTATGGGTCGCTCCAAAAAAAATATGTTATCTGATAAATACATATTATTATTATTATTTAGCTCGCCAGCGGCCGTGTGGGGAGGTGGCAGGTGAGCAAAGTACCTAATTGTTTCAGTTTATTGATATGGACTTCCGCAAAGTAACGCTTGATTCTTTATTATTATTTTATTAATCCATAAAAAAGTACAGCATTACAGTATTACACCAATGCGCTGTAAAATATAGCTGTACTTACATATATTATAGCTGTCTTTTTCATGTAGTAGAGGCGTAGCAAGGCATTTTGGTCGAATATTGTAATTTCAGTTAATTACATGAGTCATTAAATCATCTAGTAGAGGAGACGTGGAAGATCGACCTTCACCGATTTGATAACTCGATGAGACATATTTTTTATTAAATAAAATTTATAAACAAATATGCCTATGATAACTTGCCTATCGAAAAGTGTTCATAGATTTTTTTTTGTTTTATTGTGGAGTGCCTTTAGCCATCTTCCAGCTCCATCCATCATCAGACCCTGGTTACCATTTGGGATCAAAGTACTCGTCAAGACAAATCAAACGAGTCCAAACTCGATGGGGTAATTCGTAATTTCAATAATTGGGATGCACCAAAAAAAATAACCTATAGTTTTTATATTTTTTTTGGAAAGAATAGGGTATTTTAAGATACCGTTTTCATCGATTTTGAATTTGGTTGAGTATTTAATTTTTTATAAATTTTTTAAGAAATACGTTGGATGACGTCACAGTGATAGAGCCACGTTCCATTGCCTAGAAAAATTCAAGTCGTACATAACATAATCTCTGGCACTACTGATTTGTCTATGATTTGTCTTGTCACTGTCAATAATACAAGCACGGCTTAGGGTCCTAAATGAACCATGACAAAATAGTTTTATTTATTTCTCTTCTTTTAGCTTTGATTATTCCTGTTTGTTTAATGGTGTGATAGTAAATAGATATTTTTTATTAAAATCTGCTATTTAAATTATTTTATATTTACTTGTAACGTAGTAATTTAATAATTAAATTTGTAAAAATACATTGGAAATACTCGTATACATTTCGGACTTTACGATAAATGACAACTGTTTAAAGCCAGGTGCGCATCATGTGATTAAAGTTCTGTCTTTGTCACTCTTTGCTATTATAAGCAGGACAGAAACATTCAAACTGTCAATATGCTTTAGAGTGTAGACCTGCTTTATATCTGCCTTTGTGATGATTCACTGCAGGGGTCAAATGAAGGTCATTACTTAAATTTTCTTTATTTAATTCAGTTTATCATATTTTTGGAATCTGATTTCTGAAAACGCTTCACAAAGCCTATTTCTCCAAACGGTTTTCGATTTATTATACATTGTCAAAAATTGGGACATCCCAATTCAGTATGGCCAAAGGCGCTCCACAATAAAACGACACAACCCCATCGAGTTTGGACTCGTTTGATTCGTCTTGAAGAGTACTTTGATCCCAGATGGTAACCAGGGTCTGATGATGGAGCTGGAAGATGGCTAAAGACACACCACAATAAAACAAAAAAAAAGCTATGAACACTTTTCGATAGGCAAGTTATCATAGGCATATTTGTTTATAAATTATATTTGATAAAAAATATGTCTCATCGAGTTATCAGATCGGTGAAGGTCGATCTTCAACGGCTCTTAGACCAATCTGAGTACCGAAATTTTCGTTTTATCCCGCTTGTTGAAATAACGAAGTAAGAAGTATGGACTGATGTTTCCAACTTTATTTAGGTCTGAAGTTCGGTCTTGGGAGAAACTTGTCAGTTTTAATTACAATTCATTTGGGATACAGAGTGCTTTCTTAAACACATAAAGTTCTTTAGAAGTTCGCTTTGGGTGTGAAGGAAAAATATAACCACTTTTAAGACAAGAATAAAATTTTAAACTTTGATTTAAATAACTCTTTTTACTTTCCTTTAAAGTTGCTTTAAATGTTTAGAGGCCGTATTGTCTAACGCTTCTGGCGCTTGCCTTCGCTTTAACCATCTCTTTCTGTCATCATTTTATACCGTTTGAAAGAAAGAAATAGTGATTGCGAAGGCAAGCGTCAGAAGCGTTAGATGATACGGCCTCTGGTTGACGGCCAAGAGGAATATGATGGAATGATATAAGTACTTTTTAATAACTTTTAGTACTTTTTTTTTCGTTCGGTCAATATGAAATTAGATTAAATATCAAGTAACTAAACCAAACGAAAAAAAACCGGTTGTCTGTAAAGTCGGTTTACGGACGATATTTTAACGTGACAACGTCATAACAAAACGTTCAAAAAACAAAAATGAAACCAGGCGGTCACCCATCCAAGTACTGACCGCGCCCGACGTTGCTTAACCTCGGTGATCGGACGGGCACCGGTGTTTTGTCAAATATCTTGAAAACGGTGCATCCTACGGCAAAATCAATTAAATTTTCACCCCCCTTTAAATTCCCCTCCCCCCGCACCCCGCATTGACATCCTGGCGTTCGCCGCTCTCTCTTCTACATACTGGCCTTCGCGGCTCTGTAGGTACTGTGCTAAGCCTTTGGGCTTCGATAATATTTCATTTTCTTTGTTTTGGCGTGATCGTCTAATTTGGACCGTTTTTACGTTGTGTTATAATTTTAAAATACTAGTGACCGGGGTTCACAACTAGGTGAACTATTAGACTTTACATCCTTATGTAAATAGATAGATTATAGCGAATATATGTATAAATTCTTAAATATAAATCCACAGACAGAAATGGACAAAGGTTTAACAATTACTATTATTTATTTGCTCTAGAAGACGTTGTATAGCAATATGGTTTATATTCGTATAGGAGGAGCCCTCTCCCCGCTCCGTCCAGTAGAGCTCGACGCCTCACTGGTCACTCTTCCTCGAACCTACCACGACCATTGCAAGCGAATAACAAGCTATGTCGCCCGTCTATAGATCGTATGTATCAGTCACCAAATGAGTAAGAGGACAAACAAGAATGTAGTTACCCCTGTGGTAGGATTTTATTACTCCTAAAATTTACACGGAGTAACTACCCTACTCACTTGAGACTACTTCTATTCCCCCCTTTAGACTCTAGTATAATAAGAAGGTACTTCGATTAGTGTATGAGTAAGCTGAAGGACGCTCCATTACTTGGTCTACAACCCAGATCGAGTAATTGGCCTCCCCCCACGTACCTCCCTAAGACACCCAATTCTGCACGGATCACCTCGAGGGATGTTTTATCCTTAGCCGCAACCTCACTAACGACACCTATTGCCGAGCGAGTAAGTAGACACCCCGTTGGATTACGCATAATCACTACGTGCCGATTGGTCAGACCGAACACTAGGGGGCAACTTTCAGCACGCCAGAGGCAGAATTGGCCCCTGGAGACCATACGTATATCGCCAATCCTCGCACCCAAAATAATAATTTTGATAATCTACAGACCGCATAATGAAAGCTTCACATCAACTGTTGCTTAGCCTAGCCATCGCAACTGTATCGTCTGTACTATGGTACGTGATGGTGTAGCTGCGTGCTATCAGGACCATTTCACTTGGTCGGTCGTAACTATACTGGCATTTGTGCCTACCAGTATTGTCACTTCCCCACTCTCAGAATAATAGTACGGATAGAAGTGTGGGAAATACTTTCTCTATACTGGTCTGATTTTATTCAAGGTTAATATTGAGGACTGGTAAGTATTAGTGGTTTAATTTAGTCTCAAGTATTATGAAAACCCCATTCTAGGTTCTAATAGGTTAACAGATTTTATACCAAAATCAAGGGATGAATTTTGAAACTGATATTCTTTCACTAGAACAAATAAAATAGATAATACAATACACCATAAGTCTAAATAGACTTGTATAACAGCACAACAAAGGTAATAAACAGTAATAATATGGCCGTTTATCCATTTCTATCAGTAATTGATCAATTACTTCCCAAAAATAAATTCATAATAAAACACAAGGTTAAATAGTAATAAACCTTATTAAAATTATACTGGGAGTTCTTACTTAGGAGGTACAACTGTTTCACTGTGTAAATACGCTGCGGTATTATCGAAGATAGGTTCCCCAGTAGGTTACAAGATCTCCGGTAGTTCAGATAATATTCAATTCAACTATTATTTCAAGACAAGGTCTTCAGTAGCTCAGTTAATATTCACTTCAAATATTACTTCAAGACGACGGTACGACAACATAAACGCACAAGGTTCTCAGTCAGAATATTGTTCAGGTCCACTGTCAATTATCGAAGATAATTACTTTCGGATTTCAAAAAAAAAATTTAAATTTAAATAATAATTCCAAGAGAAAAGACAATAAAAAAATAAAATCAATTCAAAACATTGTATAGCTCAACCCAAGGTGGTTTCTCGGTATCAAAATGCCAATAGACATTCTAATTTATTTAAACAAAGATTCAATTGGCCTGTTCTAAAATTTGAATATTTAAACCTATTGTCAAGTTTATTTGTATTAGCTAAATAGAACCCTATTACTCATCTTGGCATTAACTGTCAGTCATCAAAACCTTGTTTAAAATTGAACCTTAAATTTCGTTGACTTAAACATCTAGCTTATTATGTAGCTTTGTTATATATGTATGATTTCAATAAATGTTTAGCCGCGAGAGTCAACCCCGGTAGGTTTAAGTTAAGATCGCGTTTGATTAAAATATACGAAGGGTCGATATAATTCTAAACGTTCTTAATATTCGTATAAGTTCCCACTGCCACGTTAAATAAAATTATAAAGACACTTAGCTAAGATTATGGTCCAAACGCATCTCGTTCCCAGCATACAGCCCCGAAGTCTGCGTCTCCATACTCCAGCAGCTCTCCTCACAGCTTACTGCATCTCGCAGCTCTCAGCAGAACTCCGATCAGGAACCCGCCGTCATATCCAGTGAATGGATATCCATGTCAAACAAATTATATATTAATATTGTATCAAGATCATTATTAAATCCTGATATGATTCAGGAGATTTCATAGATCACGTATTCCTGCGATGTCAATTATATTGGTCCAATAGTTCCAATGCCTGACGTATGATGGATATAATAATATACTGGAAATAAGTCCATTATGCTTTGGTTTAAGATATAAATTATTATTGGATTTCCGGTCGTCACTTTAATCCCTGACATATTTTCATGTAATTCATCACTACTCCATTGTCCAAATTCCCCGTAATTCCCCAATAAAACATCAGTATTTTGACTTACACGTCAAATGATTCCTCTCGGTCTTCGCTCCATCAACCTTTGACGTAGACTCCTCACTTCTATTCTTCTATTCCACATGACAGCTGACGTCACGCGCCTCTAGGCTCCCGCTATTTCTGAAAATAGTTAAATTATCCTGCGAAATATCATTTTGGACTCACGGCAGTACTTCACACTGATACACCATTTAATTCTCTACACAATTCTCATTACTAGAACATTCCCGATTCAATAGACACTGAGTTATAGTCATTTAATCCCAAACACAATATCACAAGCTTGTTATTATTATAACTTCACTCGTCTGTCCCTTAGATTAGACATCAAGTTGACATTTCTCGATGTTTCTTCTTGAAAACCAACTATAGCCCTTCTGGAATATTTGAGACATTTCCTCAGCTCTGTAGCGCTCACTATGTGTTGTTTAGCAGGAAAAGTCAATTATTGTCTATAAAACTCTCCTTCTATCACCGAAAATATCATTGTTCGTAGTTGCCGTAAAACCGTGTCTTAGTTGTTACGAAATGCAAACACATAAACACCATAATACACTACACTCGAATAATAGCACAACCTAAACTATAACTGTATTCTCTAACACCATTAATCTCTATTTTTCAATCACTTTTTTCTCCATCTTTTTTTCTTCCTGACGTCCCCAATGTCAGTCCACCAATCCCTTTTTCTCTTTTTCTTTTTGACAGGTCTCATTAAACAAGGTTTGTTATTGAAACTTTTTCAAAAAAATTAATGCCCATATAACGAGTTCAGTACAGTACATGTACGTACATGTACGTATATGTCACGTTACATGTACGTTACATTGCGTCATTCTTTTTCGTGTATGCAGCCGGCGTTCATCGATTTATTACACGTTGTCACGTCAAAAAAGTACATTCAATCATACTCTACTTGCCCATCAACCAGGTGTCAGCTATGCTCTTCGTTCTGTTACATAGGTACTGTACAAGCTTAATATACAGCAGCTATATATCATAAGTGTATCGTACACATCTCGCTACTTACCCACCACTAATGCAGTGTCGTGGGAGTGTGCAGTGCAGCTTTACGCTGGAGATGCATAATCACATTAGACCGCCGCCGCTTTAATAATGGACGTGTAATGCACTCTTAGACGAATTACGTTACTCGTGTAATATTATTATTATCACCCTTTGTTTCGCTATGCGTCAGTATGTAGCAAAGTATTAAATCAAAATCAAAACGTTTATTCTGTAAGCAGGCCGCAAATGGCTCTTTTACATGTTTAGTTTTTTTGTATTACCAGTACTTTCGGAAATACCGTGATTGCTAAAAAGAATGCGGTGCAAGAAACATGGCAATATTATGTTTAAAAATATTTAAAAGATAAAAATTACACGGGTATCGAAACATCATTTATTATAATCTGCTTTCATATCATTTCTACGGCTGACAAATATTTTCATACATTAGTCGGAGTTCAAAGGATTGTGGTTAAAGATGTAACTTTAATTTGAATTAAAAATTCTGAAGATAAACATTGTATTTGGAGTGTTCAATCAAGCTAACCTAAACATCTGCTGAAATATACTGGGTTAATTATAAGACCTAACCACCTAACCCTGCCTAGTGGTTTGACCTATGGCTTCTTAAGCAGAGGGTCGTAAGTTTGAGCTCGCACCTCTGAGTATTTTGGAATTTACGTCCTAAATTATATTTGAAATTTACCATGAGCTTTACGATGAAGTAAAAAGTCGTCAGAAAAAGCCTGCATACACTTGCGAAGAAATTCATAGGCATGTGTGAAGTTCCCAATCCGCACTTCGCCCGCGTGGGAACTACGGTCCAAACCTTCTCATTCCATTATGAGTGGAGGCTTGTGCCGTGCAATGGGACGTGTATAGGCTGGGATATTGATGATGATAACTTTACACGCAGCGCATGAAGCTTTCTTGGTCGTTGGCCTTGAACTTTCCTGTCCTTAACTATATTTCATCTTATTTCTGTAACCGGAACATCTTGAAACTTCTTTACGCATAGGAACCGTCCGTGCGACATCTTAGAAGCACGTTATTTCCGATTCTCTCGCTACAGCGATTCCAAGACATCAATTTCACATGAAAAAGAGAATTCACGCTGCCTCGCTGACGCAACCTTTTGGCTATCTTGACTTATATCTCGGATTTACACAATGTTACTTTACCCGGCGATTATTTAAATATCAGAGAAGAAAAGAAATGCTATTTTTAAGTCTGATATCGGATAATCTTTTTTAAACCGCTTATATTTTAATTCTACCCGTCCCAATGACATGAAAGCCTCTTTTAGTTTTTTGAAATTCGTGCTGGAAAATTTATTATCTCTGTAGATTAGAAATGTTTGAATTATTAATTTTAAAATCTATTCTCTGTGGCTACATACCCCTCATAGAATAATATAAATTTACTAAAATTACACAAATCTATATGAAAATTTTACGTTTACAACTTATTGTTACACTTATCGTATGCACGTTTTCTTGCACTCTCTTCAGCGAGTTTTTTTTTATTTTTGACACAGAGTTTAACAAAAAATGAATAAATGTCATAGTACAAATTGACACCAGTCGACCACTAACCACCCAAAACTAAACAAAAAAACAACTAATAGGCAACAGATAAATAAATATACTTAAAGATAAAAATATACATAGGTACTTTAAAAAATATGATCTGAGTTCTGTAGTCAGGTTCACTAACGTATTTACTAGGCTATCCAGTCGTCAACATGTCAACATAATTATTACAAATATTATTTTACTATTCCAAAATTGGTGCTGAAATTGCTACTAACATTGAGTCAAATACGATAACCATCGAAATTTGTTTCGGGAGCAAGCGACGCATAAATAAGAAGCCTCCTTTGACACCTGTGTAGGCTAATCTCATGCAATATTCATACAATTGACACCCTCCAGAGGGCTCACGTAGTTTATTTTTATTTGCGATTGAAGAAGTTTGTTTGGATCTCTTGAGTTTTACGTCAGACGTTGCTAGAATTACTTCCTTATGCATAAACAGCTGCAAACCTGTTGTAAGCAGGAAAATGTACGGTTCGTACTCGGAGCTAAAAAGCCATATATATTTTATTTTCCTATCTCAGTCTGTAGCGAAATTAATCATTATATTATTATAATCTCTACGTATTTATGTCTCACAGCTAGACACAAGACTATTTTTATAGAATGAGAGGGTATGGGTTGTAATCCCACGCGAGTCCAGTGCGGATTGGGAATTTCACATACACCAGTGAATTGTTTCGCAGATGTATAAACCCTTAGATTATTTATACACTAAATATAGAGCTTATATAGGCGGCATGAAAACGTCCCGAAAAATATAAACAAACAGTTGGCTTATATATGTCATTTGCTCCCGTTCAGTCTGAATGACATAACGCGATCGTAAGATGAAACTGTAAAATGGGTTTTTGGACGTTTTGCATCACAATGTTTGCTACTGACACTCTATCTATATTCTTTTCAATGCATATGCTCGGAAAGTGCCTCTTGACGCGAGTCAACATATCTATAGAAAGTTAGTCATCCCAGCACACTATCGCAAGTGTGAAAAAAAATTGTATGGATTTTACTTTCCACACGCGTGCGGAAAAGTAACTTTTCAACCGACGAAAACAAAAGGAGGAAGTTCTCAATTCGAATATATATATATATATATATATATATACATATATATAAAAGAAAAATCCAATCCGTGTGGAAAGTAAAATCCATACAAATTTTTTTCACACTTGCGATAGTGTGCTGAGATGACTAACTTTCTACAGATATGTTGAAAATATATATATATATATATATATTTTTTATGTATGATCACGTATAACTTTTTACAGAGTAGTCCGATTTTGATGATTCTTTTTTTATTGGAAAGCGTATTCCCCGAGGGTGGTCCCATTTAAATTTGGAAACAATATTCCTACCCTAAGGGTAGAAAAACAGGGGATGATTGACTAACTTTTTACAGAGTAGTCTGATTTTCATAATTCTTTTTTATTGGATAGATAGGGTATACCTTGAAGTTGGTATTATAAATTTGGAAAATAATAATAATAATAATAATAATGGCGTAACACGAACCAATCATGTTTACCCGTTCGCGCCTGTCAACCAATGAGTTTTCAGTGTGCGCGCATGGCGTAACACGAACCAATCACGGTTACCCGTTCGCGCCTGTCAACCAATGAGTTTTCAGTGCGCACGCATGGCGTAACACGAACCAATCATGGTTCGTTCCTTACGCGCCTGTCATGAAAACCCGCCACAGCAATGTTCATGAATTCAGTCCGGAGAATTAATTTAAGTTTAGTAAATTAAAATGGAGAGTTCAAGTGATGAATTTACATAGGACTTAACGCCGCCTGACGTCCTAGACCAAGCACAAAATTAAATGTGATAGCCTCCTTCTGACTAAACCGATGCTGAAATATGTAAACATCTACGAGACTTTCCCTCAATGAAAGGTAAATAAGAACGCAACATCTTTTTCCGAAAATGTTTATGAGCGCGCGCAGACAGAGAGCGGTCTGGAGTTCCGAGTTCAGAGTTCTGCGTTCTTTCGAATGTACTGAGTCTCTTACGATAACACACACAGCAGGCGACTGGAACTCTCGAGCGATGAAAACACAGAACTCTGAACGCGGAACTCGGTAGGTACTCCAGACCGCTCTCTGTCTGCGCGCGCTCTTAGCCCCAATTTTTTTCCTCGCTTAATGCATTGTAAAATGTTGTATGATATACGTGTCGAAAGTAGGAAATTCCCAACTCATGTCGGCTAAACCAAACTCGCTTCGCTCGTTTGTTTAGATCTCCGCCATTCGTTGGGAATAGCCTACTTTCCGCACTTGTATCATAAATAACTATTTCACTGTCGCATGGTGCGGGTGGCAGGTGTCAATACCACAGACTAGAGAAGTGAAAAAATTAAAACTCGAATCGATTAAACTATAAATTTATAACATCAAATTAGGTGTTATTAATAATACAAATTTACGATTACGATTATTTCATGAAATCACATAAAGTAAAGTAAGTAAGGAGTTCTATTATTATGCAAAAAAAAACAGTCTAGTCAAGGGTTCTGTACAAATTTTTTGGTAGGTATGTCAAAAATAGGCCGATAGATAGACTTCATTATAACCGGCAAGAGACGGGTGTTCAATGATGTCTGTGGCTATGGGCAGGACATATAACACGCAGAACAGGTGGCCGTTGGAGCTGAAAAGTTCTCGAGTGAGACCACGGAATGGCAAGCGCAGCGTGGAATGTCCACCAATGAGGTGGATGGTTGGTTGTCTTCTACTGTGCGTTTTTCCAGAAATATCCTGCCTCGCACAGCAAAGCTCTGGAATGAGGTTCCTGCTGCGGTATTCCCGGACCGATATGACCTTCAAGCTTTCAAAAAAAGAGCGTACTCCTACCTAAAAGGCCGGCAACGCACTTGTGACTCTTTTGGTGTCGCAGGTGTCCATGGGCGACGGTAATCGTTTACCATCAGGCGATCCGTCTGCTCGTTTGCCCCCTATATCATAAAAAAAAAAAAAAAAAGGTGGAAAAATGATTTGGTAAAAGCCACAGGTTCAAGGTGGATGCAAGCCGCTTCCAACCGTAATTGGGTATTAATAAGGGAGGCCTATGTCTAGCAGTGGACGTCCTATGGCTGAAATGATGATGATGATGACCTACTTGTATCTTTTATTTTAACAGAACCTTATTCAATAAAATAAGTCGTTATTATTGAAGCTTTATATCACATAGGTAAGTGTCGTAAACTTACGTACTTGTCGGACATACCAACCTGTTACCACGGCATGAAATATTTTTTTAAAGCGCATCGTTATTATTATTAACATTACAAATTAATAAATAAGTATCGATAAACTCGTGCTAGATTGTGTCCCATCATTAAATGTTTTGTTACACGCATATTACGTTTCTTAAATTAATCGTATTTTTATTTTTTCATTGATAATAAAAATTAATTAGGTTAAATTTCTTTCGTGCACGATAATTTTTTTGAAGTTTTAATGTTTAACTCCAGACATTATTCGGACTGGAATTTAAATACTTCGCCATGAATATACACCGCAGCAATTTTGTCTAAGTGTAACGTAACGGTGTGTCAAGTTTCACCCGCACCATGCTACAGTGAATAGAATATAGCGTATAAATAATCTAAGGTATAACCAAGTTAATTTCACACAAATGGGTTAACAATAACATTTATTGCCGTTTCAGTATCGACATAATACCGGTCATATCTTGACGTCATCCCTGCCACAATGTCTAAAAACTAAGGTATACAATCAATCAATGTGTCCTACCAGTTATGTATGATTTACGTTACACTACAGAGACGTGGACACTCACAGGCGGATTAGTCCATAAATTCAGAGTCGCTCAGCGTGCTGTGGAGAGGGCTATACTTGGTATCTCGTTGAGAGATAGGGTTCGCAACGAGTACATCAGGCAAAAGACCAAAGTCTTTGATATTAGCCCTAAGGATTAGCACACTGAAATACCAAATGAGCTGGTCACACCTGCCGTGCCGTGCCATGGTCTGCGTGTGTGGTAGTCGTTGGAGCAGACGTGTCCTAGAGTTAGAAGGACAGCTGGTAGTGGCTGGATGAGCGAAGCCCAAGATCGCGAGTTTTGGCGCAGTTGGAGGGAGGCCTACGTCCATCGGTGGACGGACAATGGCTGTAGACATTTAGGTAGACAGAAATATATTATGTCGTATTTTAACCGCACCCCGCTATTGTAATGATTTACTAAAATGATAGCATAGCCAAATTAGTGCCCTTTCGGCTGTCATTGTCTCGTTTGACATTTTCGCCGCAGCTCAAAATGGCGATCAATGGTTTTATCAATTAAAACGTAAACCTATTAATCTTGACCTAATTAGTGTCATCCATTATGAATCATCATATCATATCAATTAATATAAAGCATAGTACCTACAGTCAACCGATTTGATTCGTAGGTCACAATAGAAACTTGTCACTATACCATTTACGTCATTCGTTAAGCATTGTCAAAGAAATAAAAATATTTTATTACTAGCTTCAACTCGCTGCTCTGCCCACGTTAGAAACCTTTTCGAGGAACCTTACACTCTTAGTGTCATCTTACAAAAAGGTCACAGTAACATTTTTAAAGCACAACGTTGCTTCGTATAACGCTATCTATTCATTGCAGAGGAAGTTACCTCGAAAGCCGAGTTACCTGCCTCAAACTTTCTTGGACAGCGCTCTTTATTCTTGTTAAAATATTAGGTACTCCAGGGAATCATCATCATTTCAGACATAGGACGTTCACTGCTAAACATAGGCCTCCCTCATTGACGCCCAATTATTACGGTTGGAAGCGACTTACATCCACCCTGAACCTGCGGCCTTCACCAAATCTTCAGTCCATCTCGTTGGTGGACGTCCCACGCTGCGCTCGCCAGTCCGTGGTCTCCATTCGAGAACTTTTGGGGCCCACCGGCCATCTGTTCCAGGGAATACATTACCGGGATATTAAGTATGCTATGTCTCAACCCAGATTTTTATCCATCTGTAATACGCCAAGTCTCATCCAAACCCGTTGAGTTGTTATTGCGTGTTGACTAACAAACATCCAAAAATGTTCACAAATATTCTCATTTATAATATTAGTAGGCTAATAAAATTTTGTTGTAGATCAGAAATCAATTGATTTACCACATATAAGATATTATTAGAAATGTGTAGGCGACATCGACAACGCATCGGTGAATTTGTATCGCCTCCTACGCGTAAGCCTTATTTGTAAAAGAGGGAGAAATTTTGCTTACAGCGTTTATCGTTCAGGTACTATACTATAGTTAGGCATGGTTAGGCTAGAAGCGTCTGCTACATCGCCACGGCGCGTCAACGGAAAATTCGGTGTGAAAAATGTTAAAATAAGCGACACTTCGACCCTTGTAAGATACATTTTGATGGCTGCCGCATAAATATCGTAGACCCTTAGGTATATTTTTGCTGATTGTACTTTTTAGTGACTGTACTTGCATTATCATCTAATCTACATATCGCACTCCTAGATTAAGAGTCAATCAACTCATAATAATCCACTATTTTAATTTAGACCTTCCAGAAACTCAATTAAGTTTAGATTAAAATAGTATTAGTAGTAGTAGTTGATTGATACACTCTTGATACCGTTGAAGAGTTCCATCATGTAGAGATAATCCTAGCCGGACTAATAGAATTTCGCACCAGATTATTTTACTGTCACCGGACTTACAAGAGTATGACAAATTTTAGCTCAATCGGATCCTAGGATGTGGACGAATATGGTTTAAAAGTTTTGAAACCACAGCATCACTAAAAATGCATGCATGACAAAAGTAAAGTTGTCAAATTAAAAGTGCTTTACTTACTTTAATTCTTAAGTTTCTAATGTATTTAATGTCAGTTATCAAATACTAGTTATCAAGATTTTTTTTTTACGAATAAAATAATTTGGTGTACTCGTTTGGTAATGCAAATTATCAGCACTCCCCGAAAAGTCACGAATTACTCTCGATGACAGTTCGATAATTAAATACTGTTCACACGTGTGGTAAATACCGAACATCCCGCATTTACTAATTCTGCCACATCCATCAAATAATACTCGGAATATTACACCCACTGACTATAACACTTCGCAACCAAATTTCAATTAGGTACTATTCGTTGAGCACGTCATTACAAGAGAACGTGGGAGTAATTGACATAACAATATAAATATTTTGCATGCTGAAGACCCTTACGAGTCCCAACTGAGCGACATAAAAAACTCGTTAAAAGGTAAAGGGGTAAAGTGGACTCTAGATAAACGGCGACTCTTAATGCTTGCGAGCACGTGTGAATATTTAACTCGAGTCTTGGACTGAATTTAAATGGATCAGGACCCTTTTTTTTGGGTCGAAATTGGAGTGGGTGAGGAAATTTGGGAAGTTTTTGTTGTATTAATTTAATTATTAGCCCTTTGTGCGATGGAAAGCTTTTAACTCTTTCTGTTTTGTCTAAAGGACCCAGAAAAATATATAAATAATAAATTAGGGGACAATCATACACAAATCGACCTAGTCCCAAACTAAGCAAAGCTTGTACTATGGGTACTAGACGACGATACACATACTTATATAGATAAATAAATACTTAAATACATAGAAAAAATCCATAACTCAGGAACAAATATCCGTGCTCATCACACAAATAAATGCCCTTACCGGGATTTGAACCCAGGGCCTCTTGCTTCGTAGGCAGGGTCACTACCAACTAGGCTAAAGCGGTCGTGAAGCGTATCATTTGATTGATGTTAGATCTATTGAGCTTGAATCGTACCTAGATAATTATGTTTGAATTTATTCCAGAGCGAAACCTCTATGTAGCAAACTCATTGCATTTTTGATACTTTTGCTTATTTTTAAACTTTTTCGAGTTCTTGTTTAATTCATATAGTTTGGTTTGGTGCAGATAAAACGAATTTTATCGGTATTCAATTCATATAATTTCCATTGTCGTCCGGATGGACGACAGGGTTGTCGTATGATTCACTCTAGCTACAATATATCCATATGGATGTCCATGAGTGGTGGTCCACCCTTATCATCTGGTGACCCACTACTCACTGTCAAATATTAGTAAAAACAAAAAAGCATTTGATTGGATAAAAAAGAAGCTATCAACACACCAATATTTATACAAATGACAGAGTAACTTGACTGATGCACAGCGTAATGCGGCAATTACACTTCGTTGGCCCAATGCGGTCGCAGATTTTGTTTTCAACTACTTCGGCGAACGAACTTCGTCTTCACATTAGTCTATCTGGCTACTGCGGTGGCCATAATTAGGTGGTTGCAGCTATCACTTGCCCAATGCGGTTGATTAGCGCTTTCTTTATAGGTACTGTTGCGGTGAACATAATGTAATTGCGGCTTGATATTTGAAAAATGTTAGTCATATAACTTGAGTATCATAGATATTTTCCTAGACATAACAACCACCAATCTACCTACCTTATCCTTCTGTATGTTGGAACTGAAGGGCCATTTTTGATATTTTCATAAGTTATTTGTCATAGTGCGTCTAAAGGGCATTATGTTACGAAGATTTTTATTTGAAACTCTAATGAGATAAAGAACTGTATATTATCATCAGAATTTTCTTGATAACTTTTGAAAAATAAGCTGAAAAAAGAAATTACTAAGGCATAAATAGACTCAATGAACGTTACAGGTTTTTAAAAGCAAATCTTTCAAAGGATAAGCCTTTCTAAGCCTGTCCTGGGCTTCTCTTGCACGTAGCACACATGCACTTCGTTTCCTCACATCCGATTCAATGTGATACTTTACGCGCACGTCTTAGCTAGTGTAGGGGTGGTGAAATGCGACTCGCGACATAATTTGATCTATGATTATTCTTTCAAAATATCATTCGCAAAACCATTAAATTATACCGACAGGATTTACAATCTTCTTAACCTGGCAGAAGATGAGTATTAAAACAAATAAAACCGCTTATTAGTCTCAAGAAAATCTCGGCTCATACCTATGCTATAGGTATGTGATGGGTAATCAACGATTTATTTTATAACATGGTTCTTAATTTGAAATATATATGTTTTTAATCATGAAGCTACTCTACAGGTATTTAGCCTTAATAAACACTGCCAAAGGTATTCAGAAGAGATTGATTCCTGAACACTCATAACAAGTGTTTTAAGTAATTAATCTTTCATCAACTAAGAGCGTCTAGAAAGTAGCGCAAAGGAACTGTATGCCTTTAGATATGTGGGATATTGAAGCACTGTGCTTGTTGTCTATGTATTTGTTTGTGTGATCAATTTCACCATCATCATCATCATCATCATCATCATCATCATCAACATCATCATCATCATCATCATCATCATCATAATCATCATCTATTCGTAAAAGAATTTTTAAACCGGTTTAGTAGTCAAGATATTGGCAGTTGAAAGGTTAAGGTTAAAGGTTTCCTTGAAATTTAATTACGAGTACATACTAGGGGCGTTCAATAAAAAGTGAGAATGAGTATGTTATAAACAACTTTTACTAAATGTCATTTTATTTTTCGACATAGTCACCTTTTAGCATAATACACTTAGTATATCTTTTTTCTAAACTTAAAATTCCATTTTTAAAAAAGGTCTCTTCTTGAGTACTTAAAAAATCTTGTACTGCAGCGACTACCGCGTCGTCGTCTTCAAATTTCTGGCCTCTCAGGTATTGTTTCAATCTCGGAAATAGGTAGAAATCACTGGGAGCGAGATCTGGTGAATACGGAGGATGCTTAAGGATATCGAACCCAGCATCACGAATTGCAGCCATTGCAACGGCGGACTTGTGTGCCGGGGCATTGTCCTGGTGGAACAGCACAACTTTCGAGAGTTTACCTCGCCGTTTTTCGCGGATCTCATTGCGCAATGTTGCTATTTGTTTGGCGTATAATGTGCCCGTAATAGTGGCTCCATGCTCGAGATACTCAATCATTAATACCCCTTTACCATCCCAAAAAACAGAGCCCATGACCTTACCGGCAGATGGGCTCACCTTGAATTTCTTCGGAGTTGGAGATGATGGCCTTTTCCATGTCATAGACTGCAGTTTCGTTTCAGAGTCGTAATGATGGAGCCATGTTTCGTCCATTGTTATAAATCGCGCCAAAAAAAGTTCCCGGTCTTGCTGCATCAGGTTCAAAGCTTCTTGACAAATCTCTAGTCTAGTTTGTTTTTGCGTGTCAGTAAGCATTCTTGGTACCCAACGCGCAGATACCTTTTTCATACCCAAGCGTTCATGTAAAATATTATGCACGCTCCCCGTTGAAATCTTTACATTTTCAGCAATAAAACGAACCGTGACGCGACGATCCGCCAAACCTGAGTTTTCGATTTTTTTCACAATTTCTTCAGTTACTACTGTAGTAGGGCGTCCGGAGCGGGGGTCGTCCATTGTCGATGTTCTTCCACGTCTAAATTCGGCGCACCAACGTACGACTGTCGAATACGGAGGAGCATTAGACCCTAAAGTGTCCCGCAAATCCAAATTGACTTGGTCCGTAGAAAAATTTTTCAAACACAAGTATTTGATAACGGCGCGCAGTTCAATTTTCTCCATTTTCGCTAACGTACTCAATAGCATTGCAAAGTAATTACCGTATATTTTTTTAAACAAAAGACAGTTAGTTTTTTTTTTCATAGCAATCAGCTAGATAGATTGGCTTTACCGGCCAGTATTTAATTTCGTAATATTAAAAGAGTTTGCATCTCATTCTCACTTTATATTGAACGCCCCTCGTATTAAGGTTATAAATGACAGTGGAAGTATAGTCAGCAAAACGGACAGTCTGCAAAAAATCTTGTAATATTTTTTAATCATTTTTCCATCCCTGGTCTCTATGCGATGCTTCTAGTGTCTTGAAAGGAGTCTGTGTGCGATATACTCGTATATCCGTGCTATTGTTGTCGGCTCTTTGAATATTTATCAGACTTCTCGGAAGCACTACAGCTTGAAAGGACGCGTAGCAATTTATGAGCTGGTTAATCGTGACTAGTGCAAGTTCTCCAACCTGGAGAGTCACAGTGGTTCTTGTGTCTTATGATTCAACAGCGAATCTTATTTTTTTTTAGGATTCCGTGCCCAAAGGGTAAAAACGGGACTTCGCTGTCCGTCCGTCCGTCTGTCCGTCTGTGACCAGGCTGTATCTCATGAAACATGATAGCTAGCCAGTTGAAATTTTCACAGATATTTCGGTTGCCGCTATAACATATATACAAGGCCTCTTACATCCTGACAGATGATTTAAGCAGCGTCTATTTGAGAGAGGCAACGCCGTTCGTGATTGTAAAGTCCGATCCGAGATCGGCACGTTCGCCCGCATTTTTGGCACGCGAACTGAGGGCCCGGTATAACAACAAATACTAAAAATCAGAATAAAATAAATATTTAAGGGGGCTCCCATACAATAAACGTGATTTTTTTGCTCGTTTTTGCTGGATATTGATAACGGCAACAGGTAGACGCTTGAAATACTTATTCACAGAATATTTAGGTAAGTATATATTCACTTTAAAATAAATAATTAAATTAAAATAAAACAAATATTTAAGGGGGGCTCCCATACAACAAACGTGATTTTTTGCCGTTTTTATAGATAATGGTACGGAATCCTTCGTGCGCGAGTTCGACTCGCACTTGGCCGGCTTTTGTTTTATTATGAGAGAGAGGCAAACGAGCAAACGTGTCACCTGATGGAAAATGATCACCACTGCCCATAAATATCAACAAATCAAAGAAGCTCTGGAAATGTGATCAGGATTAACCCTAACCAACTCAGTTAATTCTAGGCTAGCGTACGTAGCAGACATCATCATCATCATCATCATCATCATCCTCATCATCATCATCATCATTTCAGCTGAATGACGTCCTCTGCTGAACATAGGCCTCCCCCAAAGTTCGCCCCATCCGTATCCATTGCATTCATCATCCACAGCCTAATCTGGTCGTCGCTCCGTCTTGTTGGAGACGTACTCACACTGCGTCTTTCAATACGAAAAAGGTACTTAGTAGTTAGAGGAAATAGGGTTCTTTGTCTTTTAGTTTTTTTAATGAGAGATGTGGGTTATTAACACTGCTAATTTTCACTGCAAACGAAAAAACTGGTCAAGTGCGAGTTAGATTTGTATAGCAAATCTATACATATAATAATATATAATAAATCTGTAACAAGTCGGTGTCTGTACATTGAAGATATTTGAGAAAAACTGTCACTAGGGCTATTTATTAGCACAATAGAACCCAAAACAATGATTTTTAGAATTATTGTCTGTTTGTCTGTTTGTCTGTGCGTTTGTGCGCGCTAATCTCAGAAACGGCTTAACCTAGAAGGATGCGGTTTTCACTGATATGTTGGTATTTTCTTGGATTAACATTTAGTGTTTGTTTAATTTGAATCGGTTCACAAATAAGAAATATACGTCTATTTTAAGAATTTATCGATCAGGTTTTTTTGTTTGAACGTGCTAATCTCAGGAACTACTGCTCCGATTTGAAAAATTCTTTTAGTGTTAGATAGCACATTTATCGAAGAAGGCTATAGGCTATATATCATCACGCTAACACCAATAGGAGCGGAGCGGAGCGGAAGAATATTTCAAAATCGGGGGTTTTTGAAGTAAAACTTCTATAGGCACGCTTGACTTGGGAGTACGGTGTTGAATGTGAACGCGGGTGAGCGGGGGGGTGCGGGGGCGGGTATTTTTTTTATATCGAGGAACTAAGGAGAGCCATAATTGATGAAAAAGCAAATTGATGAATAAGCTGCCCAAATTACTAATTCCACGCGGACGGAGTCGCGGGCAAAAGCTATAGCAAATATGTTTAAACATCGAGCTGGCTTTATCTAGGTGCCTGTTTAATTTATTAAAGTACAACCGCTGACAGACAAATTACAAGGTTTTTTTTTCTTATAAACAACTCACGTTTGACCAGGTTTTATTATTTCTTGATATTTTTTCCATGTACCTACTTATTTGTTTTTTCTGTATTGTTTTCTTTGCGGTGTATAATAAAGAGTCATTGTATTGTATTGTACCCGAAGAACCGATAACCGTTGGGGTAGACGAGTTCTTGAGTGGAGACCACGGATCGGCAAACGTAGCGTGGGACGTCCTCAGACTCGGTGGAGCGATGATCTACGCAAGGCGGCTGGCAACAGCTGGATGAGAGTGACCGAGGATCGTGCTCAGTGGCGTGCCATGGGAGAGGCCTATGTCCAGCAGTGGACGAACATAGGCTGATGATGATGATGATGATGATGATGTATTGTATTGTATTGTAATAAGGTGTATTTCTAGTGGTGCTACAATAAAAGATAATAAAAATTAAATTAGGTATATTCAAAATTAAAGGAGGAGGGGGGTGGCATACAAGAAACGTAACGTACCTCTATAGTAGACCAAGAAGTAAGACTTTTTCTATTTGTATGACACGTCCTATATCAGAATAAATACAATAGGGCTGATTATCACATTGACTTGCCAGTGAAAATAGCTGATGATGTTTTAATCCATACATTTTGTGTTTTATGTACAATAAAGTAAGTATAAATATATAAATATAAATATATAAATATTTTGGGGACAATCTTACACAAATCGACCTAGTCCCAAACTAAACAAAGCTTGTACTATGGGTACTAGACGACGATAAACATACTTATATAGATAAATAAATACTTAAATACATAGAAAACAACTTAAATACATAGAAAACATCCATAACTCAGGAACAAATATTCGTGCTTGTCACACAAATAAATGCCCTTACCGGGATTCGAACCCAGGACCTCTTGCTTCGTAGGCAGGGTCACTACCAACTAGGCTAAAGCGGTCGTTAAAGTATAAATTTACATACATACATACTAGTACTATACGCTACATACGCAAGTATAGGTGAAAAACTTAAGTAAAGGACATGTTTTGTATGTAGGAGTGCACAGAATTAATATGGAGCTTAAGTCATTTTTCAAATTTGGAACGTCATTTCGCCTATACGGAACGGACACGTAACTCCAACAAACAGCTCATTTACTTCAGTTTTTCACCTGCAACGTAAATGTTATAAAGAAACAACGAAAACAAAAACATGAAATTTCTTGTATCATAGAGAAACAAAAAAATGTAACGTTTAATTTTTAATTTATTTTTTTATTCCACGACCGCTTTAGCCTAGTTGGTAGTGACTCTGCCTACGAAGCAAGTGGTCCTGGGTTCGAATCCCAGTAAGGGCATTTATTTGTGTGATGAGCACGAATATTTGTTCCTGAGTTATGGATGCTTTCTATGTATTTAAGTATTTATTTATCTATATAAGTATGTTTATCGTCGTCTAGTACCCGTAGTACAAGCTTTGCTTAGTTTGGGACTAGGTCGATTTGTGTAAGATTGTCCCTTAATATTTATTTATTTATTTGAGCTGTCTGTCTAGCCTGTGACAGACAGAGAGACTGCTGTCTGACAGCAAAGCGACAGTAATAAGGTTCTGTTTGGCTTGTCACCCATCGGGTACGACCTTAAAATTTTTAATATTTCATGTAAATGACTTTTAATTTACTGAGTTATGTTGGCTGGTTGGCGAGTAGCGATCCCAAGTCTAGTGATACTCCCCTGTGGATGTTTAGTTTGACAAATGAGCGGAAATTCAAACTGAAGGCATAGCACGTGCGTCGTGTTCTTACTATTCGTTCAGTACAAGGGGGGGGGGGGTTACATTGAGCGTGTCAGTAGAGAAGCACCATCCACTAAAATTACAGAAAAACACCGCGTGCTGATAATGCAGGTCGATTTTCGTCATTACCTCGCCACTCTCCATGCTACTCGTCGATGATTCAACAAAAAATTTAAGCTACCTGAGAGTGAAAGCTTTGGAATGATTAACCACGAAAATTTGTCAGTCATCGTCATGTTCCTGATTAATGTGTAAAATCATTATTGTTCTTTAACAATATTAACATTATTACGAATGAGAACATTTTTGAAGATGATAGTTATGTTTTGTAAGTCAATCACGCAATATTGGCTGAAAGGATTTTAATGAAACTTGACGTACAATCCCAACAAAAATATTCCTGAGATAATATTTCAACTGTAAACAAGAATATAGGGTAATTTATTGAATGAGGCGTTACTTTGCGGGTCCATATTAATGAACTGAAACAAGTACTTTCGCGGGTGAGCAAAGTAATTGTTTCAGTTCAAGAATATACGGCACTGTGCCAGAACGTTAAGGTTGGTAACTCCGCTGTAAAGATGACGCATTAACTTCGTTAACAATTAGTAGATGGGGTTTTCCGAGCGAACGTTATGCTTAATGGAGATTCAAGTTCAAACGACCATTTTGCAGGGTACTTTAATTAATCGGAGTGACAACACCAAATCTACGTCTATCCGACTGAAAAGTATCAGTCCGGGACGTCTTATGATTGTTTATAATTTATGAATCTATGGTTAGCTGTCAATGTCAAAACTGTCAGTAGTGCGCTCTGTCATTCGAGATCTCGAACGTCTTCTATTCGAGACAGCGCCTGCGCCGGGTGTGCGCACTGATTGATTTAAAACGCGACATAGCGGATCCTAATCAAAGCGAATCTCTGACATGCTTTAAAAATATAACCCTATTTCAGTCCAAATTCTAATATTGTAAATGTTTCTCGTTAAGATATTTCTAACGCGAACTAAATCTCGGTTTAACTATAAGATTAAAAATTAATCCATTTTGTAAGCTTCCTCCTACAAAGATGCAGTGTTTAAGCAATAACTTGTACTGTCGGTTCCAAGTTACGGCCTGGCGACTACGCGCAGCAAACGTTTGCTCTATTCATTGCGCGCCCGAAACTCTCGTCGCGCAGTGGATACCTGGCAGCATACGCAATGGACTGTGGAACTACTCACCGCGTCGCCAATAGCTCGTAGACGTGACCGGGCATATAGTGATACCGTAGTATGGTACGATATTCCAGCATCGAAGTTGTTAAAGTTACACACTAGGAAATTAGCTTCCGTAAGTTAAAGTGCTTCCTAAAACTTTGTTTATCCTTAACTCAAATTCATTGTGACACAGTTAATTTGCGGATTCCCTTGTTATCCGTAGTTTTGATAATCATAATTTCTTGAATTAGCGTTACTTTGCGGAGGTCCATATCATTGAACTGAAACAATTACTTTTCTCACCCGCGACCTTACGATAGTTACGTTTATGCTAGAAATGTGTGTTCATGCAGTTCCTCCACCTGCACGCCATACGAACAAACACAAATCATACAAATCGTGATAGTTATCACCACCACCAAACTAAACTGATGCGTTTCGAACTGAACCTGCATGAACACACATTTCTTGCATAAACGGAACTATCATAAGGTCGCGTGTGAGCAAAGTAAATTGTTTCAGTTCAATAATAAATGCATTAGGTATTTACTTGTTATAAAAACATAAAACCGTGCGGTTCCAGATTTTTCGAATCATCTTTTTATAGAAATGGGTCAACGGATTTGAACGAAATTTGGTATGCAGATATCTGGATCTCTGAAATAACATATAAGCTGCCTTTTATCCATATATTTCTTCGGGATCGGGATTCACAATGCAAAATCCCAAAATCATTTTTTTTTTAATTTATTTAATCAAACGGTACATGCTTTTACAACAAATTCTGTTATCGCCAAACTATTACCAGTTTGTTGGCGATAGAGCACTCCATACTACAATTGAATCTTAACCGCTTAGTCTAGAGATATGAAATTTTACACGAAAATTCGCATAGAAATTCCGAAAAACTCAAAGGTGTGGGCCCGGATTCGAACCCTCGACCCTCTGCTTAAGAGGCAATAGGTCAAACCACTAGGCCACCACGGTTTCGTAAAAAATAGTCAGTAAAAATTAAGCATTAATTTTAACAAAGCCATAAAAATTATAAATTACAATATGCCTTTTCTTATTTCCAGCCTTACTAATTGTATCATTTGTTTTCCACGGTGCATCCTCTTTCCGCCTTTTAATCTTGCCATGTATTACAGAACCATGCCCTGTTTAATACAAATAACCATCATTAATTTAAGCGCGAAAAATCCCGCAGTAAATCCACATTACTACGGCTAAAATGGCTTAATATAGCAAAGGTCCCAATTTGGTACAAGTCTTTATGCATTCAGTTACTCACGGGAGTCATAATGAGTTTTACGCTTACTTTGAAAAAACTTAAAGCGAAGTAATCCGTCTATATCAGGTGGTGTTTTAAAGCAAGGCTAATGTAAATAAGTTCTTTGGACATGTCACCCGTAATGAGGACTCCATGGAGCGGCTTGTGGTGCAGGGGAAAGTCGAGGGCAAGAGATCTCGCGGGCGCTCCCCAACTCGGTGGACAGACCTCATCAAAACTGTGACGCACTCCAACATAAACGATTGCTCCCACTCTGCCAGACATCGGGCTACTTGGCGACGCGTCGCGAGAGCAGCGGTGGCGCAGGAGTCGATCGACCGAAGCATGACCACGACCACTCTGTCAAGAGTGCACGACTAAGAAGAAGAATGTAAATAATCTGGAATATTTTAACAGGTTGAGTTATTTTTTCATTAGAATTTTTGAATCTGATTTTTATTTGGGTATACACTTTGAACCGACACCGACACGATGTCACGATGGAAAATTTTACCAGTCACTTTTTAGACTTCACCGCAGAAGCAATAAAACTGAAATGATAGTTTGTCGTGAGTAAATTACTCCTTATCATTGAAATTCCCATATTCATTATTTCTCGAAATTGCGAGGTGATCTCAGAACAACATTTATTATGTAAATTTGTGCTAACGACACGGACTGAAATTATTTAGCTAAGAGTCTTCCTCAACGCGGATATTATGACGGACAACTATAGCTTTAAAAAACCGGCCAAGTGCGAGTAGGACTCGTACATGGAGGGTTCCATACCTCCGGATAATGTTTCAAAAACGGTTCCGTAAAAAATCGCTGAAATGTAAACACTAAAATCGCAAACTTTTCGAAAAACATCCAATCAGCTTAGCCCCTAGAGTCCTGGCCTTTTCTAACCGATATGTAGAACTTAAGACCTAGATAAGAGCCATACGTTTTGTAATTTTGGAACTTATTTAAGCGTCTTTGAAGTTCTTTATTAATTGAATAATTTGTACTTTATATAGTAGATTCGGCCGTTATTCTTACTGATGATTTGTTCATTATAAAGTACGCCAGGACTTAGGAGAATATTATAGGGTCACTCGCTCGTATGCGCGCGGCCATGACTATGGCTGTTAATCGTTGCCTAGCAACTGTCAGCTGTCGCCTAATAATCAGCGCCGCAGTTAAAAACGCTGAACACGACACGTTTCTTGTAGAGTCAGCATCAAAAGTAGCTGGTCACTTTTGTACCTTGTTGCTGTACAATCAGGTGCAAAACGACTTGATTGACAATTGCGTTATTACAACTACTTAGTTGCCCAACTACTTAGTTAAGTGCCCAGTTACTATTGATGCTGACCGTTTGACGTCCCCTTTTAATTTTTAACTTTTTTTAATATTTGTTGTTATAGCGGCCACAGTTATACATAATCGGTGAAAATTTGAAGTCTCTAGCTATTACGGCTAAAGAGACAGAGCCCTGTGACAAACGGACGTACGGACAGACAACGGAGTCTCAGTAATAGGGCTCCGTTGGCACTCTTTGGGTACGGAACCCTAAATTCAAGTGTTGTGGCATAAAAAATGAAAGCGTGTCACACGCGTGCTTGTGCGTTAACGACCTTCTGTCACCCCCCACCCCAGCCTTATTCCCATGGGGGTGTAATTTAGATATAATTTTTAGGACTTGTTGCTAGCGGCATCGTAGTGTATTTTATTAATTACTGGGTGTGTTCCGGATAACCTCGTTAATGAATATGCTGTAAAAATAAGGGCTTCGAAAGTTAACAATTCACATTATTTTCGTAAATAAAATAGGTACCAGTTTTTGTGTGGTGTCGGGTTTAGAATAACCCGTCCGTTCCTACTTGAATTTATAAAATAAGCAAGTGTGATATACAAAAGTAACAAGGTTTTTTTTACATATCAATGGGAAAAATTACATTTTTGCCTATTTGTCTGAAGTTTGGAGTAAAGTTGGTGCAAGCTATTGTCATTAAATCCTGGAGATCTTTTATTATCCTGGACACGTATTACATAAATACTAAGCATCTTTTTTATCGATTTAGATAGCCAATAATTGTCTATGATATATAGCTGATTGCAAATCACCAATCATTTCACTTCACTTAAATAACCGCAGAAAATAGTCACTGCACACGGAAACAACCTTTTCTAGGTTGGGACAAGTTTATCTGCACAAAATTTGAAAATGACCCAAGTAACAATGTATTTTGGTGAGAACGGACCGGATGGTTTCAACGGAATTGCTTATGCGTGATGATAAAAATCATGCTGACCTTTGTGACTAAGGTTAGACGTCAATTAAAGGTCTTTCGCAGAATCTAGACACACGGCAGTGTGTCAAGGAAATTCAAAAGCGCGGCTCACGAGCATCGGGTCATATTTTACGAACCATTTCGTGCTTTTTAGGGTTCCGTACCCAAAGGATAAAAACGGGAGGGACCCTATTACTAAGACTGAAATAGGCGCATAGAGACGTCGAGTTGCGGAAAATAGCCCGTTAATACCATACCATACTAAGACTCCAGTGTCCGTCTCTCTGTCTGTCACCAGGCAGTATCTCATGAACCGTGATAGCTAGACCTAGACAGTTGAAATTTTCACAGATGATCTATTTCTGTTGCCGCTACGTTGCCGCGACTTCACGTCTTAGTAATAGGGTCCTGTTTTCCCCTTTGGGTGCGGAACCCTAAAAACCATGTCATTAGTTAGCGATAATGCACCTTTTTTAGAAAATACCATATTATTATTTTTGAAGTAAAATGTTGTGGGGATTTATTATCGCTCTATTAAGTGACAGTCGAATGGAGACCTACGGACTGGCATCAAGCACAGCGTGGGACGTCCACCAACGAAATGGACGGATAATTTGGTAAAGGCCGCAGGTTCAATGTGGATGCAAGCTGCTTCCAACCGTGGTGATTGGGTATCAAGGGAGGCCTATGTCCAGCAGTGGACGTCCTGCGGCTAAAATGATGATGATGATGAAGTAAAGAATGGTATAAGTTGACTTTTTGCCCGGTTCCAGGTTATCGTTGGGTAATGGGACACGCTTTAGGTACACGAAGATTAGTACCTGAGAAAATCATCATCATCATCATCATCATCATCATCATTTCAGCAGAAAGCCGACCACTGCTGAACATAGGCCTCCCCCAAGGCTCGCCAAACAGATCGGTCCGGCGCCATCCGCACCCAACGCGTTCCCGCAACCTTAATCAGGTCGTCGCTCCATCTTGTTGGAAGCCTACCTACACTGCGTCTTCCCGTCCGAGGACGCCACTCGAGAACCTTTCGGCCCATCGGCCGTCAATTCTACGAGCGATGTGCCCTGTCCACTGCCACTTAAGTCTAGCGATTCTTCGATCTATGCCCGGGCATCTTGCGCGAATTTCAACATTTCTAATGCGATCTCCCCGCGCATCTCCATCGCCCTTTGAGTGACTTTGAGCTTTCCTATGAGGCCAATAATTAGCGGCCACGTCTCAGTGCCATAAGTAGTGTCCGACCGAAACACGATTTTTAGCCGAAACCGAAACCGAAACCGAATATTCGGTTTTTTTCTGATTTCGGCCGAAACCGAAACCGAAACCGAAACTTTTGAAGACGTATCATATCAAACAAAATATTCAAAATTACTGTACAGATCGTAAGGAAAAGGTTATTGCAAGGATTTCTTATATGAGAACAGTTACTTTTTTTGTTAAACAAAATAAAAAACGTTTATTTTTAATGAAAAATGTCTTGGCATAGGTATTATATTATTCAAAACAAACAACATATTCTTATCACGTCTAAACTAAATTCACAATCCTAATATCAAACGTATTGTTCATTAATCACAGCATAAAATGCAGTAACAAATAAAATAAATAAATATTAGGGGACAATCTTACACAAATCGACCTAGTCCCAAACTAAGCAAAGCTTGTACTATGGGTACTAGACGACGATAAACATACTTATATAGATAAATAAATACTTAAATACATAGAAAACATCCATAACTCAGGAACAAATATTCGTGCTCATCACACAAATAAATGCCCTTACCGGGATTCGAACCCAGGACCTCTTGCTTCGTAGGCAGGGTCACTACCAACTAGGCTAAAGCGGTCGCCAAACAGATTCTAAAAAGTAAATAATAATTTAATAAATAAACAACACTCATACATACTGCTGTCGCTGGTCCCAGCTGGGCCGGCCGCCGATGCATTACCTATACCTACCCGGCCGAGCGTGTCCGAATTAAGCCGAGCGCTCCCGATGCGAGAGCCGCGAGAGGCCGCGAAGTAATTTCGGCCCGGCCGAAGGTTTCGGCCGGATTCTGGCCGAAACCGAAACCTCGGCCGAAATCACTTTTTTGGCCGAAATTGGCCGAAACCGAAACCGAAACCGAAACTTCGGTCGGACACTAGCCATAAGTCACCACTGGCAACACACACTGGTGAAAGACTAACCTACTACCTAAGAAAAACTCATATAAAAATTTCTTTATAATAAAGATTTCTTTGACATAGTTTTAAAGTTTATAACGGTGCATAATTCGCACTATAGTTCTTAGGACAAAAGAAAAGGTTATTAAGCAATATTACCCTGAAAAGAGCCAAGCGTACATTTAATTATGTGCCTTTGAGTTCTCGTGGCAGCGCAAGTCTCCAACTTGACTTACACTAGGTCGGACTAATTTTCTTTTTAGGGTTCCACATGTATAATATCTAGAAAACTATAAATGAAACTGGTCTTTTCCCGGTACTTATATTGCAAAACTCCTTCTTGTGACTCGTCAGTTTCGATGTTGTTATTGTTAATTATTTCGATTCCCGTGTCGGGGCAGATATTTGTATGAATAATACGAATGTCTGTTCTCGGGCCTTGGGTGTTTGATATGTATTTAAGTATGTATCTATCTATATAAGTATGTTTATCCGTTGCCTTGTACCCATAACACAAGCTATGCTTAGCTTACTTTGGGACTAGGTCAATTGGTGTGAATTGTCCCGTGATATTTATTTATTTATTTATTTATTTATTTATTAGTTTATTAAGACGAAGCACTCTATTTTTGCCAATTTTTCTAATAATTTATGATTACTACATAATTTCGAAAACTATGGTAATCTTACAAATTGGGATAAAATTATTTTAGTTAGTCGTATAGATACTTTTTTGGATTCTGTACTCGAATACACTGTCCGTCCGTCTGTTTGTCTGGTGGAAAAGATAGCAGGTATATACATGTGACGCCATGCAAGAGCACAGCAACATATTATGAGGATGACTAATCATAATGACAATAGCTTACTAAGTCTACAATTAAAATTTAGGTACACACGTAATATATTCATTTGAATTTTATGTTATCCTTCGTATTAATTGCTCAAACCTGTCTGGTTCGTTTTTTGCTGAAACGAAATTAGTAATTGACACTACTGGTTTGCGGTTAAAGTTTTGCACAAAAGGTTACTGACACTTTTATTCAATTGTTATAATTTATGGAAAAACATTTGAATCATTAGTTATTTGTGCAACAAGAGAGCAAAGTTGTTTTTTACTGCGAGTGCTGATTTTGAATCACGAGTTAGCGAAGGATTCTATAATTGAATCACGAGCGTTTAGCGAGTGATTCTAAGTTAGAATCCTGAGTGCGCGAGTGATTCAAATACACGAGATGCAAAAAAACTTTGGTCTCGTGTGACACATACAACTTTTCACCTCAGCAGCGAGAACATAATAAATTATTAAAGGTATATGAACGTCGTATTTTTGTCTTTGTTGTGGTTTTCAACATTGAGTAAATACTTCATATTATATATATAACAATAGGTACAGTCTCCGAAAAAGTGTTTGCATTGTTTAAAAATATCATAAGCTTTTAAATATTTTTCGCGAGACTTTTCAAGTAAGAAACTTACTCTGCATTATGTATTACTCCATTAATTCGTCTGGTGTTCAATTGTTGACTTCGTCACTGGACTCACTCAATTCACTCATATCATATTCAAAAATGTATTAAATAAGTACTTATTACTATTCTAATAATTTCCAAATTGCCTCTGATCGTATATCGAACTCTGTGGCTAGAGAAACAGAAGAAAAGAATTAAAATTTGAATCCCGCTATTTTTTTAAAGATGCGTTCCGATACTATACCCGCTGCGTTCCGATGCTGCATCCGCTGTATTTACCACGATGTTCAAGATTGTTAAAATTATTAATAATTATATAGATACATGTTTAAACTTTGTTTTCAACAACATTTTTACTAATAATTTGATTATATAAAAATATAATCCAATTATTAAAAAAGTACCTACAATAATTTAATTTAAAACCTTAACAGACGAATTACAATTTTAAGGTTAAGAACTTATTATGAGTATCCGAACGTTCAATCGTTCGTTTATTTTTAGGTCGACTAGGATAGAATTTGAAATCGAAATTCGAATCGATTTGATCTTATCTCTCGCTCTTTTCGTATCGAAATGAAAGTGACAGTTCAAACTGAAGTTCAAATCTTTCGAATTCAGTAAGCAGACCCATCATTATCTTTGACTTTTAAAAAAAATAATTAAAAAGCTACTTTGTCTCACGCAGTGAGCAAAATCGGATTTTGCTCACTGTTTTTTGGTAGCAAAACCTGCCTGTTTGAGGTGCTGAGGTGAAAACATATTTAAAATAGCACTGAAATTGGCCGAATTGTAAAATAAATTGCTTTTGTGAAAATAAAGCTTTGTCGTAATAATGACGCACTTATGTGTCATTATCCGTAGGTAGTGACATTTTATTTTTAGAAGATTTTATTTAACTTGCAATGTCTGTTTGTATGTTGTTAATGTCAATCTTGTAATGCAAATGGAAATACCCACTTCCATATCTTAAAATATCATACTCATAATACTACGATGACAATAATGCAATAATAAAACAATCTTCAACAAACAAGCATGTTTTAAAGATAAAATTTTGAGGTGTTCGTAATAAGATTTCTTAGATCTAGGGAAACTAGGTCACCCTAACGGTCGCGCGATTCACAAATGATGACGTCACATGATAAGGACAGGTTTCGGCTCCAAGCGTCAACGTAATTATTTCCTTTATGAGAACTAGCGCTCCTAACAGCCAGCCATAACAATGAAAGGTCACCGACTCTATTATCGGACTTTATGAGAACTAGCGCTCCTAACAGCCAGCCATAACAATGAAAGGTCACCGACTCTATTATCGGATTTTATGAGAACTAGCGCTCCTAACAGCCAGCCATAACAATGAAAGGTCACCGACTCTATTATCGGACTTTATGAGAACTAGCGCTCCTAACAGCCAGCCATAACAATGAAAGGTCACCGACTCTATTATCGGACTTTATGAGAACTAGCGCTCCTAACAGCCAGCCATAACAATGAAAGGTCACCGACTCTATTATCGGACTTTATGAGAACTAGCGCTCCTAACAGCCAGCCATAACAATGAAAGGTCACCGACTCTATTATCGGACTTTATGAGAACTAGCGCTCCTAACAGCCAGCCATAACAATGAAAAGTCACCGACTCTATTATCGGACTTTATGAGAACTAGCGCTCCTAACAGCCAGCCATAACAATGAAAGGTCACTGACTCTATTATCGGACTTTATGAGAACTAGCGCTCCTAACAGCCAGCCATAACAATGAAAGGTCACCGACTCTATTATCGGACTTTATTTTCAAGTCAAAACCTTTACAGTGCCATTTGAACTGCCATTCGTAATATTTCATTGAGACTAGCAGAATCGAAGGAGAATCATGAGAAAAACCATTTTCATTATCGAACCTTTGTTCCTCTGATGTCTAGATAATATCTCTAGTGTCTGAATGTTAAACCGAACTCAAGGAAACGTTAATAAGTGGTAATGAGGAACATGATCATCATAAACCTACCTAGAAGTTACATGTCATCCGTAAAGGCGTGGCAACTACGGCCCAACCCCTCTCATTCTGAGAGGAGGCCTCTGGCCTGCAGAGGGACGTATATAAGCTGGGATGATGATGATGATGATATTCCAAGTAACGTATATACCATGTTCTTTCCTGTCAGCGACATATCTTATGCAAATTGACACTTAAATTCAACTTAACATATATACTTGTGCAGCACATCCTTAGTAGGTAGATTAGTGAAGTCACTTTCCAAGTATAGAAATCTTTAGTAGGCACCTACCAGTTCAATGACATCGAGTGGACAGACATAGACGTTACAACAACAATAGCTTTTATAAAAAGACAGTTAAGTATAAGTAGTAGTTAAGTTTTAGTAACGGAATACCAACAGAAGCAATTCAGTTGATTTACAAATAAAGTTCGGGTAAGCAACGAGAGGGCTATGCTCGGAGTTTCTCTGCGGGATCGCATTAGAAATGATGAAATCCACGCAAGAACTGAAGTCACCGACATAGCCTGAAGAATCGCCAGACTCAAGTGGCAGTGGGCAGGGCTCAACACTCATAGAACTGATGGCCGATGCGCCATAAAGGTTCTCGAGAGGCGTCCACGGACCGGACGACGCGACGGACAAGATGGAGTGACGACCTGATTAAAGTTGCGGGATCGCGTTGGATGCGGATAGCACGGGACTGATCTGTTTGGCGAGCCTTGGGGGAGGCCAATGTTCAGCAGTGGACGTCTCTCAGCTGAAATAATGATGACGAAGCAACGAATGTTTCAAAGTGCAAGTAACCCCCATCTTCTGGTGTAATTTAGTACATAAATTCCCAAATTCTTAAAAGTGCGAGCACAGCCTCGTCTGCTTAGAGGCTGTGGGTTAAACAACCACTTTTCCTTGGCTACCACAGCTCAAAATCAATCACAATCAAAAGTTTTATTCTGCATGTAAGCCGCAAAGGACTCTTTCCATGTTACTTTTTTTTTAAACTACCAGCGCTTTCGGAATGATAAATATACGAAGGGAGCGAGTGAAACCACGGCTTGCTATTAGCGCACTGACGTATATTCATGAATCTTCTAGTGGTGGGCGCAGCCACACACACATATGTAACAACCATCATTGCCAAGAAGAATGCGCCGCAAGAAACTGGGCTCTGTACTACATAATAATAATAATAAGCCTTTACATCTGTGACAGATGATTTAAGTAGCACCCTGGCGACACTTGCGCTCGCGACAAGGTGTACGCAGCCCCAGATGGTCGAGGTTTGGTGGCCCGGTTGTGGCGCTTTAAGCGTTTTTCCCTCGGTGACTCAAACCAGGCATCGTCGTGATTTAATTGGCCTTTGTGAACAAGTTGTCGCCATACGACCAGTATAATTCATGGTTTCATCACTTACACTGAAAGACGTCCAATGCTGAACATTGGCCTCGCCCAAGGTTTCAGAAAAAGACCGCTCCTGCGTCATCCGCATCCAACGCGGTCCCACAACATTAACCAAATCGTCGCTCCATCTTGTTGGAGGCCGACCTTGCATCTTCCGGTTCGTGGAAGCCATTCGAGAACCTATTGACCCCATCGTCCATCAGGTCACCGAGCGATTTGCCCTACCCATTGCCACGCTATTCATGGTTTATTGCTTCTAATACTAAGTATAATGTAATATCTTCCAAGATACTTTGAAATCGGAAACTTTTCCGCGCACAAAGTTATATTACTTACCTGTATGGAATTATTTTTGTTCACGAAACTTCGCTTCACCGTGCGCTTAAGTAAAGCTTTAAAATCCGTGAGAGTTTCGTGATTAGACAAAATTTGCATTATTTTGTTAGAAAATGCGATCTTATTTTGGAAAAGACTTAAAAGTTTGTATTAATTGTAATCGTGTAAGGAAATCTCGATAGTATTGTCGATCAAGTAAGTGCTTTACCATTATTATGACTGTTTCAACATCAGATTATGAACAACAAGGCTGATTGTCACATTGACTTATAACTGAAAATAGCACGTGACGTGACGTTTTAAATTTTCATTGAACTTTAGGGTGGTAAAGAAATTGCTTGGTCAACTTTATACAATGTGTCATGACTCACTCATTTAAACCAGGGTGGGTATTTATAAATATAGGGGATAAATAGTGCCCATATCTAGGCTATAAAAAAACAAGGCAAGGTAAGGGGTTCTCGAAGCGTTTCATTATATTCTGAATAACACTGAATGAGGTTCTAATTTAAATACTGCCGATAAATACTTGTTTTGGCTATCGTTTTGTAATACCAAATCCTAATACGGCGTTATTTTGGAGTAAAAAAACCTGATGATAAATTAATTTTTATCTCTTTAAATAATCATACCCAGTAAATGTGTGAAAACTTGTGGCAAGGCAGGTATGACTATATTCAATTGGTGCAATCAAAATTAACATAACTAGTATTTTCAACCGACGAAAACAAAAGGAGGAGGTTCTCAATTCGACGTGTATATATTTTTTTTTTTTGTATGTATGATCACGCATAACTTTTAACAGAGTAGTCCGATTTAGATGATTCTTTTTTTATTGGAAAGCGTATTCCCCGAGGGTGGTCCCATTTAAATTTGGAAACAATATTCCTACCTTAAGGGTAGAAAAACAGGGGATGATTGACTAACTTTTTACAGAGTAGTCTGATTTTCATAATTCTTTTTAATGGATAGTTAGGGTATACCTTGAAGTTGGTATTATAAATTTGAAAAAAAAATTACCCCAAGGATGGAAAAAAAGTATAAAATAAAAACTTTTTAACAAAAAATTAAACCGCCGAAAAAACTGAAAAGCAAAAAATAATACCTTTTTTGTTTGACCTTAATCTAGGTACCAGTTTGAAGTCGGTGCCTCAGCACGAGCCAGGAGGAGTGGTAGAAGCCAATCAGGTAGACGATTATAGGTCCACTCCTCCTGGCTAAGTGCTGAGGCACCGACTTCAAACTGGTACCTAGATTAAGGTCAAACAAAAAAGGTATTATTTTTTGCTTTTCAGTTTTTTCGGCGGTTTAATTTTTTAATATTATTTATTTTATTAGCAGTACGGCTGCTCACCGAATCTAAGATTATTTAAAAGCGAAAAAGTTTTTCGGGTGCGCCGGCGGGATTCGAACCCACGTCTCCCGGGTATGCGCCCCAACGGGTGTTCTACCAATTGAACCACGTCGCATCCAACCGACTCCCCCGAAATTCTTAATCGCTTACATACGCCAACAGTGGCGTGTGGTAACATCCATCGCAACTATTAGAAGCTACGACTCCTACGTTCCAAATTACATTGGAAATGCGTAAGAAATGAATCCCGCCGGCGCACCCGAAAAACTTTTTCGCTTTTAAATAATCTTAGGTTTAATTTTTTGTTAAAAAGTTTTTATTCTGTCTATTTTTTTGGAGATTTATCTATCCGGACTTTGTTTGACTTTGTTTTCGGAGTTTTAGTCTGATGTTTGTAATGGTATTAGCTATAGTATTTTTGAATAAAATGAAGGCGAGACAAAATTAGGGTTTATAATACACTGTGTAAACGAATCAGGCTATGTCACAAAAATAAACAAAGTCCCACCAATAAAATTTCGTATAAAATCAGTTGCCACGATCCACAAGCTCATAACGCTTTCATTCACTATTAAAAAGTTATATCTATCAGATCTCAGGAAGAGCCAACCCTAAACCCTAAACTCCTAAATCTGCAAAGTCTACATTTTGTTTAAATAAGTATGCAAGTTAAGTATGAAGTATCTTTTTCTATTTATTTTTTTATTTTCTTCAACTTCATTTTTTTTTATTACTTTTACGGTCATCCCGTGAAACCATATATTTCAAACTAAATACACACTGAAATATAGATGCACAGAAAAAACCCCAGAAAAAAGACCAATGCTGGGAATCGAACCTAGGTCCTCAGCGTTCCGTGCTGCGTGCTTACCCCTACACCACCACTGGTCTAGAAGTTAGCGACGAATCTTTCCCATACATCGTACACTTCAGTCTGTTATAATCACATTTAGGCAGTGATAAAGCGCATCTATGTTATGCCCTCTACCGAGAGACTTCAACACTCCTTCGGAGCTACCCGCTCACCTGGACCAAGAGATGGCGCTACTAGGCCAACTTTTACAAGTTAAGTATGAAGTATCTTTTTCTATTTATTTTTTTAGCATTGGTCTTTTTTCTGGGGTTTTTTCTGTGCATCTATATTTCAGTTTGTATTTAGTTTTAAATAAGTATGACCAATCTTTATTGGTCACGTATTAATATCTACAATTATAAGAGTGGTACTATTTGTTAAATTTATTTGAAAAACATGAAACAGCTACTGGCAAGCAGATCTAAATGTTATAGCCAATATGAAGCCTGGTTTAACACGATAGTCCTCAAATTCGCAATGGTTTCGAATTGTCATAGTTTCATGTCATTGTCACCTCTCACTTCTATGAAAGCCTGAAACCTAATGATTTCAATATCTATTTATTTAGCATTTCTTGTTTAAAATTTAACAGTGACTAACGCCTATCTCACCTGATAAAAGGAGCAACAGGCCAAAGGTGTATCTCACTGGTTCAGTAACAGCCTACTCACTCTACCCTTGAAGAGCCTTGAGAGATTGTATCTATGTATTTGAAAATACAGACGATTAGAGTGAATTCCATTCCTAAAGGAAGGCCTAGCATGCCTTTAGATAAAAATAATAAGCAAAATAATAACAGTTTATTTTACATAAATAATTTAATAATCTTTCTCAAGTCATCTGTCAAACAAACAAAAAGTAATTGACAACAGTATCACTTTGCGCCGCAAACAACACTGCCCAATATCGGAGATCAACAACGTTCCCTGCGAGTTTCCATTTGAGTTAAAATAACATTTGACAAGTATAACAATCATATTTCACATAATTTGGTATAAGCTCTTTCACAAATCGATCCACTTCAAAATATTTACCACTTGTTATGGATAAAATCGCGTCATTTTCATACTTCATTTAAATTCTCCAAAATGGATTCTTCTCGATTTATAATGTAGTGTCCTACTTCGTGAAAGAGTTGGGTCTCTGCGGGTAAGTTTGCGGATTCTTCCTCAGCTCGTCGTATTGCTTCCAATTGAGATACCAGAAGGGCTGCTGGTCTTTGGGCAGATTCTCTATCCTATTGCGGTAGTTCCTATCCCCCTGGAATTCTATTGGGCCAGGTTCGTCAGAGCCAAATCTGTTTGACAGGAAAGACTCTGACTCTACTTGAGGGTAGCCTATCGGTCTTGAGCCTGCGTAGAATGGCCTTTGGGCTTGCACAGTGACGGCGATAATTGTGACAAGTAAGGTCAATCTGATGAGCGCCATTTTCTGTAAAAATAAAAGAGTGTTCTATTAGCATAAAGTATTAATAACTTAGATGATAACGCTTGCTCCAGTTCCTAAAAATATACATATGTCAGGCAATGACCACATTGACCCATGACGGCATTGTTCTGGTTTGAGTTTGTAGGAGAGTAACAAATTTCGAGATGAGTGTAGATTTGTGTATAACTCTAGCCTTTACCTACGGTTTCGCTCGCGTGCACCATAACGTGTGTCAGTTGAATTAAAAATTCCGAAGTTTTCTTAATTTCTAATGAGAATTGCCAAACTTCCATTGCTTAACATAGGCCAAACAGATCAAAGAGAAATTTACATCATGGTCATCATTAGCACGTTCCCTGTCCAAACCTTAAAGTATGACCTTATTACAATGGAATAAGAGCTATCGTGTCCCCACATTGGGGCCACTGGACAGTGAACGTGTCAAAGTTGCATGAAGAATACCCGTGCAAAATATCGTGTCATTTCATTAATCTTAGTAATTGAGTTTTTTGGGATTTTAGATGCATAAGACCCGATATCGTAGGAATGTCGGTAGGTATTAAAAGTAGTACTGTAACAACATACATACCCACCCACTAACCTTCACATTTATAATATTAGTAAAACGTATCTCGTTCCCCACAAAAAATGGCGTAAAAAAATGTATAGGTACCTACTAAAAATACCAACACCAACCAACTGGTTCTGTAATTCGAAGTTCGAAATTAGAACTTCATGTTGTACAGTCCCGCTCAAGCTAATAGCATGTAATAAGAGAGTGAAAGAAACAATGTGATACAAACGGCGAATTTCAAAGTAACTTGTCTGTTTTGTGCTATTAAAAAAGTTCATGTCAATACTCGTACTCGTTATTAATTACTGGAAGTTATTATCTTTTAGATTGTCAAGGAGCTTTGATATTGCTACTGTTATGAATATACTTAATTAAAAAGTTATCATTTATCATTATGTTTTAATGACGTAGAGAGAACTAAGAATTAACTTTTTAATGTTATAAAAGTTATCATAACGAGTACCTCAGTAATTAAAGAACTTTACTTATCAACTTTCGCTTCCATCTCTAATAACATTAAATAAAAAACTAGAATTGAATAGAATAGGTAATTAAGTACGTACTAACAAAAAAATAGTTTTCAGCTCTAATTAAAAAAAAACACTTTTTAGTTGAAATTTAACTTATGTATTATAAAGTGAACTGTTTCGTCTTATCAGACAAAAATTAGTTTGCGAATTGATAAAAGAATAACCAAAGATTTTTATAAAACCGCAATATTATGTTCATTGGTGCATCGTGCTGATTGGCATCATTTTTTAAATTAAACTACTCTTAACTTATGAATAAAACAAATTTAAAATAGTCCACTTATACAAATAAAAAAATAATACCTTATTTGTGTGAAGTCTGCGGGGAATTGCAAAATATACAATGTATTAAAATACTGTATGTTTTTTAACGTCTTGGTACTTTCAGTACCTCTGTGCGCAACGTTTGTATCGTAACTGTGTTGTGTCTGGGACTGGCTTCATTATAAATACCAAGCGGTCTGACTGCATGATACAGAGTTTAAATAATCGTAGAAGCGCTCAAATTAATTAAGCGCTACAATTAGCACTTAGTTTCGAATCCATTCGTTTCCCATATATTTTCATTTGTTATGACATCATCATCATCATCATTATCATCATCATCAGTCGAAAGACGTCCACTGTTAACTAAGTCTCCCCTTTGGAACGCTACAATGAACGACATCGCGTCACTTGCAGCCACCTGTTTGCTCGCAACGCAACTCTCGCAATGTCATCAGTCCACCTAGGACCTGCCAACAGCACCAACCAGCCACCAACCACCCAGCAACCAACCAGCAGCTGCCTGGGAGGCCTGCCAACACTTCTCCTTCTGAATGACTCGTAATGACAAATTACTTTTGTTGTTATTGCATATGTGAAGTGTGACGACCAAGTAAATATAAAATTATATGTCACAACCATTTTACTTTCTTGTATTGTTTACCCAAATACCGAAGCACAAAAAAACGATCCATAGATTATCAGAATCACAAAAATTCTGATAAAATGAATTTAAATATTATATTGCCATTATTGTTGTTAATGTTACCTATATATTTAGTTTATAGTTTTAATTATTGTTATTGTTTCTTAATATTTTGTCTTCTATGAATAAATATTAATACCTATGATATTATGTTATGTATATATATATATTGCCTTCCTCAATCGATGTCGTCACTTTTTTGCCCTTCTTGTTGTTAATGAGCACACATTTTTTCGTGAATTCATATTACGGAATTTTATCCTTTTAGAAGCACTATCTTACCAATACTCTATGTATTCGATCAGTTAACTGCGTTACTGGCTGAGCTGGAAACATAGTAATTACACTTACTTATGGCTTTTTAACCTTATGCGCGGTTGCGCTCTTAGCTCGCGCGACATTTATATATCTCTTATTATTAATTTTGTTATCAGAACAGAAGTAGTTTTTAGTACTCATTTTCCCCTGTTCCATCTATCTCTACCGCCATATCCCCCCTGATAGAGATACGTGGAAATAATATGTCCATTTGTCCACCCACCATTTGTTTCATGGATGAAATTACGGACATTCATTAGAAACATTATTAACGTGTTACTATTACTAACTTACTTACTTAATTGTACCCAAGGTAAAGGTATAATTTAGGCAATATCAACACCTATGAATACAGTGCATATTGGAATTCATTGTTCCATTGTTATGTACACGCGTAAGCAAACACAAATGAGGGCGGGGTCTTTTTATTATTTACGACCTCTATTCATTCTTAGAGCTACGTAAAGACCCGTTTGCGCTACGTCATTATGGGAAACACAAATACTCGTCTTGTGTGACGTTTTCTCGTGTGGGCACGACCAATGGTGTCACGACTGCTTTACCCAGATCTTTATCCTATTATTATATGTTTACATATGGAGGTCAACATAGATTGGTGTTTTTACGTTTTTTGAGCGAATGCAGTTGAATTTTTGTGAATGAGTCATATGACGTGGACTTACGTATAATGCGTAGAACTGTGTCCAAAATTATGTAAATAAATTTATTTTAGTTGTTTTTGTGTTACATTTTGTGATTTCCTAGTGAAAAATATCTAAACTAATCAATGTTTTACTAAACGATAAGTTAAAAAAAAGTTTTTTTTTGTTGTACATTTTCTTGATTCTACTTTATTTTTTTTTATTTTTTTTATTTATTTCTGTTTAGGTTACATTTAAGTACAATTTTTATTAATTGTGCCAAACTACAGAGCAGTTTGTCGGCACTTTAGCTCTTGGTTTATGAAATTACAAATTACAAGCAACGCTAAACATAGGTATAGTTAGTATTAAGATTTGAAATGGTTAGTGTTATGTTATAAATGTTACTTGCATTTTGATCCAATCTACATAAATGTATACAAAATTTCAAGTCAATTCGACTATTTGAAGTGAGTTATATTCGGCTTACAAAATTTGGTCTATACACGACAAGTTAAATAAAAGCTTATACCTAAATAGCGTTAAATCGTTAGATGGTTAATACAGATTTTATTTACATTAAGTCACAAGTAGATTTACCTTTCAAATATCGCTGCAGATAAAACTTTAATCAAAATAATCAAACGAAATACAAATTACTGTTTATCTAAAGAAAAATTACGCATGAACTGAAACAATTACTTTGCTCACCCGCGACCTTAGGCGGGTGAGCAAAGTAATTGTTTCAGTTCATTAATATGGACCTCCGCAAAGTAACGCCTGATTCAATAAATTAAAAAATTACGCTTTTCACATTCAAACCACATCGAATTTCGAAATGATTTTATTTCGAAACAATAATGCTGCCGTGTCATGACAAAACACTGTATCTAAAAAACACCTATTTTTCAGAAATCGCAAAAAACTTTTGCTTTCTTGAATTGGCTACAGAACAGTGAATATTGATCTGATTGCAATAAAATTTGGACAAATCACGGATAATGTGCTACTAGTAGTGTACAAAGAAAAATAATATTATTTTTTTTACTTTTTACCTGAATTTTCAAGCAAAAACGTGTTATGTCGTAATGTGCTTTATAAATAATATATGAGGGTTGCTATAACAAAACACTGTAACGTGATACTTACTGACATTATACTCATATGAAAATGCTACTTTAAATTTCATTTAGTAATACATGGCTAACATCACAATTCAAAACTAACATTCTCATCTTAATATATTTCTTAGTCTTTAGAAAGGATGATTACCTTGAAGAAGTCCCGACTTACAATAAACAAGGACTTGGACTAATTTCTCGTGTGATTGTTGCGACAAAACACTGTAACTCTTGATACTATACTAAGAAAATGTGAGTTTCTTTTGGCAAAACACGGTATCTGGGGATAATACAGTGTTTAGTCGAATCAAGACCCTACATTTTAAGAGTTAAAGTGTAAATTGCAATGACGTTTTTCAATGTTTTTGATAGAAGATCAGTTACTCTAAGCATGCATATATAGATTATGGTCCGAATAGCTAATTTAACGGTGTTAGCACAAAACACTGTAACTCGAGTTACAGTGTTTTGTCATGGCACGGCAGAATGGCAGAAAATTAAAATAGAGTATTAAAATTGGTGTGCTTGTCAAATCAAATCATATTAAGTCAATCAAAAGAACTGAGAAAAGAGTCAAGGTTTTTTTACGGTTGTTATTTCGGCTCGTCATTATACAACCAACAACACAATGGTCCTTTAATTGATGGTTTCAGTGCAGCCCATTTATACAAAAACATAAAAAAGGTTGTTCTCCAGCTTAGGACGCATCAATGATTGTTATTAACCAGCTATCAAACGTCCGTGGGTTTTTCCTGAACAAAATGGCCAGTTGATACACAGGCTATTATAAACTGGTTATAATCCCATCTCATAGCGGGCGTCTCGAAACTCAACGATAACCAGCAGGCTAAGTGTCTAACTTCCTCGCAATCGCCATCGCGTTCATTTTGACAGTTCTTGAATGGGCTGACATTTGGTATCGGAATACCAATTGGTATTGGTATTGGTTGATAGCAGGGTAATTGTGTAACTTTTTTGACACTTGGCATCAGATTAAAATTACAGTGTTTGTATGGCTGTGACAGCCGTCTGTTCCCGATACCAATTGTCAGCCGTCAGCCCATACAAGAACTATCAAAATGACAGCGATGGCTATTGCGAGGGAGTTAGACAATTTACATCACACAAACTCGTCAATGGTGTTATTCCATGCCTGTATACTAAATGACAATGGCCCAAATTGTTCTTAAGAGAGTTATGGATTTACGTACAGTTTTTCCTCCCAAGGGAGTTCTAACTTTAGTTTTAAAATTTGCAAACAAGTTAGTTGGTAAGTCATTTCAGACTAAGGAGGTTTCAAGTCAGCCAACGTTCTTCTAAAAATATTCGTTTAGTTTGCCTGTGATAAAAGTAGTGGTTTCTAAAAACATCTCAAGTTCGGCACTGACTGTCAACAAAGTTACTATAAGTGTATATAAGTATCACTGTTAAAAGTTACTTGGCCGAAAATAACCCAATGTTTCGAAAGACGGCCGGACGGATATACTGCGGTGTGTCTTCATAATGTATACTAATAATATTAATATTGTTAGATGAAAGGTAAACTTTGTTGATCGTTTTTCTGTGTTTATGTGTAGGTAGTAATAACTGAAACTCCACAGAGTTACATTATCCCTGATCAAATTAACTTACTTTTTATCCTGGAGAAGTGGAAAGTTTCCGCGGGGATTTTCTGTCGTTCGTTCGCCTGAATTCGTTCGTTGAATATTTACTTATTTTTTTAATGTTATAAATGTGAAAGTGTGTTTGTTTGTCCTTATGTTAGTCGAAACTGAGCGACGGTTTGCTGTGATTTTTTGTATGGACATTCCCGCGATTCCCAAGGTCAAAGAATCGAATTTCTTTAAAATTCCAGGGAAATAATGCGTTGTTTGGGATTAACGTGTCAAAATTGTGTTGTAGAGCGCCCTCCTGCTCTGTCTCGTTTTTTTTATCCCGTTCTGGCCGTTCACTTTTATATTATAGATTGTACGGAACCCTTCGTGCGCGAGTCCGACTCGCACTTGGACGGTTTTTGTATAATTTTTAATTGTCATTAAGTAATTTATTTCAGAACTAATATACCTAACCTACTGCATTCTAAGTAAAAGTTATATTTGAAAAAATACTTAATACAAACTTTATGAAAATTTCAAATATTTATCTGTAACAGTTCGAAAGTTACAGTACAGTGACAGACGGACAAATTGATAGAGAGCTCTTAGGTACGATCAAAAATATGTACAAAATCAATGAAAAGAAAGACATCAAGCACGTGTATCAGTTTCTTTGAAAACTGATGTTCAGTATCACTTCAGGATTCCGTGATGCGGAAGCAATCATAGTATCTCTTTCAACGATATGAACTTTACTCGTACCTTTCCTAATATTTTCGTCTTCCTGACGTAGAAAGTAAAGTTCGAGTCAACTATCTTTGTTACAATTAGAAATATAACATCACCAAAAATTTTATTGTCTATGTACCTAATATTCTCAACATCCAGCTGTCTATATACTTAATTGCATCTAAATTACCCAGCGTGAAAGCGTAACAAACATACACGCTCACATACTTTTGCATTTATAATTAAATTATTAATAAGCCATTGTACGTTTCACTTTAATTGTGATAGTAAAATTCATCTTCAACAATTGCAAAGTCTCGCAAAATTCTTGGTCTGTCCTTTCAGTAGTGACCGCAAAACACCTAGAAAAACAAACCAGAAAAATCCTCCTACGTTCGTAAAAAAGAAGTAAACGTTCAGAAAGGCCTATTCATACACGGTCATCCATTTTGTGACAAATACAGGGTGTGATGTCACGAACCCAAACCCCATTGAGGTGACGGAAGGTGCATGACTTGCAGAATCATGGTCCTTTTTCCTGTGTAAATTTATCTGCAGTTTCTTAGTATACTTGGAAATTATATTCCTCAAACAGGAAAGCGCCTTTATCAGTATGCAAATAAATTGTATTATTGCCTGCAGCCAAGCGAACTTCATGACTCACCTCGCTTCACTAGTAGCGGGTGGGTATTTATAAGGGCCCGTTTCATTACTATCCGGTAAGTCTCCGACATTTTAAGTCATTGATATCAAAAATGCTGTCTTTTTGTTTACTCAAAAAAAACAACAGAAAAGACATCACAGATAGCTGCTACATTTAATTTAACTATCTTAGCAGAGATTGGTCAAATAAACTCTAATATTTATTGTGATGTAATGAACCAAATTTCTGAATTTAAATAGGTATGTATTGTGTCTGATATCTGCGATTGCGGTTTTGTTTACTGTAAGAAAATACACAAGGGTGGCATCACGGGTACCTACGTGTGACATTTATAGTATATTTAAGTCAATTTGTTGGTGACGGGAAAAAAAACGTAAAATTTATACAAATTAGGAAATTAAAATTTACTAAATTAGATAAGGTTATAATAAATATCAGGAACTTATCAGAAAATGGTGATGTAGGACCTGAAATGATGTCATACGAATATATCTTATTATTATTCATAACGTATTCTAAATAACAAATAAAAATATCTAACATTATTTCAAAGTATTTATGAAATGAGGTTTTAACGTCAAATTAACCGGAATTGTTCAGTTTAGTAGATTGGTAGTTACTGAAATCTAGAGTATTTTCTTTAAACGTCGTTTGTTCTTTAGCTGGTTGGATAACCAAGTTACAATACAAGTCACCAGTTACTTTTGGTTATTGGCACTATTGTTGCTGTTTCATTCCCATCGTTCGATTAACGAACTTTGAAAAGAATAGCAAGTAGCTATTATTCCTTCACCTCTTACACACATCTTTTATATATCAAAATTTGATGACGGTTCACTACCATAACAGTAAATAAAAACAGGACAAGAGTCAGTTATTTACATATAATATGTATATTTACTAAAAAAAATCGACTTTTTTACACACGAAATATTCAAGAAGTAAGAAAATATTTATAAAAAAAAACTTATTTTGTCTAAGAGCCACTTTTTCAATCCCCATATAAAAGTATCTGTCAGATAAATGGAAATTCTGTCCTTTTTTTCTCCTATGACTTGAGAAAAAGAAAGCGATACTTTTAACTGACGGATTGAAAAATCGCCCTAAATAAAAAAAAAACCTATATCTACAAATATCACCCAGAACGCTGCTCATAAACAGGGTGCCGTGGCTGGCTGCGTTTCCTCGTACAGTCAGCTGCAGAGAATTGGTATCACCATGTAACGGCGGTAACAACACCAGTGGGTACCTTTTCTCAGCAGCTGACCATACCTACCTACCCCGTTAGTTATGAAAAATAAAAAAATCTTCTGCCCACACTTAAGGTTCTTTTTCCCTGATGTGAACACAGATATTATACGGTAGAAACTTAACAGAGAATAGTGAAACAGACCCTTATTTTCCTAAATACTTACATCAAGTAACCAAGATAAATCACCGCATTACTACAGGAGCCAACAGCAACAATCTACCTAGTTTAAAAACATTTCAATTCAGTATACAAAACACGTCGCGCAGCTAACAAGCTCCCAGATTATTTGTACAGCTCCCTACTTTTAATTTAAAACAACCATCTGTCCTGCACTCTCCATTAAAAGATGAAACAAAACACTACACATTATTGTCCCCTCTAACAAAATGAAAATTTGGATTTCAGCGAATTACATGGTTCAGGATTTGAAACTAGTGCTGCAGCAACCGCAGACTTGCAGCTGCTTAAATGTGCTAATTTCATTGGTTTGTTGCCTAAAGATGTAGTTAAATGTATAGGTAAAGTCTGGGTTCAGCACTGAAATATCTAAACTAACTGACGTAACCTAACTGATTTTACTTAGGCGCAAGCAGGGGGGGCACACTTACATATATCACACTTTTCATGCGACTACAGCGATCTCTGGTTGTTTGGTAAAGAACTAAATTAGCGGCCATCTTGGTTGACTTGTCAAACTTGTCAGTTTTCATTCATCGGCCATGGCCATGGCGTACCAAATTGTACGGTCAAGGACTTTAATTGATAGGCCACTTGCCAATGTTCGTATTTTAGCCGTATAGTGCAAATCGGGTTTAGCCGCTTATACTTCGTATATGCTGATTTGAATTAGACGGCTAAAATACGAATAGTGGCAATTAGCCTATCAATTAAAATTACGCGTAATTATAGCTGTACATCACTACCAACATATACATATAGATAGGTATACATCTATAGATACGTCACATTACTTCTTCACCAGGGCGTTGGGTAGCAGCACCTTCCATACATGCAAATTTGACCATAGAGTTGCCACTCTTGTTTCTTTCTTTTTCTTTTCTTCCTTAATGGCGGCCACTAGGCTTGTGCCGATATCAGTTAATTGCTCTGAGAGCGACTCACGTTGTACGGTAATTGTAGTTTTTGCAACTTGATAGTAAAATTCCAAAAACCACGTGGAGACAACTTGCGCATTAAAAAATGTCAGACACGAGAGCAATATAGAATTTTGAGATCACTGTAACAGTTAAGGTTAATCGCCGCATAAAACACTATCAGAATTATACCACAACTAGCCAAAGAAACAGAAATACCAAAATTATATACTGTCTACATCCGCCATGTTCGAATGCCACAAATCGAATCGCCACTCTTGTTCATATAATATTACAATACTCTTTGGGCGCAAGCTACACAGGAGAGACTTGGGATGGGAGCGCATTGCAGTCACGGCACCCTTTGAATCAGTTTTCATACTAAATATAATATAGAAGTGTCGCGATGCAAAGCAGACAGAAGAGTCGGGGCTGAGACGACGACAACAATACACGACGTGGACTGCGACTCGCCCCTGTCCCACGTCTCTTCTGTGTAGCTTGCGCCTTAGATGCTGATTAAGAATAGTAAGAATATATCTAAGTGCGACATCGACGATATACGAAGGGTACGTAAGTACCTACTACCGTACAGCTGCCATTATTAACATTGATCGAAATCCCAAAAACAAAACACGTTTTATTTCATGTATTGATACCGCCTATTATTTTAGTTAACAAATATTATACAGAAGAATCAGCCTGAACAATCTTCATCATCATCGTCGTCGGTGAAAAGATGTCCCCTGCTGGACACAACCCTCTCCCAAAGAACTCCATAACGCAACGATTGATCTGGGGTCACCTTCTACTACGACCTTCACTGAGTGATAAGTCCACCTTGTAACGGGCATACCCATATTGTACCGACACAAAAGTTGGATGCAATTCTGGATGTTTTAAACGAAAATGGTCATAATGTTTTTATTTCACTAAAATACCGACTGTCTAAAGTCAGCTTGCAACTCGGGCTCCAGAATACTAAATGCAATTTAAACCGCTCAGCATTTAGTTTCATGTGTTTGCGCTGCTTTGTTTATGTTTCGGTTGGTTTATTTTTTTCTACGAAATGCGATTCCTTGGGATTTGAATCTTCACGTATCTGTCATTAGTTCTCGTATCTTCACGTTTGAAATTTGTACGGTCAGTGGATGTTCTGTTTAAACTGTAATTTAGTAGGATTTAATTTGATCTCCGCTAATTCAGCGATCTTTGTAAAAGTGTTGGGTTTGAATGATTCTCACAAAGTTATTTGAGCGTAGCGGGTTTCACGAAGATCTCATTATTCCAAGTTTTATTGGTACCTTTTACGAAAAGTCCTTCGTGTGATTCTGAATTGACATTCTTTTGTACAAACTTACTTATTACTATGTAAATTTTATTGGGCAATAATCTTTTTATGACCGTTATAGCAGAAACTTAAAGTCAACATCATATAAATACATTAAATCCTTTCTTTTATCCCTTTATTTACTTACGTTTATGTGAAGAAAGATAAGTAAATAGTATTCAATTATAACAACTACACTCAGATTGAACTCATCCCAATTATAAAATCTATATAAATTTTATTTTAACAATTACACATACATAAGCATATTTTTTCGGCAAACTGTATGGCAGTTTGTTGGCGAAATGAAACATTCAAAACACTTCCATAATACTGTGTAAAAACTACATAACTAATCTATTAGAAAAGAATCTTAACTTACATTTTGTATCTATAGTAGGAGTTATATAACAAAGTAGGTGGGTACTTATTCAATTATCAAACTAACGCTAAAAAATTGTGTCGTAATATTTAGCTTATCTGGTTCCCTGTATGTGATGAACTTTGAATTGTGTCGTTCACACGTGCGGCTTGTGTCATAGTGTGAATATATAACACAAACAATAATATAGGCCCCTTGTACTACCGTTGGGTTTTTCCCCAATGGACTTTATCATTTTAATAGCTTTCTGATAACATTTGCCAAAAGTTCTTAATATAAATGAGGTTAATTTATTATTACTTTATTCGGTGACATACACTGACGAGCAAAAATAAAGGGTCGGTTACAAAAATGACGATAAACAAAACCCGCTGTGATAGCTTCTTCGAGTAAAATGAGTTTAGTAAAGAGTTTCATTCTTAACAAGAAAAAGTTTAATAAAGAATAAAACTCTTTACTAATCTCATTTTACTCGAAGAAGCTATCACAGCGGGTTTTGTAGTTATCGTTATTTTTGTAACCGACCCTTTATTTTTGCTCGTCAGTGTATTTATTCAGTGCCAGCAACATTTCACTTACAGGATTATCCTATACTATAATAATACGTAAATGAATATTTAGAAAAAAGAAAGATGATAGAAGGAAGGTTTTTTTGCTATCTATGATTTAGGTTTTCTTCGTTCTTTATTTTACTAGATATGATTAATTTAGATACGTAAAGCTTTTTGCCAGTATGGAATAAGTTCTTATATTTTTTGAATTTATGACAATTTAGTTTATTTATTAGTTAATATTTTGTTTTTTTTTGTACCTATATAATGAAAAGGTTAACTTTGAAGAAACAGTAAAGGTAAAGGTAGTATATATGAGTTTAAGATATTTTCATCAATTAAACATGATCTCCATTATAAGAAGATTGTTTGCAACTACAAATATATAATAAGTAACGTGCTATTTACAAACCGCTAATGAACAAGAATGGGTATGTATTACAATACCGAAGTACGAAAGACCGAATGTATTAAAACATCGAATGGGTCAAAAGACCGACACGATTTTTTTCTGAAACCGTTAACTTTTTAAGAGTGTTGTAAAACAAACCTAACCTAACCTAATAGGTTCTGTATGATGCCGTTTTAATAAATTCTGAGAAGTTTACGGTTTCAGAAATAAATCGTGTCGGTCTTTTGACCCATTCGATGTTTTAATACATTCGGTCTTTCGTACTTCGGTATTGTAATACATACCCATATAAATGTCTTGTTGTAAAAAAAAATTGAATACACGTTAATTTTGCTGATTATAAAGTATACTTATTGTTGACTGCAATTGCATTGCTATCCCAACTGCATATCCGTGCCAAAATTTGAACTCAACCCGATTTAACCCTAACAAACATTACTACAATTATAAGTCAAATAAAACATGTAATAAACGGCATTTTATACGTTTAAATATATGACTTACCCTGTTCCAGGGTGGCTTTAATTAAACTTTCCTCAGGTTTTTGGTAGTGGCGGGCATTTAGCCCAAACGAACGAGTTGGAGACACGGCCATCTTTATTCATGAAGCAAATTCGTTTCTAAAACCTCAGTCCAGTAAAGTTTGTGTGAAAAACTTTCCATTTTTAGATGAAAAAAGAATTCAATTTACCCTTTTCTGTAGTGGGATAACGGCTAAAGTTTGCGATGAGGTAAATTCGAAGTGGAGTTTGGATATTAATGTTGATGTATTAGTGAAAAAGTTAGGGAATCTTTATTTAATTTAGATATAACTTTGTAAAGCTCTTATTAAATCTGACTGCATTTGGTAAAAAAAAAACAACTTTCGAGATATGGAGTTATTATTATTACATAAAAAAATCTATTCATGGAAAAAAGAATCAGATCTCTTGGTGCAACCATTTTTAGGGTTCCGTAGTCAACTATTAGGGTTCCGTAGTCAACTAGGAACCCTTATAGTTTCGCCATGTCTGTCCGTCTGTCTGTCTGTCTGTCTGTCCGTCCGCGGCTAAGCTCAGAGACTGTTAGTACTAGAAAGCTGTAATTTGGCATGAATATATATATATCAGTCACGCCGACAAAGTGATTACATAAAAAAACTAAAAAAATTTTTTTTAGGGTACCTCCCATAGACATAAAATGGGGGTGATTTTTTTTTCTCGACTATCCCTATAGTGTGGGATATCATTGGATAGGTATTTGAAAATAAATAGGGGTTTTCTCAAACCATTTTTTGATAAAGTGAATATTTTAGGAGATATTCACTCCGAAAGTTCAAAATAATGTGTCCCCCCTCTAAATTTTGAACCGCACGTCTCAAAAATATGAAAAAAATCACGTAAGTTAAACTTAATAAAAACTTTCTATGAAAATTATTATCAACTTAATCAGCTGAGCAGTTTTTATGTTTTTGTAAAAAAATATTTCTTAACTAAGATTGTAATTTAACCGCCATTGCAAGCATTTTTTTTCTTTAAGTACCTATAAGATGACGCTAACAGCTTTCAAATAAAAAAAATATATTACATCTGAAAAATAATCAACATACATACTAGTTCTTAGTTACCCAATTCACCGATAGATGGCGCTGTACCGCCGACGTTGGGACCAAAACAGTCACTTTAATAAAGTATGCAAAGATTTTTTCGTAGCTGCTACGGAACCCTATCGTGGGCGTGTCCGACACCCTCTTGGTCGGTTTTTTAAAATTCTGTAACTGTGAAAAAGTACAAGTTTATAGAATTGGATTTAAAGTTTGTGGTCGTGAACTTAGTTTAATTTACTTATACTGCGAAGTTAAGGAGTGTTTTATTTCAGGCTAATTTGCAAAGATCCAAAATTACAGAATGAACGTGTAATCGTTGTCTATAGGACTCGGATTTTTAATGTCAACCGCATTCATACAAGAACTGATTAATTGATCATGGGACAAATACCCTTGAATTCAGTTGTACGAGGTGTTTTGAAATGAACCTAGAATATTTTAGATTTTTGAAAAAATTTTCTTCACATTAATCAATGTTCAAAGTGAGTCACGTCAAATACACCTATATTAACACATTCACTACCGGCTACGCGGCTGTCAGGCTGGAGATTTCTTCAAGTGCCACAAACGCACATGTGCGTTCAAATTACTATTGCCAAACTATGACAGCGGTATTAAGCAAAAGTCACAAAAACGGCAGTGGATGCGTTAAATCAAGAATTTTGATGAAAAATCTTTACGGGAGTGTTCAGTCAGACTGACCTAATCATTTACTGAAATATTTAGGATTCATTTTAATTTTTATTTCATCTCGTAATTACTATCCGTTGTGGAAATCAGATAATCTGACATAACAAAGAGGAATAAACTACAAGGTTAAGAAAACAATTATTAAATACGACGATTTATTTGTAAGAATGTTTTTTTTTTACATTATTAACAATTAACATCAGAATCACTGTACACAGACAAAATTACAGTGGGCATTGGGTGCGGTAATACAGGTATGAAATTGTGATCATAGAAGCTCTCTAATATTTACAGTAGTTTTTTATTAAAATCTCACAATTCTTTTTATATTTAACATTCATAAAATTATATCTTTGGTCTTTAAAAATATGTTTGTACATTATATTGGTAAACAACTTATACTAACCGCATCGCACACTCTTTTTTTTTACTAGCTGTAGAAAAAAATGATTGAAGTTCTTCATTATACTTATCTTTGGTCTTTATAAACATGTTTTACATTACAATTGGATTATCACCTACTTATAGTTACCATTTGACGACTTTTTGGCTATAGTAGCTGTAGAAAATAAAAACTATTTCTACGTGCTTGTTACTTATTTTATTACCCTTATTAAATTCAATGTTAAGTATTTTTTTAAGCGCAGAATCGAGTTGCTGATTTTTGTCCGTGTTTTTATTTATTTATTGAAATCACTGAATTCTGTGCAAGTATGTATGAACGCCAAATTTATCACCTAGTTTTTGAGTGTTTGCTGCTAACCCTTTTTGCCTTTTACAGATATGTTGTATCTATTGTTAGACCAATAGCCAATCTAAACCAGCAGGGAATTACCAGCAATCTCAGACCCATTAGCTATTCTAAAATGTAAACAATCTGCAGCCAAAATCACAAAATACCTAAACCTGTTTTTCAAGAAATGCAATAAGTAATATCTTTAAATAACAAAAAACTTGAACAGGACAATACTTAAACCGAACACGATCCAAACAGACATTTAGCGGTAGCAGTGAAAAAAACAGATTTAATCCTAAACATTATACATTAAGTCTTCTGACTGTCTTTTCACAATTACACTTGCTCAAAAGTGTCCCGAAATCGAACCTATCTGTTGATGCACTTGTCAGCGGCGTCACCAGTGAGGAAGTCATTGGTGTCCCTGATACTCATGATGGTGACACCATCGCTATTGTTCCTTGACATGATGTTACTCTTCTTCTTAGTGCTTCCGTAGTCGTAGTTGGATATCACAACGCTTTCTGAAGGGTTCCTGCAAAAGTTGAAAGGGCATTACTGTGGAATGATGTTTCAAAAATAAAGATATGAATGGCAACAAAAAAAATTTTAAACATAGGATTGGGTCTTCTCTGGCTACGTTTCAACATCTTAATATATAAAAGAAGAAACTGACTGACTGACTGACTGACTGACTGACTGACATATCAACGCACAGCCCAAACCACTGGGCCTAGAGATTCCAAATTTGGCATGTAGGTTCCTTATAAGGTCTAGGGGAGCACTAAGAAAGGATTTTTCAAAATTCACTCCCTAAGGGGGTAAAAAGGGGGTTCAAAGTTTGTATGGGGAAACAAGATTAGTTCGACTATTTTATTCGAAACTTCACAGAAATACTCCTAATGATAAATGAGTAAACACGTGTTTCAGGTTTTTTGAGAATTCAACCCCTAAAAGGGGGGAAAGGGGTAACAAAGTCTGAAAATCAACATGGGTGTTGTTTCTATGGTTTATCGGGTTGCTGGTTATGAAAACAACAACGGTTTTAAAATCCGATGTGGCATACGTAAAATACCATCTCCCTGGATGGGGTGCGATGGGGTTGAAATGTCTAAATATCAATATGGGTGTCGTTTTTAATGTTTTGCCCAAACCACTGGCCTAGAAACTTGAAATTTTGCACATAGATACCATATACAATGTCGGTATCCACTAAGGAAGGATTTTTGGGAATTCCCACGGGAACGGGAAAAAACGGGATTTATATATTGGATTCCGAGTGACCCTATCTCAGTAACTATAATAACTAGACTCTTCAAATTTGATACACAAGTAGGTATTACATTAGTTAAAACATTAATTTCAGGATTTTTCAAAATTCTCACGGGATAAGGAAAAAACGGGTTTTATATATTCAGGTCAACGGAATCCTATGAACTATAATTACTAGACTCTTCAAATTTGGCATAGAATTAGGTAATTATAATAGTAAAAAAACAGTTTTAAGGATTTTCGGAAACTCCCACGGGATAAGGAAAAAACGGGATTTTTCGTTTTAATGGTCGTAGAAAGCTGAAATTCGGTATGTAGGTTGTTTGGGGAGTGTAGAGGAGCATTGAGAGAGGACTTTCCGAAATTCCCACGGGAACGAGAAAAAACGGGATTTATATATTCAGTTCAACGGAATCCCATGAACTATAATTACTAGACTCTTCAAATTTGGCATAGAAGTAGGTAATTATAGTAGTAAAAAACAGTTTTAAGGATTTTCAGAAATTCCCACGGGATAAGGAAAAAAAAAGGGATTTTTCGTTTTACTGGTCGTAGAAAGCTGAAATTCGGCATGTAGGTTGCTTCGGGAGTGCAGAGGAGCATTGAGAGAGAACTTTCTGAAATTCCCACGGGAACGTAAAAAAACGGGATTTTTCGTTTTACTGGTCGTAGAAAGCTGAAATTAGGCAAGTGAGTTCCTTGGGGAGTGTAGGGGAGCATTAATAAAGCATTTCCCGAAATTCTTACGGGAACGAGAAAAAACGGGATTTTGCGTTTTACTGGCTGTAGAAAGCTAAAATTTCAAAATTCAAAAGTTTATACTGTAAATACAAATGTAAATGTAAATACAAAGTAGTAATGCATTCCACTGTATGTATTTTTTTATGTAGGTATGTTCACCGATTGTGCGGTCAAAATTGTGGACCGATTTTAAAAATTATTTTTTTATACGAAAGAATATAATATACTCCTGAGATGGTCCCACTGTCACCAAATCAGGATTTGATGACGGGATCTCAGGGAAATCGAGGGCAACCTTCAAATTTTGTAGGCATGCATTACGTTTTTCATATATTTTCTCAAGCTATTTAAGTGTTTGCGTCTGGTAGACATCATCTCATGTTGATGAGCTGATGATGGAAGGTAAAACTCCTTAACGGTTAGGAGTTGAGGATATTTTTTCAAATATTATAGGTACGTATAGACCGATAGTTGTATTTTTGCAGGTTATCCAGGTGAGCTGATGATGGAAGGTTAAACTCCTTAACGGTTAGGAGTTATAGGAAGTTTCTTTAAATATCATATGCATGTATAGACCTTTAGTTGTATTCTTTCTGGTCATACAGATTTTTAGTGCTCGCTTCCGAATTAGTGAAAAACATTGTATACAAAGAAATACTGTAAAGGATCGTATCTACCTGAAGTTTAGTCGTGCTTGCTTGCACGCTTGCTTGCACGCTTACTTGCACGCTTTCTTGCACGCTTGCTTGCTTGCGTGCATGCATGCTTGCTTGCATATTGCTTGCGTGCTTGCTTGCATGCTTGCATGCTTTCTTGCTTGCCTGTATGCTTGCTTGCGCCTGTATGCTTGCTTGCTTGATATCTTGGTACACGCGAGCGAAGCCGCGGGCAAAAGCTAGTTTTAATACAAACGAGGAAACGCGGCCATCTTTGAAAATCCATTTAATTGTTAAGACCTGAACAAAATTATTGATTGATTCAATTGTTAGGTACTTTGTCGTTATTCAAAACAATGAAATAAATGATGATAATTTATCTCACAAAAATATTCGCGCTAAAATAATACGAAACGAATTTGCATATTCATCGTCGTCAAAATGAAATCTTATACACACTCAACAGAGTGGTCGTCGCTGTGGATCGAGGATAAGAGTATCTTATTAATTTCGAACCCTAATTACGTTTTTTTGGGAAAAAAATGTATGTTTTTTTTTTGCCAGACGATACACCGTACTTATCCTGTATCGTTCGACAGTATGAAGTATGTATGTATGTAAACTCTTTATTGTACAAAAATAAGGAAAAAAAAAGAAAAACATTATTGACAACCGTTAAAATGCATGTACAAAGGCGAACTTATCCCTTTAAGGGATCTCTACCAGTCAACCTTTGAGTGGATGAAAGGAGCATTTAGTAAGGGACCGACAAAGAGTAAGTAAAAATAAAACAGTCGGACAAAGCAAAGGCTACAATACAACTTTTAGTAAATACAATACATAAACTCATAATATAAAGAAACCTATTAAAAATATACTACCATATACAACATAAATATATGCATAAATCATACAATAAATAAGCAGTGTTCTCAATAAATTAAAGAGATGGTGTGAGCCACAGCTTCTTCAAAGCTTCCCTGAACGACACCACGGAGGGAGATTGCCTAATGGAGGTGGGTAATTCCACAGTCTAGCAGATTGAACAGTAAATGATTTAGAGTAAATTTTGGAAGAAGTAGAAGGACAGGCCAAAAGAAGATTGGTACTCGACCGCAAACGATGCTGGCTTCCTTCAGCCAAGTAGCTGAAACGCTCGGAAAGGTATAAAGGGGCGGAAGGATTAAAAAGAGTGTTGAAAAGCAATGACAGAACGTGGATGTTCCTACGCTCCCTGAGGGGCAACCACCTCAGCTGTGCGCGAAAGTGAGATACGTGGTCGTATTTGAAGTGGTGGAAGCGACTGTGATTCTAAGTGCATTAGCTAACAAGGCTCCAACCAGGTCCATTAGACACCTCACAAGTTACGAGTGCATCTGGTGCAGTCAATGCATGAAAAAGCCTTAAGGCTGCGGACACGAAGTCAGCGGGTTGCAGGTCAGGCATGCGGCGCGGCTAGCGTTTTTTCTGTTCATTGCGTGTGCTACCTGGTAACCACTGTGTGGCGACCGCCACGGCACCGCAATGAATAGAAAACGCGCTAGAAGCTCCACTGCCCGCTGAATTCGTGTCCACGGCCTAATATCTAGACTTCCATTGTCATCATCTCAAGGAACTAAAATTGTGTGCCGGTTTAGCATCAACAGTTTTTATTGGTTGTCAGTGACTTATTGGCGCTCATCTACTGCCACCCGCCGCCGCTCGGTAAAAAAAAACTATCAAGAGCGAGTCGGACACGTAGATGAAGGGTTCCTTACCTCCGTACTTGCAATGTTTTCAAAATATTTCAGTACAATAAGACAGATATCTTGTTACTTAATGTCATTATAAAGATATCGATCTAGATTTTTGTCTATCTGTACCTACGCTCAGTTTGATTTATACCCGTTCAGCGATTATTGTGTGGCTGAGCAACAAACGTATAAACATCTAAATATCTTCACTAATATTTTCATTTAAAATATTAGTACAGTTAACGATTGTAGCTATAGGTACCTTTTTTACACGTGTATGTTTAAATAGCAAATTTTTGTCTGTAACAATTCTTCATTAACGAGAGAACGTTAGCAGAAAGTAAATTAACAACGTCGACTTTGCAAAGTAAAAACAACATCTCAAAAACAAAGAAAAGCGATGTCTGAAGATTCCTAAGACGTAATTAACATAAATTACAAGCCAAATTTCGGTTCCCCACTTCAGGTTAGTACTAACTAATTGGCGCGTGCTGTGCCTTCAATGAGCATTCAAAGACAGAAAGGTAAGTAACTTTTGTTAAAAAACAAGAACAAACATTTTTGCTGACTTTATTTAGTTTTGTGTTCCTAAATATACGAAATTCCAGGTTTACAGCGTTGCCTTTTGGGTACGCTATGCATTAAGAGCGTTTATACCTGCTGAGCTGGCAACGTTGCATTTTTGTTAGTTTTTCTCGATTATTCCATATTTAAGGGGGCTCCCATACAACAAACATGAATTTTTTTGCTCGTTTTTGCTCGATATTGATAACGGCAACAGGTAGACACTTGAAATATTCACAGAATCTATCTATCTATCTAATTCTTGTATATGTATATATAATCAGGATCTCGGAAACGGCTCCAACGATTTCGATGAAATTTGGTATGTGAGGGTAAAAAAGATAAAAGTTTTTTTTTTACACCTTGGGTTACACTACTGAAGTTTTAGCAAGGATTCCGGATTCCTATTAATTTTAATAAGTGCACAAATTTTAATATGTGATTCAGTGTCGTTAAAATAACAAATTTCAGTATTTTTCGTTATAATATTAATCACTTTTTTTTGTTTTTCATAGTAACTCGACCAATTATTGGATGAATTACTATGAACAACCCAAATTTCAAAATTTAAAAAAAAATCTTGAACAGATAATCATGATCTGAATCACGTATCAAAATTTGTGCACTGATTAAAAAATTACCCTGTATTACTCAGAAATAATGTAGCATTCTATTCGTGAAAGAATTTTTGAAATCGGTCTAGTAGTTTTGGAGTTCATTCGTTACAAACATACAAAAATACAAATCAATCCCCTGTATAACATTAATAAAAGTAAAAAAATAATAAAAATAAAATAATTGTAATATAAATATAAGATCAGTGTAGGCTTACGTTATGTCTTTCTAATTCTGAATTGACTCTTTTATACTTTTTTAAGAAAAATCTTGATAATTATCCGCAGGTGTACTTGGTCACCCTAATTAGAACGAGATGCAAACCACTAGTTTGGTTTCTCTGTCGGCCTCACTTTTATGTCGCAGTACTCAGTCCGGGTTAGGTATTAAGTCTATGGTTGTTTGACTTTATGTTTGGCAGATACGATTGTCTATGGTCTATGGCAAACTTTGTTTTTAATTTTGACGTTTGATATAAAGACCACCGCAACCCGGGAGCGCGGAGCGCCGACGGAGCGTGCCCACCTCTATAACACTGAATCAAATATACGGTGACACACACCTTTATAAAATAAGTACGTGTTTCTTATGTTGGCAGTAAAAATTATCTTGGAAAGTTATATTTTTAGTACAAACCGCTTGAATTCAGTTGCTTGTTTTAAGCCGAGTTTACACTTGAAAGAAAAATCGCGCAAGTCCATTGCAACTTACACGTTTTTCCTTGCAGGTGTAACCCGGGCTTTAGTTTTGATTGTAACCTACATTTAATAATCTTTGTATCGTAATAACGACATTACGACACAAGTGCTGTTATGGGGAATAGAGTATAGACTTTTCTGAAGTAATATTATCTGTGTTCTTATTTATCTGTTCGTGACCATGTAAAAAACAAATAAAAGTACAGGAGTAGGAAAATATTTTTAAAACACTGTATAAATAAATAAATAAATATCACGGGACAATTCACACCAATTGACCTAGTCCCAAAGTAAGCTAGGAAAGCTTGTGTTATGGGTACTAGGCAACGGATAAACATACTTTTATAGATAGATATATACTTAAATACATATTAAACACCCAAGACCCGAGAACAAACATTCGTATTTTTCATACAAATATCTGCCCCGACACGGGAATCGAACCCGGGACCTCAAGCTTCATAGTCAGGTTCTCTAACCACTAGGCCATCTGGTCGTCTGTATGGAGGTACGAAACCTTTCACGGAATCCTTCCGACTCGCACATGACTGGTTAAATTTTTATTACGATGCAGGAAATGTCAAAAAAATGCTAAAGCACTTACTTAGTTGACTATTATACTAGGGCCACGTCATAAATAAGTGATCATTTTTATACCTTGTCACTTTAACGTCATGTCTGAAAAGCCATACGAAATTATGTAACGACTGAAAGCGACAGGGTACAAAAGTGATCACTTACTTGTGACGTTTACGTACAAGTTACCTACTGGGCGTACTAACCTATTACACCGAAGCCGATGTGTACTCCTGAATGAAGTTTCGCAGACAGCTGTCCGTGAGAGGCGGGAGCTGCAAGTGGGATGAAGAGTCCCTCGCCGGCAGCACAAGTAACGGTTGAAGTGTTGGCGGAACACTCCGCTGACGCAGTACAGGGCCACGGGGTTCACGCAGGAGTTTAGGAAACTATGTAAAAGAAAATGGTGCGGTCATTACTGAGTACAAAAATGTGGAGTTTTTCCAACAAGGCACTGTGTTAGGCTTGTCTTGTCGTGGACTAGCTGTTGCCCAAAACTGTGTCTCTAAAAATTATTACGTTATATTAGGCAATTTTCATGTCTTTTCCAGGATCTCAAGTCATCTTCTTACAAAATTTCATCTAAATCGGTTCAGCGGTTTGAGCATGAAAGGGTAATTAATAGACAGACACACACATGCACACACACTTTCGCATTTATCTAATATATAAAAATCCCCACCCAAAAGATGGCATCCAAAGCCACACAATGGGCCCAAAAGATCTCCGACCCACCCTTCCATCGCAGGGCAAAAGAAAGGAAGCCCGTAGTTATAGATAAATGCATATGACAGGAAATCCCACCAACCCAACCAATAGCTCTAAGTAATTGTACAGAAACGGGCGAGGGTCGGTCAAGGAATAAACCAACGGGTAAAAACATAAAAGACCGACCTAAGCACCCCCCAGTGCCAGCGGGAGAATGCATGCTCCTTTCCCGGCCTTCCAGCAAATGGCTGAGGCAGGACACTGTGGGTAGATTAAGTCCCCTCCCTACCCCTCCCCTCCTCAAAATATAAAGCACACGTTTTTTGTATTAATAATCAATAGAGAAGGGGACTTGTGACCGGGTTTTTTAGTCCGTGCAAGTCGGACACTGTCTGGGCCCTCCATTCCCAGTTCGTCCGAAGGGATTTTTCCTGAGCACAAGTCACTCTTCCTACCCTAAAGTAAAAAATAGCAAAGACTTCGCGTCTTTGGCCCTTCTGGCGACTCATTCAAAAAAAAAATATATAAAAATCTCGTGTCACGGTGTTTGTTACCGAACTCCTCCGAAACGGCTCGACCGATTTGTATGAAACTATTTTCTCTACATTCGGTAGGTCTGAGAATAGGTCGTAGGCTGTTTTTTCTTTGCAGACGGAGTCGCGGGCAACAGCTAGTAATAATATATAATATGGAGTATCCGGATGGATGATACTCCAATCCCGCGTAAATTAAAGTAGAAAATATGTGATTTCGCGGCTGTAGGCATATATATATAAATAAATACATCCAAAAAAGGCTGCACAGTTCTTTCTTCCTCGTTAATTGAAATGAAACATATGGAACTTGCAGAACATCATAATTCCCTCAAGGATGCACGTAAAGAATACCATAAACAGAAAGAAACTCGTGATGACAATCTTATGGATTCTATCTTAACCAAGCTCCCTCCCATCAAAAGAAGAGCCATTGAAAGATCTATTGCGACCATAATGAAAACAAAATCCTCCAATTGGTTATCCGTTATACCCACAAGAAAAGATCATTTTGACCTTTCTCCATATGAATTCCGTGATGCCCTTTCAATACGCTACCATCGAACACCAATCTCTATGCCAAAATCTTGTGATGGATGCGGCAATAACGATTTCAATATTGATCATGCCCTCTGTTGCAAAACTGGCGGTCTAATCACGAGACGTCACAACGAAATAAGAGATCTCTTTTGTGAATTATGTCAACAAGCGTGGGGAAATGTAGTCAAAGAACCAATTATCACTGAAGGTGATAGTGGCCTACGAGGCGATTTAGCTTGCCGCGGCGTGTGGGTTGCCCAGAGGGAGGCGTTATTCGATATCCGTGTCGTAGACACCGACGCTCCTTCTTACATCTCACGCCCTGTTGCTTCTGTCTTAAAATCTGCCGAATCGGAAAAGCAAAACAAATATGCCAATGCCTGCGAGCTGCGTCATGCCACATTTACACCCCTTGTCACCTCCGTAGATGGAGTCTTTGCACCACAAATGGCCACCTTTGTGAAACACCTCGGGGAAGCACTTGCATCTCGCTGGGACCGCTCTTTGTCTTGCGTCTTGGGCTGGTTAAGAGCTCGGATAATAACTTCTATATTTAGAGCGACTAGCATGTGCATTCGAGGCACCCGACATAAATGGAAGCCAGCAGCGAAGCTGTTTGGCTTTGATGATGGTGCTGCCCTACCACACTCCGACTGACAGACTGACTTGACATTTTTTTTTCATAGTTTACTAATTTATTAGTTTCCATTTTTATGTTATTACTTCCTAATGTATATTTCTAATTTATATAGAATATGTGTAAATAAATTAAAATAAACACAAAGGTATTTACTTTATTCAAGTAGTAGTTCCGAAAATTATTAACCCAACTTTAGATAAACTAAGCAATGTTGCAAATATTTTAATTTTATTTGTTGTGATGGATTATCTATCTATTTAAGGTTACCGTTTCAATTTTAAATTTAAATTTTACTTTTTTTTTACTTAGTTCACAGTTTGATTTGCTCCTAGATTAATTTTGTTAATTATTCATTAAGCCTCTATATTAATTACCTTAATACGAGTAGTTGCAATACTTAATCAAAATTATGGGCTCTTTTAAAAAATAATTTTGAACGTATACATGCTAGATTTTCTCATAATGAAGCCTATTTACTTAGAAAATTAAATTGTTGTTATACTTTGTAAGTAGAAACCAGATAGCCGGTAAGTCATAACAAATTTAATTTATAGTTTCGTGTCAAACAATAATTAAAGGAGCTCGTGGCAAAATGTAAATTTCACAAGTTTTTAAACAAACCGAACTAACGATAAATATTTCAAGCAACAAACTGTTGATTTATAACTGGATATTTATAAGCAATTACGTGTCAAACCACCAAAACTCGAAATTTGAGATTTAAAAATCAAGTAATATTTTTCAAAGGATTTCGTATGTGTACGGAATCTTCCAAGTTTAGGTATGTTTTATACCTTAGGCTACTATTTACTCTTAAATTACAAATAATTCCCAAGCAATTTTAGCCGCTATAATTTTCCTTGTAAATATAGTATATTTACTACCATTCTGAACTTTTTCAAATTTTTCCACCCAACAGTTTAGATTTTAGAGGGGGAGGGACGGTCGATTTTAATGAAAATTTTCACTTTAAAGTTGAATATTTCGCAAACAAATCACTGAATAGAAAAACACAATACAATAGAACAATATAATAGATAAACCTATCCAACGATACCCCACAATATAGGGTTAGTCGAGAAAAAAAAATCACCCCCACTTTACGTCTATGGGAGGTCTAGATTTTGAAACATTCTTCCGCTCCGCTCCGCTCCTATTAGCGTGATGATATATAGCCTATAGCCTTCCTCGATAAATGGGCTATCTAACACTGAAAGAATTTTTTAAATCGGAGCAGTAGTTCCTGAGATTAGCGCGTTCAAACAAACAAACAAATAAACTCTTCAGCTTTATATATTAAGTATAATTGAAGAATGTGAAAGTATGTTTGTTTGTTTGTCCTTCTTCACGTTAACACTGAGCGACGGATTGCCGTAATTTTTTGTATGGACATAGTTGAAGGGCTGGAGAGTGTCATAGTTTACTTTTTATTACGGTAAAATATCTCATTCCCACGGGAAAACACATTTTAATCTACTTCATCATCTAATCAGTGGGGACGAAACCTCGGGCATAAGTTAGTTTAACGTAAATGTGTTACCTAGTTCGTCCCTAATAAAAACCTTTAGTGGCCATTTTCGCTAAATGATGTTCATTTGGGTTGACATTATTATTGCTTAATAGCATAGGTCGAACAGATCATCGCAAAAACAGGTACGGCAATAGAACAAGATTCATGGAAATCGTAAAAGATTGCCTAAGATTATGATTATCGAAAGCGGATATAATCACAATTAATATTTGACCTTTTTCAGTTGCATTTCTGTTATAGTTTTGTAAAAGTAGCATTCCTGAAACCGTTTTATATGACAACTGAAATTAGTAAAATTATTTACTTATCTCTAAATATTTAAAATATGGTGAAAGATGCTTAAATAAATATGTCCAAACCTTTGTTTGATCAATGTACTTAATAAATAATGGATCCAAAATAGTTAAATATAACATTGGTTTGTCCCAGAAAGTGGAGTATCAGATGTTAGTGGTTGCATAATTTGTAATTCAACCATCAGAATTAAAAAAATGTTGATGGAATTATCTTCAGAAACATAATGTTTCTACGAAAAATTTTGGGTTTCCATTATAAATGTAATTAAAAAATGTAATTAAATAATAATAAACATAATAAGAATCTATTAATCTTGTTCTACTGTCTTGTTGCGATTGTTTTACGGTGTCCTGTCCGAGCTAAATATGCTTGCTTAGCAGCACCCAACTAGGTACTTACCATAATTTTTGCGTCAACAATATAATAGTGCTTGGTCAGATTTTTTCTGACTGTTAAGACAAACTAAAATAATCAGATTTTTTTTTAAATAAATAATTCAGCTAAGTTCTCCAATACTACAAACACAAATGAACTTAAAGCAAGTTGCATAAAGTTATTGCCACTCTACGTTATCGTTACCAAAATGTTTTTTCATCAGAACCCGACATGTTCAGTTTATTAAAAAAAAAACTGTTCTCGATTTTTCACAAAATCTGCACAAGTTTTTGCAATAACAAACTTGGGCGCACCGTAACAAAGCACGTAAAAATTAAACGCAACACTAAAAGTGAGGGGCAAAATGAAAAGCGTGTACAAAATTCAGTTTACAAGTAAAACTCAAAAGAGCGTCTCTTGAAGTTATAAGTTGATTAACGGACGTTTTTTATCGTTCTTTCATCCACAACTTTGGGATCTGAAGAGGCTGAAAAGAAACATCAATCTCAATTACTTACCTCAAACAAAAGCCCATTATCCTAAGAGCGTTGGTCCATTCATTGAAGTCACTTTGAGCAGTGGGGGACAAATGGAACCACATCTCAAAGGCGTGATATGGCAGAAAACAAACGAAGAACACTGAAAACAAATACATCTATTTAGCGTGAGCCTTTTCGCCCTTCGTTTGAGAAGTTCACAACATTTTACTCATTACTGTTCAGTCGTTAAATTTGAATGGGTGCTTGGCGTGACAGCGTTTTTGCGAAAGGTTGATTCAGCTTGTTTATGCGACTCGTCTACTTTAACTGACGAAGGTGTAGCTTTATAAATGTTTGAAACGTGACTAAATCTATTCCATTTTGGACCTACATTGTTGAATAGTTAGGTTTAAAAAAAACAGAAGCTACAATTTCGCAACTAGGTATTGTTATTAAAATTTAATCAGTAGATTGTAAAAGGTACAGTTGTTCGTACCTATTACCTACTCTGAAATAATTTTACTCTGACACAAGACACTTGCAAAGTTTCTGGATAGTTCCTTCTTTGAAGCTCAATTGTATTATTCAGTGACTCATAGCATAGCTGAATTGCAGTCTGCAAGATTAAAATACTATACTGCTACTATACTAAGAAGCAAGAGGTCCTGGGTTCGAATCCCGGTAAGGGCATTCATTTGTGTGATGAGGACGAATATTATTGGACGAATATTATACGATAAATGCTATCATGATTTTATGGCATGCAAAATGCAAAAAGGCTACTTCGTTTTTGGAAAACGCGTAACGCCTCGTTTCATAAAGGGTCACATGAGTATTTTAAGGCTTAATTACGTACAGTTGCATACAATATTTTATCTTCTCTCACACATTTTTCCAAAAACGAAGTAGCCTTTTTGCATTTTGCATGCCATAAAATCATGATAGCATTTATCGTATAATTTTCTGAACTTTGCTAGTAGTAATAAATTATGAGTCATTTCCTTCGCCGCATCTAAAATATCGGGCGAAGTCAAATTTTCTTCGCATTCACTGATATCAGATATTTTTAAGCAAGAACAAAATTTTCCCACGAAAATTCGTACAACAAAACGACACGTATGAATGGAATGGCGCTAAAACCCAGTACATCACCGCGCATGTGCGCGCATGCGCTAAAGCGGGCGCTGCCACAGACAAGTGAAAATTGGAATCAAAACTTAGTGATATAAACTTTTTGGATTTGCCCTGTATCGTAGTGGTAAAAAAAATTGTATTATAACATTATTTCGTTACAAGAAAAGTGTTATAATATGTTTTTTTTTAATATTTCGGTATTGTGTTTAAAAAGTATGTCAATATAAACTCTTTTTGAATTTTATAATTCGAATTTTACGATATGAGAGTAGATAACTACTATTGTGATCGATTCTAACTCTAAAATTAAGTTTCTTTATCGGAGTCGTTTTTACATTCGTAACAGAACTAAGACGAATATTTACATGGATAATACGAGTCTAAGTACAGAATTTTGTTCATGACATGTTGACGTGGACGTGCCAAATTTTGGGCTTTACAGCCATTTGTATTATTATGCCAGTTTTTAACCTCAATATAAACCTTCAGTAAACCCAAAGATTAGGGACTGTTAGTTGTTAAGTTTATGTCTACAAAATAAAATTTTGTTTCTTATTCCATGCATAACTCTTAGAGATACTTAGTAGAGTGAAATAAAATAAACTTGGAATAAAACTTAACGCTACTTGGTACTGTTCCAGGCAGCTTAATGAAGAGACTGAAACGCTTTTAAGCATCGGCTGCTAACATTCCATAATCCGTGTGAGAAATTGAGTGGTAAAGTGGTTTATATTAACGTTTGTCCGTGTATGAATGTACTCGTATGTTAAGTGCTTACTTGAAATTCAAATCAAATCTATTTTAAGGACATTAACTGAAATCAGTTACTTAGCCATAACCACACATGCTTGACAGCTACTAGCTAAATACTTAATTTGTTGGGATCGGTAGCGGATTTAAACATTCGTCGCTAGTAGGGTATTAACTTAGATTATTTATACACTAGATGGAGCTTAGGCGGCATGAAAACGTCCCGAAAAATATAAGCCAACAGTCGGCTTATATGTCATTTGCCTCCCTTCAGTTTGAATGACGTAACGCGATCGTAATATGAAGCTGTCAAATGGAATTTTTGGACGTTTTGTATCGCAATGTTTGCTACTGACACTCTATCTAGTGCATAAATAATCTAAGGGTATTAAATTTTTGCCGCCCCTACCAACCTCAGCAATTCAATACCCTAAATTTAAATAGTAATATTGAAACGTTATTGGAACATTTTAAAAATTCATGTTCACATAAATATACTTTACAAAACACTTGATAATTTTTCATATACCTACAGAAGAGATGTTGGAATAGGTATTTGGTATACTAAAATATTGTAATGTTAACTTTTCGATACTTATGTTCTCTATGTATCTAATAATGTTTTTATTATTTCTTTAACAAAAGAAAATTAACCAAATTTGCCGCTTATTCAGCCTTTTGGTAAATCCATCACTGATTGGGATAAGGAACGCTCATGCTCGGTTGACACGCATTGCGGCCCGGCCTTGGCTATACGTGCAACTGGCGCCGAGATGAGTGGTTTCCCTATTCATTGCGCGGCCGAGACGCTCGCTGCTCAGTGGTTACATGACAGGACACGCAATGAATAGAGAAAACGTACCTACACCATGCGAGCCGCGCATAGTCGTTCACGGCCGTTACGGCCCGGCCACGACTTCGTACGACTGGCGGCGCGGCGAGCATTTTATCAGTTCATAGTGAAGTTTTTCACTATGAGTGAGTCTCACGGTAGTTTCATATTTTATCAGTTCATTGCGTGTGAGTTGAGCGTCTCGGCCGTGCAATGAACAGAGAAAACGCTCGCTGCGCCGCCGGTCGCCCGATGTCGTTGTCGGGCCGTTAGCGTCTTGCGCGATGTTGGCAATAGTAAAGTTGAGTTTGTATGAACATACCTAATATTATTTATGTAGCGGCAATAGATAAACAGGTTTTTTGTGTGAAAATATAATGGGTCACGCAGACATAGCTCATTAAGTAGTGAGGTAGTAAGTAGAGTTGCTCACCTATTACGAATATGAGGACCATACAAGCAACAGACTTCCTAGCCTTAGCTTGTGCCTCTCCTTGTCCACCGTGCAATGCTCCCGGCATCTCCCTGGTGCTAGCCAACAACCGTTGAGCCATCAAAGAGTAGAAGAACGATATCACAAGCAACGGCAGCCCGTAGTAGACTACAGCTTTTGTTAATGTCATCCATCTATAAAGAAATTTCATATTAAGATTTCACTGTGATATATTTTAAAAAGGTCTACCTTCAGTGGCAGCAGCGTATTTTTAAGATAACACCTAAGAATTCACAATCAGTTACAGACAAGTTTAGTTTTTTTTTTTATATGGGTCTGTCTATTTGTTGACAATTTTGTCAGGGTCAAGTATAAGACAGTTTTAAAACATGTCGGATTGTCGGCCGTTGTTCGGTAAAATTATTTATTTATTTATTTATTTATTTATTATATACTCGTATACCCAAAGGGTAATACTGTGCCAAAGTTTTAGTCATATGTCAATGAATATCCATAATTGTCCACGAAATCATTGTCTGATGCACTGGGTGCACGGCCCAAGAACTGCTCTTCCCCCGGACGGATCCAAAAGAAAACAGACAAGTTTAAGAGATTATAAATAAACGAACTAAAACAATTACTTTGCTCACCCGCGACCTTACAATAGTTACGTTTATGCAAGAAATGTGCGTTCATGCAGTTCCTCCACCTCCACACTGTACGAACACACACAAATCACATAAACCCAACCATCACCACCACCAAGCTACACTGACGCGTTTCGAACTCAACCAGAGCTCATCTTCAGAGTTACCACAACCGTATGCTATGCTACCAAATGTTAAACTGCTAGTGGTGGACTGTATGAAGAAAACTATGAATATGGATGAAAACACGTGTTAAACGATATTAATTTAATAATTAAGGCACAATTTCAGTTCAGACAGACAGATCTTAGCAACTCGCTACAACAACTGACATTGTATTTAAAAAAGCATATTAAGAAAAAGGACGTGACAGATCAAACAATACAAAAGAGGTCACACCGCAGCCAGTCGCCAACATAAGCTTAACATTTGGTAGCATAGCATACGGTTGTGGTAACTCTGAAGATGAGCTCTGGTTGAGTTCGAAACGCGTCAGTGTAGCTTGGTGGTGGTGATGGTTGGGTTTATGTGATTTGTGTGTGTTCGTACAGTGTGGAGGTGGAGGAACTGCATGAACGCACATTTCTTGCATAAACGTAACTATTGTAAGGTCGCGGGTGAGCAAAGTAATTGTTTTAGTTCATTAATATGGACCTCCGCAAAGTAACGCCTGATTCAATAGATTATAAATAGTTTGCCAAAAAGTACTGTTCCCGCGCTACGGCAAATATAGAGTGTACTAAACAGAATTTTGATGATTTCCAGCAAAAAGCTAAGTTTAAGTAGGTAAGTATAGTGTAAAACATGTCTAGGAAACATGTATAGTCTAGACCGAATGAGCACTCATATTAAACACTTATAGCAAAATAAACGCATCACTCACGTGTAATAGTACAACTCGATTGCTAAGCTAGCAGGCGGAGTGTTCCCCGAGGAAAGACTACAAATTGGTCCAAAACATGTCCGGTTAAATTATATTTATAAAGGTAAGCGATAAATCCACTCATTGTCTTACGGTACCTAGTTTCTTTATTATTTTACTTAGAGAAATAGTCTTAAACTAAAATCACAAAGGTTATAACTAGTACTACTATTATAACTTTATTCTCCTAAGACAAAGGCAGTCTTTGAAGCTCTAAAGTTGTTGAAATTGCCAACTGATCCCCAGTATTCTAAAATTATGACACCTTTATACTCCCAAAACTTTATCAAACTGTGAAGCTTAACTAAAATTCTCTAGTTTGAGAGAATAATGTGCTAGTTCCAAAGGTAATATCCTCATAATTTCGTATCAGCCCAACGAAGCTTTTCATACCTACTCTAATTTAAAGTTCAGAACTATTTTTTTTCATCAACAATAACCAACTAAAGATGCTATTTTCTTTAAAAATTAATAAGTCCACATTCCCTTCGACTCACCGCGATTACCTACTGTGAAGGTTAAGAATTAATTTTGTTCTCGTAAAATTTAGCTAGTGAATTTAATATCACGCCTAAATTATTGAATGGACCTACGACGCGCGATTCTAGGTCGCCCGGCAATAATGTCGTCTACTTGTATAGCATAGATTGACTGATATTGATTCACCACGTACAATGCCAATGGATCACTCAATTTCACGCTCTAGGCGAAGTCGATTGCCACTATGCCTAGCCGCGTCACAGCTCAACCTACTGAGACTTGATTAAATTGCTTTTGCTAAACGAAATCAATACTGAAACTTTAGTAGGCACACTGTACCGTTGCTTGGCAATGACTGATTGTATAACAGAATTGACGGATTATTACAAATAAGACTTATCATGATAATTTATACATATAAGTCTACTTTCTCGTTTCCACGGCACACACACAATGTGGTAAAGAATGCGAAGAAATGTTAGCAATAAATTGTCACAATAAGTCCGGGTGTAATAATAACTAGGAGTGAAAATCGCGAAAATTTAAATCAATACGTATTTCGACATAAACTTGTGGTAAACGACTACCAAATAAACGTATATTATTATATTATTATGCGTATTGTTTTATGGTGCCAAATATACTACTTTAGTGACATAAATACCTAGTCATAGTTGTTTATTGCAACCATAGTGTCACAAAGTACAAATATGTGTGACAAAACGTCGTTTTTGTTATAAAAACATCTACTTAGAAATTATGCGACCATTATAAAGGATGTCTCAGGAATTTGCCGCGTAAAGCCGAGTCAACAATAGCAGACGCCCGAATATGTCACCCTCTGGAGATTGTGGCTTGACGGTTTTAGCTTCCGAGTAGCAGATGAGTCTTGAAACGCAGATTTCGACTAAATTTAATACCCGTAACAAAACGTATAACTAAGCAAAACATCTATTCTTCATCTTATTAAGCACTTGCTGTTTCCCACGACTCTGTCTGCGAAGAATTCGTTTATCGCTATCGACTTCAAGAAAATATTGCTTAAAAAGATAGCTTTTTGGCAGCATTCAGTTCCAATTTTATAAGAATTTTAAATTTAATTACTAGTAAGGGTATAAGACAAATTTATAGAAGCATTTCTTACATGTGCAAATTATTTCAAACTGCTATTAAAAGATAATTACATATTAGGTATACACCACCATATTACAGGGAACGTGGTGGCGTGTTAATGCCGCTGCAATTGTAATAGAAACGTCGAGGTAATTTACCAATAAATTGCCACGATAAGATTTATTTTATTTTATTTATTTATTTAAAGCCATAAATTGTATGTACAAGGATGCTGATGTTGTGCAATATAAAGAGGAAACAATACAATTTTACCCGGTGGGTGTAGCTCACGTGTAGCTATACAATACTCGTACTTAATGATAATGAATGACTAACAGCAAGAATCATCGTTCATAGTATTCATTTAAATTATAGGGACATAACCTGATCACAAATTTTTTCAAGGCTGACAAAAATTTAGAATATTGTGAACTTGAAAGTGACTTAATTTCTAAAGGTAAAGAGTTAAACACTTTTGCAGCAACATAGGTAGTGCTGTGCTGATAGATTGCTGTCGTAGCAGTAGGGGCCTGGACATCGTGGGCAAACTTCAATTTTAGTATGTCGCTATTAAAATTATTTCTTGCAGGGAATTTCTTTACATTTCGGCTAACTAGTTTACAGAGCTCTATGATATACAGCGCCGAAAGAGTCAGCAAACCTAGTTTTTTAAACGAGGCTCTGCATGACTCTCGGTTTGACTGAATGCCATCTAGTATACGTACACATTTCTTTTGAAGTATAAACAGCCGATGGGCTTCAGTACAACTTCCCCACACTGCCAATCCATACAGAACGTGTGACTGGAAGAACGCGTGATACGCTTGTAAGGCCGCTTTTATAGTAGAAATTCTTTTCAAGCGCTTCAGAGCAAATGTAAAACTACTAAGTTTGTTACAGAGAAAGTCCACATGTTTCTTCCAGTTTAAATGTTCATCAATGTAAATGCCTAAAAATTTTGCTTCATTTACAGCCATAACCGACAAGTTATTTGATTTTATGTCTAACCTAGTACTTTTAGTCCTTACGTTTCTAAAATGTAGACACTTAGTTTTATTTATATTTACAGTCAGATTGAGCATCCTTAACCAATTGGCAACAGTGGACAAGTTATTTGAAATTATATTGTTAAGGTCTTCAGTTTAATTTCTCTTAAATTTAAATAGCATTGAAATATCATCAGCGAACATAACTATTTTGCTGGATAATAGCTCTGGCAAGTAATTTACATACAAAAGAAACAAAAGAAACTCCCGGGTGTATAACTATGAGTGAAAATCGCTAAATTTTAAAACTACATTATTGCAATTTAAACGTTATGGATATTGCGTTCCATTGCCAACATAAAATGGTAGGCGTCAACTTTTCCTTATTTATTAGATAGGTGATCTACCACAAAGTAAATTTTGCTACAGACTTGACAGTTACCTGCTTTCGTTAAATTTACTCGCTATCATAGCCAAAGTTAAATTATTAAACTTTCACAATTTCCAGTACCTAGCATGAAAGCACATTCTAAAAACAAAATCGTGAACGGCAAGCTGCATCAACTGGCAGTTCAGAGAACATCAAAAATAAACTCTTTTACCGAGCTGTATAGTAGAAAATCGAGAGCTTACTAGCTTTATGCTTGCTAATAATGTAGAGTAACATTGTAATAGTTTATTACTTGTGATAGTTGGGCCAATCCGGCGGGTACGGTGTGCAGTACACGATGGTGACATTGCCGTGTAAGTTGACAGTTACTGTACTGGAGATCACTGCTGCCGGTGTAGCGAAAAGGAGTGCTGCTGCCCATATAAAAGTCGCGCAGACAAGCGGCAACTTACGTAACTGTAACAACAATAAACCATTAACTTGTGCTCCAGTAACCACTAAATGTTCTATATTTATATAAAGCTGCGAAACCGTGAAGTAACAGAGCTTAAAATTGTACAAAATATATCAGTTATTTATTTATTATATCAAACAAACATTAATTAAATTACACTGTATCACTTCACACTCATAAACTTTACACAAGTTTGAGCGAGTGTTGCAAGTTCTAGATCTACTAAGTGGGACCTATCCAAATAAAGAATAAGTTCCATTTGTTCTATAGAACCGTGAAATCGTGAAGTAACATAGTTAAAAATTGTACAAAATAATATCAGTTCTATAGGACTTTTATAACTCATTAGCCCGTGACTCATTCTGCGAGGAATTCATTTAGCGTTATTCCGCGGGAACTATGCAATTTTCTGGAATGCAATCTATCCTATCTCCTTCTCAAGATCCCAAACTATCTGCATACCAAATTCTACATAAATTCAGCGAGGTAACGAGGTAAAACATAAAGAGGTAACAGACAGACGGAGTTCATTTGGCATTTATATTATTAGTAATGATTTAGGCGGGCTTAACTGTAAAGGCTAACCCAGGGTAAAAATGTAGTTTCGCCCGATCTCTAGGTCACAATAGATGCATTGCTTTTTGTTCAACCTGGAAAGCACAAAAAAACAGTAGCGTTATTGATCTGATATTTGAAAAGAGGTTATGTCGATGCCCTGCTCTGTGTAATAAATAAAAGTTTAAGAAGAAGACCTGGGAAGTTGGGAAGTTGGGAAGTTGGGAAGAGACCAACTCTTGATCCAGTAAAAGTTTTTAGAATAAAAGAAGCACAATGTATCTGGAAGTTTATCTGAGAAAAAAGTATGCACTTTTACTGTTTTGCTTACATCGCAGCAAACCACAACTTCTTCTATAATAAAAAATAAACAAGCTTGTTAAGAAATTTGTTTCGAGCTTGAGCTTACAAAGAGCTTTGATTATAAAGGAAAATATATTTTTAAAAAACTATAATAGTACAATGAGTTTTAATTGTAAATAATTAATTTTTATTTTAAACGAGCCTACCAATTCCTAAAAGGGTCGCCAACGCACCTGTGATGCCCCCCGTGTTGCGGGTGTCCATGGGCGACGGTGATCGCTTTCCATCAGGTGACCCGTCTGCTCGTTTGCCACCTCTTATAAAAAAAAAAAAAAAAAATTTTAGAAGCCTTTTGAAACGAGAATAGTTTTTTACCCTAAATCGTTACTCTGTCCCAGGAAATAAAATTATCGCAGCCAATCACACTTCATTGTAGAAGAAAAATTAATTTTCCCATATCACTATGAGCTAAAGATGCGTACCTTTTTTAGACACTCAATCAGACACCGTATGTTGAGACCAATAGGTACAATTTAAAAAAATCTGTTTTATAAGCTGAATACTAGCAACATTTCTATTATCTTTTTTTGTGGCCGGTCCCTTAAGCCGGCCACACACGCTAGGTTTTGCGTGTCGGTTTTGCATGCACAAGCAATGCCAACAGGCACGACTTTTCGCCTTTTCGACCTTTTATTGCGTTGATTTGGATTTATTTCACAAATTGTAACACACCAGAGATATTATGGAAGGTTTCCATTCTGGTACCTACTTAATCTTTATACTTCGGGACAAATATTTCTCTTAGTTCCCTTGAGTATTTGAAGCCGTAACCGTGATGATAATATAATTATACTTTTATAAGAATTTTACATTGATTGGCAGTGCTAGTGATAAAAAACTTTTGCTACTATCTAGCTCATTAGAGTTTTATTCTTAACTAGCTGTTGCCCGCGACTCCGTCTGCGAAGAATATAAAAAAAATAGCCTACGATCTATTCTCAGGCCTACCGAATATAGAGAAAAAAAGTTTCATAAAATCGGTCAAGCCGTTTCGGAGGAGTTCGATAACAAACACCGTGACATGAGATTTTTATATGTATATTAGAAGATGATGCACCTTTGTAAAACGAATTTAAATTAAAGTTCGTGTAGGTTAGATGAGCCACATAAAAAAATGAGGATAGTGCACAACACGAAATCACTATAGGTACAGGCTGAAACGTTTTTTTTCTGTTTATAAGTTCGAGATGTTTTATAATAGCGTGTCCCAAATCTCAACGGTAAGCTGGTCTGGTACGGGGCGAGAGGAACCAACATGCGGATTTATGCAAATATAACGGTCCACGATTCAGCAGAGTAAAGGATGTTGGAAAGGACAATGGACATGTACACAGAGATCTCTGTGGCTAGTTTAAGATCATGCGAACAGAAGACCTTGGAATCCAGTTTACCAAAACTGCAGCTGCAGCGCCGATTCTGCTGTTAATCTCAGCGTCAATGTCGCACCTGGTTGTTAAAGTGCTTCCCAGGCAACGAAATATGTTGACCTGCTTCAGTTTGTTCTCGCCGAGCATTAAAATTTATGCCTCGTGACCGTAAATGTCTAAAGAAATTACTTCTGTCTTCTTGACACTGATCTTCAAGCCAACCAACCAACCATACCAGTTCTGGAAAAAATAAGAAAAAAAAACGTGCCACTTAGTTAAGCGATAATAGTCACATAACACAACACAACACTTTTAGTGATAGATACAAAACTTTAACTAAGTGACGCGAATTTTTTTTCTTATTTTTTACAGAACTGTTATAACTTGGCCTTTCGCCCGTTACCAGCAAGTAATCGTCGCCGTTTGGAACACCATTTATTATTTGCTTTAACTTGACAATAATATTATGCAGAAAATCTAATATATAAAAATCTCGCGTCACGGTGTTTTATCGAACTCCTCCAAAACGGCTTGATCGATTTCTATGACACTTATATCTCTGTATTCTTCGCAGACGGGGTCGCGGGAAACGGTTAGTAAAATATGAAAATTGAGAAACTAAAGATACTAAGGTCTCAAGGTTTGCTGGGCAATGAAAGCTACCCTGCAACCTTTAATATTAAAGAGATGCAGATGCAAATTTAATAAAAATAATGGCAGCATTCTAGGTCAATGGAAACGTAATTGCAATTCTACAAAGGTACCCTTTGGAGCTCGAAATGCTAGCTATTGCAAAATTCCACATGAAGCTAGAATCGCTTGCACGCAATCTCAAAAATAGCAAACATGGATCCCGCGGCGAACTATTGACCGAGATTTTATTGCTTTTACAGCAAACATGCTATTGCTGTTCTTGGTGCCACTACGAGTACAGCAACATTTTGATCTGGTATATAAGAACAGGTACAAGTTAAGAATTCACAATGATAATTTCTTCCTCATTTATTTATTTAAAATGTAATCAGGTTTTCTATTTCAAAATTAATAGAGGAATATCATACGAGCTGAAAGCACGAGGCACTTATCTGGCTTTTATGTTAAGTTCATAAGGGAATTCTACGCTACGAGAAATTATTGTAAAGATTATGATTAAATTTCACCGATGACAACAATGATATAATCAATGAAAAAGCGTGCTTGTCTTAAATAACAGGAAATGCTAGATGAAAATACATACTGGAAGTAAATACAAATGATAAATTGCAATTTACTTTATATTAGTTACCTAGTTCCCACTTAAGGCCACCTATCTAATCGCTGGCATTTATGAACTACTAACTGAACGGACACCCTGTATGGCTGTAATACGCAAGGAATCGTTTGAAGTCACTGTAAATATTTAAAGATAACCAACGTCCCATAGACGTGAAACTAAATAAATAAGCGGATGATTAATCATTTCCTTGCGCTGTTTCGCAACATTCTGTTCAGAAGCGGTTGCCGAATTTTGTAACTGTTTATTGACATGGGATGTTTCCGAGAGCTTAGTAATGCTTAGATACTATGTATTTCTTCTATTTTTAAGCGCAAAAGATGCCGTTAATAATTCGACGAAAAATACTGAAACATCTTCTTTCAGTCAAATTAGTTTGTATGATCGGAAACATAAAGGTGCATTTAGTGAAACGTATAAATTAAGAGTACGCACGTAAACACGATTAGGTACGCATAGTAAATGATACAGTCAACGTCATAAATAAGTGATCACTTGTGTACCTAGTCGCTTACAGCCGATACATAATTTCGTATGGCTTTCCAAACATGACGTTAAAGTGAAAAGGTACAAAAGTGATCACTTATTTAGCTAAAAGCCCGTTTTTTAATCAATAGTTAAACAAACTAATAGTCAAATTGCCTTTGAAATGCGTTAACTATTGTTATGTTTGCCATATATTTTAACTATTAGTTTGTTTAACTATTGATCAAAAAACGGGCTCTTAGTCTCAGACGTAACAACATACCTAATGTTAAAAGAATTGATTAAGTATTCCAGGCTATAATTTGCGGAGATCCATACATATCAAATCAATAAACTATGACCTCTTTTTTTGTTCCTCCTACCACACGTGCATGACAGTTACGTTTATGCGACACATATTTTAATAACCGCACCCACCTTCCTCCACTTCCATATAAATCGATACAATATCACAAACTCATAACTATATAGTATGGTAACAAATGAGCAAGTTAAAAAGATTGTGGTTCATTAATGTTAAAAGGTGTAACGTTCCCAAATAGATGGTAATTTCCGTATCCACCATTGTAATAAAACGCCTACAAACCCTGGCATTACCCATTATCCCCAGTAGCCTCTTTATTGTTGTTGCCTATTTGTATTTTGCATTATGGCTTCCGGATCCAGATTGACTGAGTGGTTTTTTCAGAAAAATGGAACAATTTTACTCTTACGCACGAGTAACTGATCATCTTGAGCTTGCCCTGATTTATAAAGGATTTTTAATAATAAAAGGTAACTGATTAGTCATCAGTGTACTAGCTTTCACCGTGGCTTTATTCGCCCTACACCTTAATAAAAGTCTTTAGGGAATTTTCAAACTAGTTTGATCAATGGACATCTTTTATGTCACGATATCCGTCAGATAATGTTTTGGTCAGATTCAACAAACTCCGTCCAAAGATTTAATTCGTTAGATTCGTTATCATCAGTTACTATATTAACCAGATAGTGGCATGCAATGAGTCAATGCTGATAGTGGTGGCGCTGCACCTACCAGCTACCAGATGCCTACCCTGGAATTTTATCGTCAGATTTAATTTTTGTCAAATTTTTTATTCGTTTTATTGTTACTAAGTTAAGTTTCTTGTTGCTTTCAAAGCGTTAGACAAAAAAAACAAATAAACTGGTCAAACACAGAACGGATCTGGTAATAACATGATCGGGCGATTCGCTAATCGGTCCAAAACCACATCTAAATAACTACACCACCACACACACCACACCTACACCACATCTAATATTAATATCTAAATAACTAAAAACGTATCTGATGATATACCTATCGTAACATCCGCCATTTTCGAAATGTAACAGTTTTTGATGATTCATGGTTAATTAACGTTTAATTGCATTAGACATATTATTATTTATCACGGGATGTAGACTGCGATAATCTTTAATGAAGTCCTGATATTTCGAAGCATATCGGGATCTCATTTAAAGTACCAAATACGAGTATATCTTCGAAAAGTGATTAAACTCGATGTCAAACAGTGAACTTAATTTTGAAACGAACCTGCAGTTTCCTGAAAGGGTTGACGATCGCACAGTATCGCTCCGCCGACAGTGCTGTCAGAGTGAACACTGACACTCCTATACTGACGTCTTTGGCTGCTTCACTGATGCGGCAGATCAGCTCTCCCCAAGGCCATGACTCCAGCGTGTAGATAATGGACACGAAGGGCACACAGATGAGGATGACCAGTAAGTCCGCTAGAGCTAAAGAGAATATATACCTGTGGAAAGAAAATATTGAATAAAAAAATCTATCGAATCCAGTACTAGATGCTTACAGGTTCATAGGTCGTAGGAAAAGTGGTCTCGTTAGTCGACCTTATCCTAACACATGCGAATGTTAACGCTCCTCCTCTCGTACCGCCAATTTTTACGGTAGCATACTCTAAATCGATAGTTTCACGTCAGCCGCCTACAACGACTTTTGTACCTAACAGCCAAATCCACTTCGTACAAATCTTAATCGAGAGGGTTGAATTTTCGACGCTTAATTCAAGCAACGTCTGTTTTTATATTATTACTTGCAAGATGTCGTATCCGAAGATTTTTTTTCTCTTTTCCCTCATGATCTGAAGAAATGCCTGAATATCTTACGCTTCTCCCACTCTCTGGCCTTTTTGCCTAAAATTTCTACTCCAATCAGTACTAGGTGCTTACACGTTCATAGCTTGGAAAGTGCTCTCATTTCTTCAAATTACCCCAACACACACGAATATTAAGGTTTCTCCTCGCACCGCCGATCTTTACGGTAGTATAATCTATATTGATGGTTAGACGCGTCAGCCGCCTATGTACCTACAATGATTTTTGTACCTAACAACCAAATGTATTCCATAACTTAGCTTTTGCTCGCGACTCTGTCCGCGTGGAATTAGTAATTTGGGCAGCTTATTTTTTTATCCAATTTGCTTTTTCATCAATTATGGCTCTCCTTAGTTCCTCGATATAAAAAAAATACCCGCCCCCGCACCCCCCCGCACACCCGCGTTCACATTCAACACCGTACTCCCAAGTCAAGCGTGCCTATAGAAGTTTTACTTCAAAAACCCCCGATTTTTAAACATTCTTTCGCTCCGCTCCGCTCCTATTGGTTTTAGCGTGATGATATATAGCCTATAGCCTTCCTCGATAAATGTGCTATCTAACACTGAAAGAATTTTTCTAATCGGAGCAGTAGTTCCTGAGATTAGCGCGTTCAAACAAAAAAACCTGTTCGATAAATTCTTAAAATAGACGTATCTTTCTTATTTGTGAACCGATTCAAATGAAACAAACACTAAATGTTAATCCAGGAAAATACCAACATATCAGTGAAAACCGCATCCTTCTAGGTTAAGCCGTTTCTGAGATTAGCGTGCACAAACGCACAGACAAACAGACAATAATTCTAAAAATCATTGTTTTGGGTTCTATTGTGCTAATAAATAACCCTAGTGACAGTTTTTCTCAAATATCTTCAATGTACAGACACCGACTTGTTACAGATTTATTATATGTATAGATAGATAGATATGTATAAATAAATCTTAATCGAGGGTTGAACTTTCGATGCTTAATTCAAGCAACGCCTGTTTGCTTAATATACATTTTACGTGTTACGTAAACGTACGGCACATCATTACGCACCCAAAATTACGTTAAAATGCCAAATTTATATCACACATAATTTCCGTTGTAGGATGTGCCACAGCTGAACACCCCGGGACGTAAATTCCGTCGCTGTCATACGTAAATTCAACTTGGTCGCGTAAATTCTATAAAATAAATGTGCCCTTACTCTTAATCGTATGAAAGGGATTTCAAATGTTGGTATAATTAGGTAGGTATATAATTTGTAACTGAACGAACGGCAAAGCTGATACCTGGTTGATGGCAAAGTGGAGTATGATGGAATGGCTTACTTTTCATTAACATGGCATAAATTTTATATCGACCAAACGAAAAAAAGTAGGTACTAAAAGTTAATAAAAAGTATTACATTCCATACCTACTCCACTTTGCCATCAACCAGGTATCGGCTTTGCTCTTCGTTCAGTTACATACCTACTATATAATACAGTGTCACATAAACATAACATAAATAAGTAGGTATAAAGTATGTATGGTTGAGGCATTCTTTCGGCGCTTAAGCGAAATTTCTACATTAAAAAGTTAGGAGTCAAAAGACAAACAAAACCTAATTGAAAAAGAGAAACACTCGTTCTATATGGGGTTGGTTTAGAAAGTATTTTGAGTGTTGTTACATTTTAATTAATGTGTTAAGGATTTATGCTTATCGTAACATGTATCCTGTCAACTTTGAGTTGGGCCTAAATATAAACTTATAAGGTTAATAATTTTGAAGAGCAACTTTACATGCTTGTTCAACTAACTCAAACACAGAACTTTGTACAACAAATATAATTAATACGGGTCGTTCAAGTTATTGGTTCAGTTTCAAACGACGTAGCGAAAATTGGTAAACCTTTTTTAATTGTTCTCATTGTTCAAATGGATGATAACGATCGATATTATAACAATGTCAGTTGTTTGATATTTCAAAATCAATAAAATTTTGTGGTTTGTTTAACTACAACATTGTTTCATTGGCAACAAAACAATCATTTACATAGCAGCATTAGATTCCGTACTGACGAGCAAAAAATAATATCTCACTATATATAAATAAGTTTAAATGGAAATCAACCAGTTAATTTTGCTCGTATCGCTCGTCGTTTTGCTCGTATTTGGTCGCTACTGCTTATATTATATTTATGTAATAAATAGTTTTTACCTGCTTTTACCAGCGTAGTATAAAATTCTATAGGACTTAGCATCTTTGTATGATAATTATAATTGTGTACTCACGTGTTAGGCGCATTTCTCATGCCCCTATGCCTGACGTAGACTATCACCAGCGTCCCGTTGCCCAGTACTCCCACCACGAAGATGATGGCAAATATAACTGGCACCAGATACGTTTCGATCCGCTCTCCGTACGGCGTGTACTCATTATCCGTCGAGTTGGCCTCAAGAGACGGCACGGTGCCGTTTGGCGATGATGTAAACATTGTCTGAAAAGAAAAAAAACACGGTAAGCCATTCCAGCCATTCTGTAAAATTCAACAGATGGAAACTAAAGAATACCACTGACGGCGCGGTTTCAGAAAGATTAAAATAGTAGCGGAGTAGCAAAGTAATATGTACATGGATATGGCAAAGTTAGGTCTGAGTCAATCAATCAGCCTTGACTCCTTTTGAGCAGGTTACAACCAAAGGACGCAAATGATGGCGCGCCTCCTAAAAGCTCATAGATTAAATGGTAGCGGAGTATCGAGGTATATAACGTTGTAGTTGCTTTAGTATAATATTGTATTAAATTAAACTTTACGAGTTTAGTGCTAGAAATACAATTGACCTATTAAGTGGAAATGGCAAAGGCAATTGGTCTACGCAGACACCATTGTGCATGTTGTTTTTCTTTTATACCTATTATAGTGAAGTATTTTTGTACTCCTTAATGATAAAATTTTAGTTGTCTGTTTCACTGAATAGTTTTAATCTATACTAATATTATAAAGCTGAAGAGTTTGGGTGAAGGGGGGGTTGAGGGGGGCGAGGGTGCGGGGGTGGGGTGCGGGAGTTGTAAGGGGGATGAACATTTCATTGATTTTGCCGTAGGATGCACCGTTTTCAAGATATTTGAGGGTTCGGGGGAGGGGGTGCGGTGGCTTGGGAACGGGGATTAAAATTTCATTGATTTTGCCGTAGGATGCACCGTTTTCAAGATATTTGACAAAAAAAAACTTGAAGTAAAACTTCTATAGGCACGCTTGACTTAAGACGAACGCGGGTGTGCGGGGGGTGCTGTGTGGGAGGGCGTGCGGGGCGTGCGGAGGGGTGCGGGATGCGGGGGGGGGGGGGGGTAATTTTTTAATATCGAGGAACTAAGGAGAGCCATAATTGATGAAAAAGCAAATTGGATAAAAAAATAAGCTGCCCAAATTACTAATCCCACGCGGACGGAGTCGCGGGCAAAAGCTATATAATGATAAATTTTGGGTAAAATGGTTCCAACGCAAGACCAGCGTAGGCTGCAAGACCGACATCTTGCTCAGTTGAGACCATTTTGTGTCAATATTATCTTTGTTTCCGTTTTTCTTTTGTTAATTTAAATTATGTCACGAATAAATATTTTTCCATCTTTTCTTTCTAATTGGTAATCTACGCAATTAATTTCGTTGTGATAATTGTTTGTAACTTAAAATCATATTAGGTAGTACGTAATATGCTATATGGTAATATCGACTAGGCAGTGCCTATATACAGGGTTATTTGTAATTCACTGACATCCTCTTAACCCTGAATTCCTATCACTCAAACAAATGTTTTTTGTTTTAAGACTTTTTAAAATGAAGCACGTTTTTTTCCATACACATACACAGAGTATCGTAAAAATAAGAGGTAGTCTCAAATTTTCAAAACGTTATTACACCAAAAATATTAAGTTATGACAAAAGCCGTAAAACAAAAAAACATTTGCTTAAGTGGTAGGAGTTTAGGGTTAAAAGGATGCTAGTGAATTATAAATAACCCTGTATATACCTGCTACGCACTATCGACCTGAAAATGTGAATGCGTACCTAACGAATGTTATAGTAACCTTGATCTACTTGATCTTCACATGTCTATTTTAATACTTAGGTACTCTGGATGTTTATTTATATGAGAGTTACATAAAATGGTTATCCAAATACTTGATCACATCAAACAACTCTGCTCAATAAGTCATTCTAGATGAGTTTTTCGTTGCTCAACAAATTACGACAACGTCAAGTTAAACAATTGAAGAAGGAAATAGATGGATTCAAAATGATTTCGATTTGAACCCGGCACGCGCCTCTGAGTTTTTTGGAATTTACGTGCCAAATTACACCACAAATTCACCGTGAGGTGAAGGAAAACATCGTGAAGGAACCCGTCCACACCTGCGAGGAAATTCAATGGTGTGTGTGAAGTTCCGAATCCGCACGGGACCGCGTAGAAACTACGGCTAAAAGCTCTCTGTCTCTAAGAGGAGGCCTGTGCTGTGTACGATGATGATGATGACTTCTGTAAAGGTTTTTCATAGGTATTATTGGTTCAATAGTTACCCCATTCACGCCGTACACACAAGATTATATTATACCTACTCAAACTAACCCAATCATCTGTTAAAATATTCGAATTAATTTTAAGACACAATGTACAAATTGATGATACAAAATGACATGCTTATTTTGCCATGAATGTTAGTAATAATTCCAATACGCCTATTGTACTATATTGACAGCGTCACTCCGCATTTTCCGCTATATTGGACCGTGGCTGCTGGTGACAGATTCCTGGCTTATCAAGCTTCGCTAGCAGAGCTATCATTAATTAAATTTTCTACATCAATTCGCCTCATGGTGGTGATTGTTATGATTTTGCAGTACTTATCATCTTTTGAGCTCTGTGGTACAGTGTAACAAGTAGTGATGTAATTAAACCTTTAGTTATTAGGGTTCCGTACCCAAAGTGTAAAAAAGGGACCCTAAACTGACGCTCCGCTGTCCGCCCGTCTGTCCGTCTGTCAGTCCGTCTGTCACCAGGCTGTATCTCATGAACCGTGCATAGCTAGACAGTTGAAATTTTCACAGATGATGTATTTCGGTTACCGCTATAACAACAAATACTAAAAAATAGAATAGAGTTAAGGGGACTCCCATACAACCGTGATTTTTTTGCTCGTTTTTGGTCGATGTTGATAACGGCAACAGGTAGGACGCTTTAATTATTCACAGAATATTGAGTTCTATGTTCACTTTAAAAATAAACTATTAAATTAAAATAAAACAAATATTTAAGGGGGGCTCCCATACAACAAAGGTGATTTTCTTGGCGTTTTTATAGATAATGGTACGGAACCCTTCGTGCGCGAGTCCGACTCGCACTTGGCCGGTTTTTATTTAACATTGGAAGTGCTAAAGGATCGACCACACCTTTGTGAAATATTACGCATCGTGAATGTAGTGACGCAAATACAAATGCTATAGTGTGTATTTCCTTCCAGGTTTTAGTAAACGCCGGTAGTCAGAATCACTAATGAAAAATGTACCTACTTAATTATTTTTGAACGAATAATGTAGTTGTTAACCAATTGGCACAATAATGAGATGTCCTTATTTTTAAAACTTTTCAAGCAATTTGATATTATGTACTTTCATTGCGGGCAAAATTAACTTCACTTTCGTCCATGTTTACCAGAGCTCAGTATTTGTTCACCAGTAGTAGTTTGCTCAGTATTTGAGTCACTTTTGGCCCACATAAAAATACATCAGCACTTCAACAAGTTATGGTAGCCAATTGAATGAAGTTAAAACCAAAAGTAAGGCATAATACTGCCCCTAATATGTCTTACCAAGGATGATACGTATATATATAGACTGGATTGGCAGTCGCCATAGTACGGATCGGTCGCGGTTTTTGTAGTTCTATTATTAAATCTAGATGGCGCTGAAATATAGCCAGAGGCTTTGAAGGCAAAACAATAAGATTACAGATGTTTCATATTACTACAAATGTATTTTTTTGTAGTTATTGTTTTGCCTTCAAAGCCTCTGGCTATATTTCAGCGCCATCTAGATTTAATAATCGAACTACAAAAACCGCGGCCGATCCGTACTATGGCGACTGCCAATCCAGTCTATATCATCCTTGGTCTTATTAAACTATTCACAAGGTACCTACCAATTTACGTTTATTAAAAAAAAATTAGCTTATATATTGGACTCTACGGGTTAAATATACCTTCAGGGCAGTTTTTGACGACTTTACGGTACATGACTGTTACCTCCCGTGTTATTTCTACAAGCGCCTTTTAATATTACTTCTGTACTCTACATGGTTGCGGTTATTATTGTTGCTTGAAACGGGAACTTTTTTTTAAACCCACAACAAAGAAACCTCATCGAAACACATTTAATTTTGATAAATATATAGAAACAGATAATTATTTACCTAATAGCAACGGCTGCGCCTCCTCGTACAGTCAACGTAATAAATAAGTGATCACTTTTGCACCTTGTCGCTTTCAGCCCTTACATAATTTCGTATGGCTTGTCAAACATGACGTTAAAGTGACAAGGTACAAAAGAGATCACTTATTTATGACGTTGACCCTACGTAGCCTACGTGCGTAGATTCACATCAAAGCTTAGAACATACCCTAAAAGGATATCAACGTCTGAAAATGAAAAAAACTGCTTCGAAACTGGTTCACCACTTCTTGTTAAAAGTGGTAACACACTCAATCGATTACTCCAAACGCATATATACCATCTGCGTTCCGTCGTGGGTAATAAATTTTATCGTAGGATGGTTTGCCAATCAACTAGGCAATGCATAAACATGCAGATATAAATAGATATATACATATTATACCACGACTCTGATTCTCAATGACTCATCGTTCAAGTTTTAGACCTTAAGCCTAGTATTCGAATCCAGGACTACTGGCTTCATAGTCAGGGTCACAAATAACTATCTAGGTTAACCCGTTGCTTAAATTTCTTTTTTTTAAATTATCGATTAAAACGGACAGCTACTATCTAACACCAGTACTACAAAGAGCAATACAATTAAAGAGTCCACGGAAATAACATGCCTTGTCACCTTTTTCTGAAAATTGAGATTTTAATTTCAAAAGGCAGAGCTCGCAAAGTACATTAACCTATCATTGAATTAAATATGGATATCTGAAAAAAAAATATTTTTTCACTATTATAGAAATGGTTACCATAGTACCTAATTGTTCGTGATGACTAATACTCTCAAACCGCTATAACTCAAAAATTTGCTTAGGTGACTAGACATGTTCTTTCCATGGACCCTTGAGGGAAGCGATTAATACGACCCCGTATTTCTGGACCCTGAATGAACGACAATAATGCACGACCTGGATAATTCAAACCCTTATAGCATTAACATGACGATTTGAATTATCAGGTCGCACCTTATTGCCATCCTGGTCGTGATCTCACCGCACCTCAATTGAGTAGCGTAATAGAAGGGAATCAAATGAGCGTCCAGTAAAAATTCTTTATTAAATAGATACAAACATGACTGTCATAAGCTTTATTTTATATCCAAGTGACATGACTCATGATTTGATTCATGGGTAATACGACCTCTGTATTTATAATCTTATTTTTTGTTTTTGTATCTTATTTTCATTGCAACCCTTGAAATATCTATCGCTATAAAAATAAACCTATTTAAAAATAAATATATGGGTCATGCTCAGAATGTGAAACAGAATTTCTCTTTGCTGTGAATTAGTTAATGACTTGGAGTCATCGAACTTTAAATCTACTTCAAAATTATGCGACCGAATTGAGGCGTGACTAATTGTAAGTAAGCGTGTAATGTTGTTTCAATTAGTAGTAATATATTTGTCGAAATTAAGTCATGTTCAAAAAATATAATTTACTTATGTCGATAATGTCGATAATAAGCCCGTGAACGTTTTTAATATGTACATGGTTAGATAAAATCAGTTCATTAAAAATTAACTTAAAATACCCTCCCTCGTATTATATAGTTTTCAAATGGAAAATTCCGAATATTTATGGACGTAATGCACCGTGAAATTTTAGTGGTTGTTTTCCCGAAAAGAGGTGATTTAGTTTCGATTGTACAATCGATTTATAATTACTATTTTGACTAGAGTCAAAAATCCAATTGTGAAAAACGAAAGTCGAAAATGACCGCAAACCAATAGTAACGCTTCGTTGGTACAAGTAGCGTACGATCGTACGATAGGTTAGGTACCAACGAAGCGTTACTATTGGTTTGCGGTCATTTTCGACTTTCGTTTTTCACAATTGGATTTTTGACTCTAGTCAAAATAGTAATTATAAATCGATTGTACAATCGATACTAAATCACCTCGTTTCGGGAAAACAACCACTAAAATTTCACGGTGTATAGGTACCTAAACAAAATTATTAAAATATGACGAACTGGTTTTTTTATGTATTTTGTGTAACTATACCTGACTTAATTAATACATAAAGATTTGGTTAAATTATAAATTAAAGTAGAACGAAATTACAGTTCTACCCAACTCTAGAGTCTTGCTTTAACCGGCCAATCATATTGTAGTAGAAATAGCTACGGTAGTTTGTCTTAATATTTTTCAAACAAACTTTATGACATTGCCATTCTATTGTTATTTTCTTCTATGAACCCAGATGCGTCATTCTTTTACGTAGCATGAATAATAATCATTTAATATTTATTTCCCTAAAGGGATACATATTTTGCTGACTCAATCAGTTAAATATAATATAACTATGTACTTTGTAATACCAATGGTATTGACTCAGTGGGCGCCGGCCTTAATTTTTATTTACAAATGGTGTCACCGTAATAATTAAGTATTCTAAATTTAGAATACACAAAAATAAAATAAAAACTATAACATTTTAATAAAAGGAGTCCCCTTAGGCATGGTTTCGAAGATACCAGCAACTTTCCCTCTCTAAATAGCCAAGCTAAATCTTTATCCGAGGCAACTGCTCTTTGTTCCATCAATTTGGTACAGTCGAAGAAACTGTATCACTTACCAGGGTGAACCCTTTCACTGCAAATGTCATGTTGATATTCCATACATCTGCCAAAAAAAATCATCGTAAAATTGGTTGAGAAAAGGTTCCACCCTGGTGCGATTCAGTTCTTAAGCCCAGTCTAAATTTGCAAGAAAAAATGCGCAAGTTGCATTACAATGCGGCGCGCGATTGACCGAGTTTTTTTGCAAATCTAACACGTTCACGGATAGTACGTCGAGAGACGTAAACTAAAACCCTCGTAATATGGCACTACGTCTGTAGACGGGAATTTAATTTTCATTAAAAGTGGCGCTCCGTCCACAGCCGAATATTTGTCATAGTATTTATATGGAGTTTATGAATCTGTGCCGTTTTTGGATGTAACACAAACCCGCCAGTTCCACAGCAAACACTCATAATGGTGCACACAAGTTTGTCTCCGTCACACATACAAAAAAAAGACCTCGCGTTGTGGCACTACGTCTGTAGGCGGACAATGTCAATACAAGGTCATCGTCTGTGGCCGTTACTGCCGCAACATTTACTTCCAAAACTGAACAATGTGACATTCCGTCCCCAGACGTAATACCAATTTGTATGGAAAAAATCTGTGCCACAGCACAAATTATTGGATGAGGTCTTGTGTCCGTGAACGTATGCTAACCTGGGCTGCTTGTATAAAATATTGGATGAAAATTCTTCTGTTATTGAGAAAACCTTATTTAATTATTGTTACTCACTGTTCGGAATAAAAATAAAGTTCAGTAGATAATGATATTTATGAAAAAAAATCACTAGATAAAGAACCAGATGGGTAAAGATTCATACAGCAATTTAAAGTCACATTCATATTTGTAATGCACCCGGATCTTACATTATCAATAAAATTTTAGTTACTTAGAATACCTAGTATAACCCTAAATAATACAATTTGCGTTTATGTACATTTTTGTTTCCATTTGGGTACTCGTTGGAAAGTCATAAGCGTTTAGTTCTACAGTGGAATCGATTTGATTAATCGAACTTTCTTTTAGACAAGATGTTGCATTTAGAGAAGCATAATCTGACTTTTGAGACGACTCTTTTAACCCTTGACTAACTCCATCTTGAGTTTGATGTGGAAAGTGTGGTTTCACGTAATTTATTTGTGGAATATCAAGTAACTCTTTTGGCATATCATAAATATTATTACTCAAAATTTGCGTACCGTCAAAATTGTCTCTATTCGAATTAATTAGCTGTTTTGGCATATCATACGTATCATCACTATGTATTTGTGTTTGATTACCAACGTCTTTTCTTTTTGAATTTTCTAGATCTTTTGGCATATCGTAAATATTGTTACTCCCCAACTGTGTTTCATTGTTGAAATCTTCTTTCTTTAAATTAATTAGTTCTTTTAACATATCACACATATCATTGCTATTTTTTTGTGTTTGGTTACCAAAGTCTTCTCTGCTTGATTTTTTGTCATCCAATGTTTTGTCGTTCTTATCGCTCACATCGTGCACATCTAAAACTGGCGATGAAGCATATTTCTTTTCATTTTTGTCCGCTGGTATAGTTTCCTTTGCTATATTATCGATATCTCGTAGACTGCCAGCAGTGTCGTCATTTTTAGTGGTTCTTGTTAATACTTCTTTACAAATTTGAGACATCTGTTCAGGTAAAATGATAGGCATATCCTTTATTAAACCCTTAATGATTCTCGGTGATGCGTTACCGGAAGGGTCAGTTCTTGTAGGAGTAAGGAGAGTACCAAACTCATCTTTTGTCGATTTCAATGTGTTAGTACTGTCATTTTCTTTTAAAACTTGGTACTGACTGCTTTTATTTTTAAATTCAAAACTATGACTTCTGTTTAAGTTAAGGCGTTTCAATGACTTCTGATGAACCTCTTGCCTCGATTTTATAGCACGTTCCGTCTCAGTATTTTCAGAATCATTTCTATTTTTCTTACATATTTCAAGAAACTTCGTCTTTATTAAGACAAATATTAAAAATATGACAAGGAAAATCAGAAGCACCAATACGAATCCATATATGTAAATCGCATAAACCGGCAATGTTACTCCATCTTTATCATTTATGTAAGATTCCGGCAATAGATCTGTAACAAAATTAGGTAAATATTTTTATAAGTTTTCTTCACAATTTCAAATGATCATGCTAAGTTGCATTGACCTTTCGTTGTTTCATATCAATGTGTCGAGTATATTTATCGTGTATATCACACAATAAAAACAATCTCACCTTTTTTCCCTGTTATCTTTTCTTCATCATCTGATCCATAGGAACAGCGCACACAACAACAAATCACAACGAACAAAAACAAAAAAGACACTATTTTATACATTTTTAATATTATTATTTTTTGTATTTTGTCTCATTTAATTTAATTTAAACGTCTGGCCAGACGGTGCCGTTACACGGGTGCGAATCGAGTACAAAGGCGAATCGTTTAAGGATAATTTTCATTATTATATTTGTACAGTTATTTTCCTTCCCATCATATGTCATCGTACCCACCAAGAGCAGTAAAATAATAGATACATAATATTTTTGTGTCTGTTTCAGTTTTTTTCCAGTCCTTTTTAGTGTTGCGTGTCCAAAGGGTGCCAACGGGAAATTACTAAGGCTCCAATGTCTGCCTTTACTTCTGTTTATCCCTCTATTACGGAGCTGTATCTTATAAACTGTAATAAGTAGACATTTTAACGACCGCTTTAGCCTAGTTGGTAGTGACCCTGCCTACAAAGCAAGAGGTCCTGGGTTCGAATCCCGGTAAGGGCATTTATTTGTGCGATGAGCACGAATATTTGTTCCTGAGTTATGGATGTTTTCTATGTACTTAAGTATTTATTTATAAATAAATAAATAAATATCATGGGACAAATTCACACCAATTGACCTAGTCCCAAAGTAAGCCTAGCAAAGCTTGTGTTATGGGTACTAAGCAACGGATAAACATACTTATATAGATAGAAACATACTTAAATACATATTAAACACCCAAGACCCGAGAACAAACATTCGTATTTTTCATACAAATATCTGCCCCGACACGGGAATCGAACCCGGGACCTCAAGCTTCGTAGTCAGGTTCTCTAACCACTAGGCCATCTGGTCGTCTAAGTATTTATAAGTATGTTTATCGTCGTCTAGTACCCATAGTACAAGCTTTGCTTAGTTTAGGACTAGGTCGATTTGTGTAAGATTGTCCCCCTAATATTTTTATTTTTTATTTATTTATTTGAAATAAAATTAAATATAATTGGCATCCCACTTGTTAGGTTTTTTTTGGTAGATAGTAAATTTTGACTGACGGAATCCACGCATGAACTAAAGTCACCGACATAGCTCGAAGCATAGCCAGGCACAAGCGGACCTATATTCAACAGTGGACGTCTTTCGACTGAAATGATGACGATTGTACGGCGGTAGGGCGGTAATGAACCCTTGAAGTGCAAGTGCGATTCGCATTTGGCCGGTGTTTATGTATATTAAGTACTTTAGCTCCAGACTCGCATAACGATATTGACTTAACCTTCTGGATCCCAGAATCCATATCCATACTTCCATACTAATATTATAAACTAGCTGTTGCCTGCAACTCCGTCTGCGTGGAATTAGTAATTCGGGCAGTTTATTTTTTTATCCAATTTGCTTTTATCAATTATGGCTCTCCTTAGTTCCTCGATATAAAAAAATTACCCGCCCCCGCAACCCCCCACCCCCCACCAAACCCCCCCCGCACACCCGCGTTCACATTCACCACAAGTCAAGCGTGCCTATAGAAGTTTTACTTCAAAAACCCCCGATTTTGAAACATTCTTCCGCTCCTATTGGTGTCAGCGTGATGATTATATAGCCTATAGCCTTCCTCGATATATGGGCTATCTAACACTGAAAGTTTTTTTTTAAATCGGAGCAGTAGTTCCTGAGATTAGCGCGTTCAAACAAAAAAACCTGTTCGATAAATTCTTAAAATAGACGTGTCTTTCTTATTTGTGAACCGATTCAAATGAAACAAACACTAAATGTTAATGCAAGAAAATACCAACATATCAGTGAAAACCGCATCCTTCTAGGTTAAGCCGTTTCTGAGATTAGCGCGCACAAACGCACAGACAAACAGACAAACAGACAAACAGACAATAATTCTAAAAATCATTGTTTTGGGTTCTATTGCGCTAATAAATAGCCTTAGTGACAGTTTTTCTCAAATATCTTCAATGTACAGACACCGACTTGTTACAGATTTATTATATGTATAGATGTGAAAGTATGTTTGTCTGTCCTTATTTCACGTCGAAACTGAGCGACGGATTGCTGTGATTTTTTTCTATGGAGTTAAAGGGCTGGAGAGTGACATAGGCTACTTTTTACTACGGGAAAATATCTCATTATAATGGGAAAATACGTGTTATTCTACTTCAGCGGCGGCGAAGCCGCGGGCATCAGCATCATCAAAAAGTAAGAACAACTGTCAACCAAATTTTAAGGAAAGAAAAACTTTTAATATCTATATATATAAAAGAAGAAACTGACTGACTGACATATCAACTCACAGCCCAAACCACTGGGCCTAGAGATTCCAAATTTGGCATGTAGGTTCCTTATAAGGTCTAGGGGAGCACTAAGAAAGGATTTTACAAAATTCACTCCCTAAGGGGGTGAAACGGGGGTCCAAAGTTTGTATGGGGAAACAAGATTAGTTCGACTATTTTATTCGAAACTTCACAGAAGTACTCCGAATAATAAATGAGTAAACACGTGTTTCAGGTTTTTTCAGAATTCAACCCATAAAAGGGGGGAAAGGGGTAACAAAGTCTGAAAATCAACATGGTAGTTGTTTCTATGGTTTATCGGGTCGCTCGCTGGTTATGAAAACATCAACGGTTTTAAAATCTGACGTGGCAGACGTAATAGTACATTACTGCAGCGGCCGCGAAATAGGGGATTGCCGGCCGAGTAGTTATAGATGGCCGAGTGGTAACGAGGCCATCTAGAGATACGAGGCCGGCAATCCCTGTTCGTGGCCAAGGCTTGTATAGAGTTTTTCTCAAACTTGCATCATCATCATCATCATCATCATCATCATCATCATCACCATCATCATCATCATCATAAAATCATCGTCATCATCATCATCACATCATATCACCATTACCACCATCATCATCATCATCACCATCATCATCACCACCATCATCATCATCACCATAATCACCATCATCATCACCCACCATCACCATCGTCATCACCATCACCTCCATCATCATCATCATCATCATCATAAAATCATCGTCATCATCATCATGACTATCACCATCATCACCACCACCATCACCGTCATCACCACCACCATTACCATCATCATCATCACCACCATCACCATCACCATCACCACCATCATCATCATCACCACCATCATCAACATCACCATCATCACCATCACCCATCACCATCGTCATCACCATCATCAACATCATCATCATCACCACCGTCATCATCACCACCATCATCATCATCATCACCATCACCACCATAATCATCATTATCACCATCACCATCATCACCATTACCAATTACCATCATCATCATCATCATTACCATCATCACCATCACCATGATCACCATCACCCACCATCATCATCGTCATCACCATCATCATCATCATCACCATCATCATCACATCATCACCATCCCATCATCACCATCATCATCATCATCACCACCACCATCATCACCATTACCAATTACCATCATCATCATCATCATTACCATCATCACCATCACCATGATCACCATCACCCACCATCATCATCGTCATCACCATCATCATCATCATCACCATCATCATCACATCACCATCATCACCATCCCATCATCACCATCATCATCATCATCACCACCACCATCATCACCATCACCATCACCACCATCATCACCATCACCATCATCATCACCACCATCATCATCACCACCATCATCATCACCATTACCACCATCATCATCATCTCACCTTAAATAAACGTAGTGGCAGAATGTCATAATGAACCAAAACGCAAATATTGCTTATAGTTTTTTTTAAATGGCTAAATGCTATGATGCCATAGTACTATAAATAACCGTCATGGTGCTGTGTCACATGAAACAATAGACGATCACTTTGCTGGCCTTGGCCAGCAATGTTGTATGATATTCCATTATTGACCGCACGGCCGCCCGCACGGCTAGCCGCACCTTCAACGTGACAGTTCGTGGCGTATTATAAGGAACATAACGTCAATATTTCATAGCATGTTTGAGAAAAATACCATCTCCCTGGATGGGGTGCGATGGGGTTGAAATATCTAAATAAACTAAATGACTGTTGATATATCAACGCACAGTCCAAACCACTGGACCTAGAGACTTGAAATTTTGCACATAGATACCTTATACAATGTAGGCATCCACTAAGGAAGGATTTTTGGGAATTCCCACGGGAAAGGGAAAAAACGGGATTTATATATTCGATTCCGAGTGACCCTATCTCAGTAACTATAAAAACTAGACTCTTCAAATTTGATACACAAGTAGGTACTACATTATTTAAAACATTTATTTCAGGATTTTTGAAAATTCCCACGGGATAAGGAAAAAACGGGATTTATATATTCAGTTCAACGGGATCACATGAACTATAATTACTAGACTCTTCAAATTTGGCACAGAAGTAGGTAATTATAATAGCAAAAAACAGGTTTAAGGATTTTGGGAAATTCCCACGGGATAAGGAAAAAACGGGATTTATATATTCAGTTCAACGGGATCCTATGAACTATAATTACTAGACTCTTCAAATTTGGCACAGAAGTAGGTAATTATAATAGCAAAAAACAGGTTTAAGGATTTTGGGAAATTCCCACGGGATAAGGAAAAAACGGGATTTTTCGTTTTACTGGCCGTAGAAAGCCGAAATTCGGCATGTAGGTTGCTTGGAGAGTGTAGATGAGCATTGAGAGAGGACTTTCCCAAATTCCTACGGGAACGGGAAAAAACGGGATTTTTCGTTTTACTGGTCGTAGAAAGCTGAAATTCGGCATGTTGGTCGTTTGGGGAGTGTAGAGGAGCATTGAGAGAGGACTTTCCAAAATTCCCACGGGAACGGGAAAAACGGGATTTAACGTTTTACTGGTCATAGAAAGCTGAAATTTGGCATGTATGTCGTTTGGGGAGTGTAGAGCTGGATTGAGAGAGGACTTTCCAAAATTCCCACGGGAACGGGAAAAAACGGGATTTAACGGGAACGGGTCATAGAAAGCTGAAATTCGGCATGTAGGTTGTTTGAGGAGTGCAGAGAAGCATTGAGAGGGGACTTTCCAAAATTCCCACGGGAACGGGTAAAACGGGATTTTTCGTTTTACTGGTCATCGAAAGCTGAAATTCGGCAAGTGGGTTCCTTGGGGAGTGTAGAGTAGCATTGAGAGGGGACTTTCCAAAATTCCCACGGGAACGGGAAAAACGGGATTTTTCGTTTTACTGGTCATAGAAAGCTGAAATTTGGCAAGTGGGTTCCTTGGGGAGTGTAGAGGAGCATTAAGAAAACATTTCCCGAAATTCTTACGGGAACGGGAAAAAACGGGATTTTGGGTTTTACTGGTTGTAGAAAGCTAAAATTTCAAAATTCATAAGTTTATACTGTAAGTAGGCCGCAAAGGGCACTTTAACCGACTTCTAAAAAAGGAAGAGGTTATGCATTCCACTTAATGTATTTTTTTATGTAGGTATGTTCACCGATTTCTCGGTCAATTGTAGACCTGCTTGCTTGCTTGCCTGTATGCTTGCTTGCTTGATATCTTGGTTCTTTGGAATACTCATAGTACACGCGAGCGAAGCCGCGGGCAAAAGCTAGTAAATTAAATAATTACGTAAATAACAAAGATGGAACTCTCATCTCGAAAATACTTTCAGGTCTTTAACTGATAGTACTATATGTGTGTGACTACGGTTTCTGTTAGATACTTTACTTAAATTGAATAAACGGAATAGTCCAAATAATACTGCTGTTATTCCTGTAATTCAACCTTACAACATCCGCATTCCATTCCAAAAATTCCTCCAAGTCTTAGGGACTATTCGCATAATAACGGGCTGCTCAGGAACGCAGCGCCGTTGTACTATTCACATCTTTTGCGGCTGGTTTAGTTTGTAATCCTAAAATATACTGTACCTACATTATTATGTATTGTACATGTATTAAGGTAATCTTCTAATATATAAAAATCTAGTATCACAGTGTTTGTTATCGAACTCCTCCGAAACGGCTTGACAGATTTTTATGAAACTTTTTTCTCTATATTCGGTACGTCTGAGAATAGGTCGTAGGCTATTTTTTGTATAGCTACACCTATTTTTCGCAGACGGAGTCGCGGGCAACAACTAGTATACTATAAATTGTTCAGATTGGAGATTGCACATATAAACTATTTGAGTGGATACTTAGTCCGTACGCTTCTGTGCAAGGGTTCGATAATTATACTTTTTGTCGATTTGGTTTTTCTTAAAACAGGGGTTGATTATTGGGGGTCGAAAACGTAAAATTATCATATTTCAGCCATTATGAAAAACTCGCGAGGGCTATGGCTCTACCAATGCGGAATTATTATAATATGTTCTGTGACCATAGTAATGAAAATGACTTAGTAGTCATGTGAGTCATGTCATATCTATAGTTGTCTACGTAAACTTTTTTTACGAAAACTATTCGAAGATCTATAATCATCAATATATTTCTAATTTTTCTTTACACTTTCATATAAGTTTACAATGCGTAAAAATATGTGTCAATTCATGGACTAACAGAGAGCTTAAATCAAGTATATCTACAAAAATGGTAGAAAAGATTTGTTGAAACAAACAAAAATTTTACATAAGTAAGTCAAAAGATTTCAGAACCAAAAGAATGTATCCGTTTTGTGACTGTCTCCTGAAGAAAAGTAATTTTTCATCTTCCAAGCGCAAACATCCATTACTAGAAATCAAGTTAAGTACCGCAAAAAGAGTGCTTCAGTATTTTATACGATATCCAGACGTTTGTAAAAACATTCTCGTATCAATCGTCTCGTGAATCATCTTAGACGGTTCGCGCGTGGAAAAATGGATCATACCGAGCATTTTGTCATTGTACTCGAGAAAGCGATAATGGGTAGCAATTCTTCAAGTCGAAATAGAAGTTATTCTGGTTCATGACTTTGGACGTCACGTCTTCTTAGTTGTCCTAACATTACCGTATTATCAACAAACATCTTAACCTTGAAACATAATACTAGGTCTCCGAATTGCTACTAAAAGTTTAAATAATGTTAGCAAGTTAGGTAGGTAGGTATCTTTTTGTATTTATTTTTTTTAACTTCATTTTTTATTACTTTTACGGTCATCCCGTGAAACCATATATTTCAAACTAAATACAAACTGAAATATAGATGCACAGAAAAAACCCCAGAAATAAGACCAGTGCTGGGAATCGAACCCAGGTCCTCAGCGTTCCGTGCTGCGTGCTTACCCCTACACCATCACTGGTCTAGAGGTTAGCGACGAATCTTTCCCATACATCGTACATTTCAGTCTGTTATAATCACCTTATGTACCTAGTGATAAAGCGCGCATCTATGTTATGCCCTCCTCTATCGAGAGACTTAACACTCCTTCGGAACTAACCGCTCACCTGGACCAAGAGATGGCGCTACTGTGCCAACTTTAACAAGTTAGGTATGAAGTATCTTTTTGTATTTATTTTTTTCAACTTCATTTTTTATTACTTTTACGGTCATCCCGTGAAATGATACTTCATGATACAAAAAGATTCTTCATACCTAACTTGTTAAAGTTGGCACAGTAGCGCCATCTCTTGGTCCAGGTGAGCGGTTAGTTCCGAAGGGGTGTTAAGTCTCTCGATAGAGGGCATAACATAGATGCGCGCTTTATCACTGCATAAGGTGATTATAACAGACTGAAATGTACGATGTATGGGAAAGATTCGTCGCTAACCTCTAGACCAGTGATGGTGTAGGGGTAAGCACGCAGCACGGAACGCTGAGGACCTGGGTTCGATTCCCAGCATTGGTCTTATTTCTGGGGTTTTTTCTGTGCATCTATATTTCAGTTTGTATTTAGTTTGAAATATAAATAATGTTATGTTTTCAAAAATATTTCAAATTATTTCGTTGCTTTGAAACATTTTCCCCGATGTTGTTGTTGATATTTAATTTAAATTGCCTACTAAGTACTAAGTAATTAGTAAATGTACAGTGCTAAAATTTAATTTTTCTTTGCTTAATGACTGTACTTTTTCTTAACTGTGCACTTATCATCGAATTTAAATTTTTATACCAAACTGCGATCACTGGGTTAAATTCGAGTACCATTATAATAGACCCAAATGTACTGACTAACACGGTAAGTTATTAAAAAGTCTCGAAAAACTTTAAAGTCAAACTAACTAGGACAAAAAATTAGTCATTGAGGTATAATGTTTTGTTTTCAATAATTGCGAAAAACCCTGTGACGCGAACGTTTAACTGACACCACAGTACCTACCTAGGCATCCACTAGCGTCATGAGTTAAGTCCTTTAAAATATAAACAAACGGCACAATGCTGCAACCAAAAGAATATATTATATCGCTACCATGGACGAATAAAGCGGTAAGTGCTGTTATCCCTTTTATCATTTTATTGCATTATTAGATGCAAAGTGCCCAGATGCTCATTCCTGATTTTTTTCATAAGCGTACCACGAATCCTTGCAAAATTATTAAAAAAAAATGTAATAATTACGTCAACTTGTCGAACCAAAACGAATCGCAACACAGGTGTTACGATATATTGCACTATCAAGATCTAATCCTAAAGCTCGTACATGATTATAACCGCCAATATATATGCGAACCAGGTAAAATTCGACTAAAAATATTTGCGGCTAACTAAATAGGCTATTGATAATACTTGCTACATCAAAATTTGCTACTGTTGTAAAAATTGTAGCGTTATTACTTCGTACTTACAATTTATATCGTGTTTTAGCTTCCTTATCGTATCTTTTTTACGTCCTGTTGTCGATCTTAATATCATTAGAATCGCGTCACCTTCATTTCTGCAGGGTCCTGCAACATCACAAAAGCTAAAGAACACAGTTTCACTGGGTTTTCACTACGTATTTTCACGTTACAATCACTTTTTGACTCGATGACAATGGACACTAACTTTTTCGGTCTTTTTCCATGTGTTGCGGTTATGCTGGAGATTCGGGCTTCGCGCGTGCTGATGCATGACGTTTTTTCCTGTGTTTTTAATTTAATAACAATTATTTTCATGGCTCCTTATAATTGTTATCGTCTTCAATGCAAAAACTGACATGTTTTGACATGTTTGTTTATTCGGTTGTCATGACAAGTATTTTCGTTTTTCATTCCAGAAAAACAATATTTTAGATCAAACCTCCCTCTAAAACTAGAAATTATTCTTGGCCACGTGTACAAATTTGCTTTTAATTCAAAATTTTGTATGTTCTGATTCTCGAAACGCCCTCGGGAGCGGACCTAAGTCACGAGGCCTATAAAAGCCCTACAAATCCCAGAGCAGTTGAGTTTTTCGTCAGCTTTCATAAGTGAAAGAACTCGAAAAGGCCTAATCCCGGGGCCGAAGTGGTCCCGGGATCCTGCAAGCCTCGCGCAACTCCTTCTTTTGAGCCGGAAAAGTCGGCAAGTCTTCACGCGTCTCCTTAAGTCAAAGTCTTCTTTCACGCGTTACCTCAAACTTCCTCCTGCCGTTACGCGAGTCTCTGACGCTGCCTGAGTCTTCACTTGGCACAGTACGTGCCGTCGCCAATACCTGCATCGTGCGCTGCTGTCCGCACCTGGGCTGTGCGCTAACACGCCCGATCCGTGCACTGCCGCACTTGGTCCGTGCGTGCACGGCCACACCTGATCCAAGCGCTGCCCACTCGTACACGGTGCGCTGCTGCCCGCACCTGGTCCGGGCGTTGCCACGCCTGCCGTTTGCTGCCGCTACTACATCACGCTGCGCTATGCTGCGCTGCTGTGCGCTGTCAGTGCAACTGGACCGAGCGCTGACAGCGCCTCCTTCGAAGCCTCCATCTACGCCTCCAGTTCGCCGCCGCATCCTCTGTACTGACACCCACACACCTACCGTCCATCCTCTACCGTACACCACTCCACACACAATCATAATTCTATTGAAAATATTTATTTCTAATTTATTGTAAATAAATGGTTTTCAGTTTATTTTATTTTTCATTCCATAGCTTAGGTCTTTACTTATTAGTAAACGTCGCTTCACGACATTTTTAAAATTTAGGTTAGGTTATTTTATCTATTGACTGTCGCTTCACGACAACATCTATTAAAAATATATGCGAGTAACAAAATATACCACCGATATAACACGCTACAACAAAATACGCTATCGCGGCGAAACGCGAATAGGTGAAAAGCTCAAGGATTTTTTGATTTCGAGGTAGGTTATACGACTAACAAACGTTGGGAACATAGTATTTTAGGCACGAGCAAATGTGTCAGCATATTTTGAGCACAGGTACTGTCGACCCGTAACGTAATTAGCATTTTATAAATCCCCAGATTTGCTTCCAATTAACGTTCAGAGCTTACGAAACTTTTTCAAACTCAACTTGAACTGAACACGGCGCGGGCGCGCAAGAGTCACAACTTTGCCTCTTCAATAGTCAAGTGGCCGTGCAACATAAACTAAAACTCTCGCAACGAGTTGACAATACCTTTACTAGCAATTTCTATATACCCTATATATGTATGTAACAGTTGTATAAAGGCGAAGTTATCCCTTAAAAGGATCTTTCCAATATCTTACAGTGAGGATGGATGCTACTTTTACACTCTAAAACGGCTGAACTGATTTGGTGAAATTTAGCATACAGATAGTTTTAATTTGGATTAACATAGATGATATCACGAAAAATTGCATAGTTCCCGCGAGACGGTCATAAACGAATTCTTCGCAGACGAAGTCACGGGTAACAGCTAGTCACAAATAAATTATTCAGGAAATTTAGTTATTTATCAATTAATTTACTGGCTATTAGTTTAGAAACAAAGCGCGGAAAATTTTAATTGAATATATTTGAAACATGAAAATACTAATTTTCAGATTTCAACCGACAATAAAGTGTATATTTCTTATTTTGACTGTTTTTTTCTGTTAGGTGTTGTTATAACAAACTCGACATTTGAAGATTCCTATCTTAAAAAAAAGATATACCTATACAGTCGAACATAAAACCTCCTCCTTTTTTTGAAGTCGGTTAATTAAACTGAAGTAAGCCATAAAAATAAAAGTAAAAGCAAAGTCCGGTTTTTCTTCAAATCCATCTAATAAAAATCATTCATTATACTTAATAACATGTTTTGGTGGAACGTTGACTTTTAGTAGCTGGGTGACCGAACTTTGCTCGGGCTAATAGGTACTAAAAAATACGTTTTTCCAGAGATGAGTCTGATCTAAATTGATCCCTTGCTCCCAAAAACAGTCGCATAGCAAATTTCATGAAAATCGTTATATCCATTTCCGAGATCCTCGAAAGAAATAAATGTACAACAATTATTCGTATAAAAGTATTAGTAGGTATTACTTTTATAAATGCTATGTTTTTTTTCTCCGGGAGCTTCGTTTCGCTCAGAAACATAATCGGAACGTTTCACGAAAACTTTAAGTTTTTTTTTAGTTATTTAATTATTAAAGTATTTTTATATTTATTTAGGTATTTTTTCAATAATAAATAGTTAGTTAATTTTACAAAAAAGAAATTCAGTCAAATAAACCCACGCTCCTAGTCGCTTCTGGTGCAAAGGTGCCCATAACACTTGCGGCATTTCCGCGCTGGATCGCCAACGAAAGCCTATTAATATTATTATTATTTAAGTTTTTCTTAAAGTTAATTCTTTATTGTGTACCATTTTTTGCCCAAATAAACATTGCCTAATTTTAGACCTCAACTAGCATGGAAAGCACGTCACAAAAAAAATAGATAATTTTTTGAAGATAGCGGGTGAATGTTTTTTTTTGTATTGAAATAATGTCATAAGCAAAACCAGGTGCTTAGATCAAAATATTAATACACTAAGTAATGACAAGAAAAAGGAAAAGGGGAGGCCTTTGCCAAGCAGTGGGGTACCTAATAGGCAAGTAAAAAATATATCACTAAATGTTTTTAAGTTTTTAATCAACGGATCCAAAAGCTTTAGTCTAGCTTTAAGTGGGTCTACATATAAATGAAATGAGCACCGGCAATTTGAAAATTTCTAAAGGCTCAATCGTAGTTGACTCCATCGTGATTGGGCGTCGCTCTGACGTAGTGGAAAAGAGTGGAAAAATTAAACCGCATTTTTCCAAGCTAAGCGACGCGTAAGAGAATATTGACGGGCAATTTCAGTAGTCTGTCATTTTGCGAAAAATTCCGCCAATAATTATATTTAGTCTACGGTTCGTGCTAGAAGCGACCATTAGTCATCAGTCATCTGTTTAATGGATGAAAATAACTTTATATCAAATTTAATACATTACAAAATATATTTCCAGTTATCATTCATCGTCATTTCAGCCCAAAGACGTCCACTGCTGAACATAGGCCTCCCCCAAGGCTCGCCAAACAGATCGGCCCTGCGCCATTCGCATCCAACGTGTTCCCGCCACCTTAACCAGTGGTCCAGTTGTTGGCTTAAAAATTCCTGGCCAGATAATGATTAATTAAAAATGTAAAAATTACTTTTCATTAAACATTTCATGAGTTCAAAACATCAGTGAAAACCACATCCTTATGAGCGCGCGCAGACAGAGAGCGGTCTGGCGTTCCGTGTTCCGAGTTCCGAGTTCTGCGTTCTTTCGAATGTACTAGGTCCCTTACGATAACACACACAGCAGGCGGTCGGAACTCTCGAGCGGTCAAAACACAGAACTCTGAACGCGGAACGCCAGACCGCTCTCTGTCTGCGCGCGCTCTATATTAGGTTAGGTAGGTAAGTCGTTTTTGAGATTACTACAAACTATTATAGATTAAATACAATACAATACAATACAATACAATACAATACAAAAGTATAATTTATAAATATATTTTTTTAGGTTTTCATTTGGCGAGGAGTTTTTTAGCTAACCCACTGGAGATATATTTTGTAACTAGCTTTTGCCCGCGACTCCGTCCGCGTGGAATTAGTAATTTGGGCAGCTTATTTTTTATCCAATTTGCTTTTTCATCAATTATGGCTGTCCTTAGATCCTTCCGGAAGAAGTGAAACTTCATAATAAACCAACCCGCTCCCATTCCGACCTCAAACAGCCCCCAACCCGCCCCAACCCGCTCCCAACCCGCCCCCAACCCGCCCCCAACTCGCTCTCACCCCGCCTCCAACCCGCCCCCATCCCACTCACAACCCACCCCCAACCCGCCCCCAACTCGCTCTTAACCCGCCCCCAACCCGCTCCTAAACCGCCACCAACTCACTCCCAACCTGCCCCATCCCGCTCCCAACCCGCCCCCAACCCGCCCCCAACCCGCTCCCAACTCACTCCCCACCCGCTCCCAACCCGCCCCCAACCCGCTCCCAACTCGCCCCCCCCACCCGCTCCCAACCCGCCCTATCTAACTGGGCTATCTGACACTGAAAGAATTTTTCAAATCGTATCAGTAGTTCCCGAGATATATAAGTTTCACTTCAAAAACCCCCAATTTGGAAACATTCGTCCGCTCCACTCCGCTCCTATTGGTGTTAGTGTGATAATATATAGCCTATAGCCTTCCTCGATAAATGGGCTATCTAACACTGAAAGAATTTTTCAAATCGGAGCAGTAGTTCCTGAGATTAGCGCGTTCATAATAACAACTCTTATAAAAACAGTTCGATAAATTCTTAAAATAAACGTATCTTTCTTTTTTGTGAACCGATTCAAATGAAACAAACACTAAATGTTAATCCAAGAAAATACCAACATATCAGTGAAAACCGCATCCTTCTACGTTAAGCCGTTTCTGAGATTAGCGCGCACAAACGCACAGACAAACAGACAAACAGACAATGATTCTAAAAATAATTGTTTTGGGTTCTTTTGTGCTAATAAATAGGCCCTAGTGTCAGTTTTTCTCAAATATCTTCAATGTACAGACACCGACTTGTTACAGATTTATTATATGTATAGATATATTAAATTTGATACGAAATTATTTTAATTTATTTAACATGGGTGATGGTCGCTTCTAGTAGGTACGGATCCTCTACTAATTTCCATTTCGGCGGCATTTAGTGACAGCGGCGCCGGTTCTGGATAGTAAACTCAATTAATATTTTACCGGGGGCAGCTTGATGAGTTCAGCGTCTACTATCCTACTAGTCTAACTGATAATTACAAATGCGAAAGTTCATGCATGTGTGTTTGTTACTACTCTTCTACGCTAAAACGACTGGACAGATTTGGATAAAATTTGGTATGTATACGAGGGGCGTTCAATATAAAGTGAGAATGAGATGCAAACTCTTTCAATATTACGAAATTAAATACTGGCCGGTAAAGCTAATCTATCTAGCTGATTGCTATGAAAAAAAAAGTAACTGTCTTTTGTTTAAAAAAAAATACGGTAATTTCTTTGCAATGCTATTGAGTACGTTAGCGAAAATGGAAAAAATTTAACTGCGCGCCGTTATCAAATACTTGTGTTTGAAAAATTTTTCAACGGACCAAGTCAATTTAGATTTGCGGGACACTTTTAGGGTCTAATGCTCCTCCGTATTCGACAGTCGCACGTTGGTGCGCGCGAATTTAGACATGGAAGAACATCGACCATGGACGACCCCCGCTCCGGACGCCCTACTACTGCAATAACTGAAGAAATTGTGAAAAAAGTTGAAAACTCAGTTTTGGCGGATCGTTGTGTCACGGTTCGTTTTATTGCTGAAAATGTAAAGATTTCAACGGGGAGCGTGTATAATATTTTACATGAACGCTTGGGTATGAAAAAGGTATCTGCGCGTTGGGTACCAAGAATGCTCACTGACACGCAAAAACAAACTAGAGTCGAGATTTGTCAAGAAGCTTTGGACCTGATACAGCAAGACCGGGAACTTTTTTTGGCGCGATTTATAACAATGGACGAAACATGGCTCCATCATTACGACCCAGAAACGAAACTGCAGTCTATGACATGGAAAAGGCCATCATCTCCAACTCCGAAGAAATTCAAGGTGGGCCCATCTGCCGGTAAGGTCATGGGCTCTGTTTTTTGGGATGGTAAAGGGGTATTAATGATTGAGTATCTAAAACATGGAGCCACTATTACGGGCACTTTATACGCCAAACAAATAGCAACATTGCGCAATGAGATCCGCGAAAAACGGCGAGGTAAACTCTCGAAAGTTGTGCTGTTCCACCAGGACAATGCCCCGGCACACAAGTCCGCCATTGCAATGGCTGCAATTCGTGATGCTGGGTTCGATATCCTTAAGCATCCTCCGTATTCACCAGATCTCGCTTCCAGTGATTTCTACCTATTTCCGAGATTGAAACAATACCTGAGAGGCCAGAAATTTGAAGACGACGACGCGGTAGTCGCTGCAGTACAAGATTTTTTAAGTACTCAAGATGAGACCTTTTTTAAAAATGGAATTTTAAGTTTAGAAAAAAGATATACTAAGTGTATTATGCTAAAAGGTGACTATGTCGAAAAATAAAATGACATTTAGTAAAAGTTGTTTATAACATACTCATTCTCACTTTTTATTGAACGCCCCTAGTATAGCTGAATCTTGTGAACAACACATAGGCTGCTTTTCATCCCGCACGGGATTGGATTATGTACCTACGTAAAATTCTAAAATATTAACAGGAATTTTTCATGTATTTTTATGAGTTCTCGTGGGATTTAGTAAAATCTCGGATTTTTCATTCAACTGCCTAGTCAAATGTTGCAGTCGAGCGGAATCGCAGACAAATTACAAATTACTGTATTTTATTATATTTGTACCTATTTGATCCGTAACTACTGCAATTACCATTGTTTCTATGAGCTATGTGGCCCATTTACTGAACTATACAGCTTTACTTTTCTGCGCGAGCCAGAGTTAACTGCTAATGCTAATCCAAGGTTAAGTACCTACCTAGTGTCAAAATGTTTTGACAAAAGGTTTCTCGAATTTTTTTTTACCTGGATCGTGCACTGGCCCCAACACGATAAAATTAAAAAAAAAACATACAGACGAATTGAGAACCTCCTCTTTATTTGAAGTGTGTTAAAAATGTGTGTTGGAGATCCGCAGGTGAACCAATAGTATCTTACTGTCGTGATTTTTAGCTATACGGCACCATAATAATATGATAAGGCACGACCAGATGGCCTAGTGGTTAGAGAATCTGACTATGAAGTTTGAGGTCCCGGGTTCGATTCCCGTGTCGGTGTAGATATTTGTATGAAAAATACGAATGTTTGTTCTCGGGTCTTTTAAGCATGTATCTATCTATATAAGTATGTTTATCCGTTGCCTAGGTAGTACCCATAACACAAGCTTTCCTAGCTTACTTTGGGACTAGGTCAATTGGTGTGAATTGTCCCGTGATATTTATTTATTTTATTTATTTTATTTATGTATGTATTTAATGTTTGTTTGAAAAAGTACGGGACATTCAAAGAACGATAACGAATGTAATGATATAGGTAATGCTTAATTTATGTTAGGGTTCCGAACCCAATGCCAACAGAACCCTATTACGCTCTACGGTCTATCCGTCTGTCACAGAGAGACTTGAAATTTTCACCAGTTATGCATTACAGTGACCGCTATAGCAAAAAAATACAAAGAATAAAATTAAAATACTGTGATAAATTTCAGGGGGTCGACTTACAAAAAACGTGTTTTTTTAACGTTTATATTACCAAATTATTTTTAAAACATTTTACGGAGGTACGAAACCCTCCATGTACGAGTCGGACTCGTACTTGGCCGGTCCTTTATTATTTTACGAAGAGAAACAAATAAATGCCGATAATCTTACTAACAAAAGAATTCTCGATAAGTACCAAAGTCACCTAATGTTAGTTCAAGTTTTTCATGCTTCCATTACTTACATGCCATTTGACCCTCAAAATGACTTTCGGCATATTAAACAAGAAAAGTTTCCCTAACAGGTAAAATATGAATATTGTATGTCTGAGGGCAGACCTCTTAACAGATGTGCTTTAAAAAGAAAACGTAATAGGTAAATACAAAGGGCCGGCTTGTTGTTTTTTATTTTAAAATGATGAAACCGAAGTTAATAAGAGAATGGTAGTAAATAAAAGAATGATGGGACTATATTGATGAGACCGAAGGAACACTACGACACTGCGATTTGACTAATTTCGCAATTCTTAACTTGATTTTTTTAAATATTTACCAAAACCGTTCACAAAATATTATCTATATTTATTGATGGTTCTGTTTTCCCTTCTTATCTCAGTATAAGAAGACTAGGTTACGCCCGCTGCTTTTTTCGCTTTGTACAAATTCCTATAACTTTTTTTTTCTGTGTACCTATGTATCGAATATGTGTAAATAAACATCTCTCTCTCTCTCTCTCTCTCTCTATGCCGTGGAAAAGCCGTCTTTAGTAAATATAAAAAAGATTATCTGTATAAAATTTCAAGTCTCTTAGGACCGAGACTTTAGACTGGGCGTTGATAAGTCAATTAGTCAGTCAGACAGGATTTTTTTTATATACAGTAATCATAATAGGTTGATCAGCATAGAGTCCATCTCACGTCGAATTTAATCAAGCTTTTATATTGCTAAAATCACCTCGAAGTTATCAGCGGCCGCGGTCCCGAGTACGTACAGTCAGCTGCAAAGAAAAGGGTTTCTGTTATGGGGGCAACCACACCGGAGGAGAGTACCTACCTACTTTTTCTCTGTAACTGACCGTAGGTACCTACCTAATCTAATGATTATGTATTTTTTTCTTTATAATTCAGCTTTAAAATCGTAATTAAGTCTCAAATGTGTTAGTTATGAGTGAAAAATAGTATTAACTTTTACGTAACAGTAACATTTACTTTACTCATACCTTTAAAAAGACTAACAATGAAGGGATCTTATTAAATGCTCTTGTCGTGAAATGATCTACTTAAAGACTGACTGCACAATATGTATCTCACAGTTTGTTAACTATGTTTGTTTCTTTATTTTAGTATAGTCACGGAATGAAAAGGTTCGTCACTTTTCGACTCTATGTCAACGAGTTAAGATCGAAAAGTTACGAACCTTGACATTCTGCGACTGTATATTTACCTACACACATTATACTTACATAATTATTGTGTCAACACACAGACAAGTAGGTAAGCAAATATGAAATCGAATTATTCGTAACATGTTCCAATAGATTAAGCATTCCCCATTAATTATGTATTAGCTCTGGATACTCAGCGACTTTATAACCTACCAAATCAAATGGAAATAATTGTAATAATACGAAAACGGATGTCGTGCAAATTGTTACTAAATACGAGACTAGTTTTGCCCGTGACTTCGTCCGTGCATTTATATGGTCAACTCCCGATCTCTCATCATCATCCCAGCCTATGTACGTCCCACTGCAGAGCACAGGCCTCCACTCAGAATGAGTGGGCTTGAGCCGTAGTTCCCACGCGGGCCCAGTGCGGATTGGAACTTCACACACACAATTGAATTCCTTCGCAGGTGTTTGCAGGTTTCCTCACGAAGTTTTCCTTCACCCGATCTCTATCCCACGGCAAATTCCATAATCTCTTTTTACTGCACCTCTTTGATCCTGAAGGAGTAGTTACAGAGATGAGGGGCCATCCATAAATTACGTCACACCAATTTCGATCAATTTGGACCCCTCCCCCCCTTGTCACACTTATTACTATGAAAATTTATTTTGTTCTAGTGTCACAATCGCTTGACCCCCCCCCCCCCTCCCCCTATATGTGTGACGTAATTTATGGATGGCCCCTAGACTCCGATTGAATTGAATATAAATCCCGTTCTTGCCTTATCCCGTAGGATTTTCAGAAAATAGTAATATAAAAATTTTTACTATTATAATCACCTACTGCAATGCCAAATTTTAAGTCTCTAATAATTATAATTACTTACAGAGATAAGGCCGCTTTGAAGCAAAAATACATATAAATCCCTTTTATTCCCGTATTATATCACGTAAAATTTTTTTTAAAATCCTTTCTTAGTGTACCTCTATAACATTCAAAGTATTATGTGCCAATTTCAAGTCTTTAGCAGTTTTGACTGCAGTGCCTTGATTATATCAGTTAAGCTCCAAACGTACACAGACAGCGGAGGCGTGGCGGTGCGGTGGCGGTGACGGTTGTAATATTCTAACTTGTATGAACGAGTTCGCGGTACGGTACCGCACAACCGTTCATACAAGTTAGAATATTACAACCGTCACCGCCACCGCACTGCCATGCCTCCGCTGTCTGTGCGTTTGGAGCTTTAGTCAGTCAGGACTTGATAACTTCATCTACAATCAAATAGATGGCATTGTCTGAGCGAAAGTGGCCAAACTCTCATATTGTAATTTTTTCTCCTGAAGGTACCTATTTCTAACACAGGCGAAGCCACGCGTTAAGGCTAGTATTTAAAAAAATGTCTCATAGCATGGCCAAGGTCTGAATTGCACGGTACCTATTCTTAGCAAAGCGATGATATTGGCCGCAACGGCCATACTTCTTCGAGCAATGTGTCCCGCCTACTGCCACTTAACGCCGTACCTATTTTGTTGAATATGAACGATCCTATATTTAAGTAAATAACACCTACGCAATATCATCCATTAAATTTACTTTCCATGTACGTCATTGTAAAAAACACTAAAAATAAATATTACACTTTGCCGCGTTTGAAACCGTTACAATCGATTCCCTCGAGCTGTCATTGTGATAAAACTATTATTTTTCGTTTAACATAGTACTCACATATCAGGTTCTTATGCGATATCAAACATTTCAGATTATAATTAATAAAACGTTCGTGAAAAGGGTGATTAAATACTCCATAATGTTCATCACGTTGTCACGTTTATTTATCTTCAGACTAGGTACGTAGCATTCATAATCTAGAATCCGTAGTTACTAAGTTGAACCTAAACACAATACACAATATTAAATAGAATATTATTCTTGTTACTGATTTTTATTTTCCCAATATCGCAAGCTCAAGACAATTGAATAAACATAATTTGCTTCGTACAAAAAAATATTTCGTACGTCTTACAACAATCTAAATTTCGATTTACTGTCATTTAGTACAAATGGAAAATTGTCCACTCGAAATTGTAGGTCAAATAAGAAAAATGTAAATTTTAAATACGTCATTATGCCCCTAGAAATAAGAAATAGGAATTATGCCCCCAGTAAAATTGTCAAAATTGATATTGGCCGAAAGAAATGACTACCAAATCAATTAATGATTAATCCAATTCAGGCCAATATTCAAAATGGTCAATTCAAGTGGACGATTTTCCATTTGTACTTAATGACAGTAAATCAATCTTTCTATTTCCTTTACTCGACATAAATAAATGTGTTTAGTGAAAACAGTTAATAAGAAGCGGTATTGGAATGGTGTTTATATCTTATTTTTGTGACAATCAATCAAATCAGCACACATCCTCCCACTGCTGGGTAAACGCCACAATATTTTAATGCCACTTTGTACCAAATGAAAAATTTCATCTGACCAAACGGGCAGATCTTTTAAATTTTCATGTTACGGCGATATGTAGGTGTATTTTATATTCGTACGTTGACTAGAAATTATAAAACACGTCATTCATTCTATTACGGTACCACGATAATATTTTATAAGTTCATACTCATATTTGTACAAGTAATTTGAATTCATGGATACATCGAAACTTAGCTACATGACTCACGGAATAATTCGATAAATCAGTATTTTTCTTCCACTCCTTTCCACGTTATTGCTTAAAGAAAAGAATGAAAGTATTATGCAATACTAGCATATACCTGCGGCTACTCATATGAATCATTAGATTCGGTAGTCGAATTGAAATTCCAGTAAATAAAACCATTACTTTGCTCACTCCCAAACTACTACTTTGCGTCGCGGGTGAGCAAAGTAATTGTTTTAGTTCATTTATATGGACCTCCGCAAATTAACGCCTGATTTATTAAATTATTTGAAATTCCAGGATTTACTAAAATGTCCAAAGCAATTCTCAGAAATTACATTGAGTTAATTTAGGTTGTATTAAGAACACACACCCGTGCAAAATTTCAGTCTCTAGACTTAGGTCTGATTCGCACGAGAGCTTATAGCGGGAGTTTGGCGCTATTTTACCGTTCACTACTCAATGTCGAAAATCCAAACAGTGCTTGATAAAAAAGCGCTATTGTGTAAGTACATGGGTATCAATTAGTGTTATTTAAACAGTTTAAATATTAATTTAAAGGACAAGAAAAAAACAATACGCAATTATATGTTTTTTCAAACATCCAATGAAATATTGATGTTATGTTCCTTAATAAATAGGCTGCGAACATTGACCTATAATAATAACAAGACACCCAATCGCTTAACAAAAGTTCCTCAAAAAACGTCCGAGCGGCGTTGTGTGTACGTATACATCAATTTATACAGATAACATTAACAGCATTCATTCAAATTAACACCTTGTTTCGTAGCAGTAATGTTTAATGTCAATTGAATACGATCGTTCGAAGTAGTGACATGACGTCACGCGCTGGAAACCGCCTAAAGAGTAAAGAATGCAGTGGAGTGGTCATGCGAAGCGGAAGCTAGACTGTCTGTCTCTTTTTTTCTCGTGAGTTTGATTACGGTGCGAAAGAGACATATACGAATACGGGGCGAGAAGTGACGTTGTAATCAACGCGCGGTCGAAACACAACTGAACCAAAAGCCTGCACAATAGACGCGTGTGTAGGCTTTTGCTTCCGACAGTTTTTGAGCGTGATTGGGAGTCTAGTTGTTATTATAGGTCAATGGCTGCGAAGTATCACGTTTCAGGTGCGGCTAGACGAGAGGTCGTTAGTGGAATGCCTGGAAAATGCTATTATTTAATTTCCATTCCACAGACACAGTATCGATAGCATACAGCCATTGAAAAAGAAACTATAATAAATAGTTATGAATTATTTCTGTTTCCTATTAAATCCGAGTTGGAAATATAACGAAATAAATAGTAATATATGTGTTAGTTATATTTTTTATCTAGGTTACTTGTGAAGTAGGTAAACATTTAATTTTTTGAGTTTTTATTTATTTATTTCATTGCATGTTTCAGAAAAGCACTTTACATACCTCGACGGGAAATGGAGTTACCAGCCTCATAACTTTTACTATCCGGCTTTTTACTATCTTGCTACGCTCGGCCGTCTATAATGGTATTCGGCTGGCAACCCCTTACTTCCCGGCCTCTGTAGTAATGTAAATTATTCTAGAGTTCTAGCTATCTATATATACCATTTTTGATCCAAATTAGAGTGCAATTGTAAAAAATACACTGTCACAAATTTTCAAATAAAATTAGTAGTACTTAATTATTATTCAGTAGCATAAATGAGCTCAATATTAAAAATAAATCTCTAGATTTAGAGTGAGTAATTTGATCGTGATAGTGACATCCAGCCCCAAAAGAGATTTAACCACATTGCGTGCCGAATGGTTTCATGCATTTAAAGTGTGGCTAAGGAAACGTGACTCCTACTTTTTTAGATCGAAGTGATATAAGACGAGCCTTTAGTCCAGGTTACTGTTCTGTAAATGTGATATTACATTCGTTACTTAGTGTCCTGAACAAATAAACACTTATATATATCTGAGCCACTTCTCGATTAGGTATACTTATTGTAAATTTTTTCGATGATATTTTTTTATTAGTGTTAAGTGTTATTTCATATACATTCACTTGATTGTGTTGTTGTATCCTACTAATATTATAAGCGTGAAAGTTTGTGTGGATGGATGGATGGATGGATGGATGGATGTATGGATATTTATTTCGCTTTCACGCTAAAACAGTTTGATGGATTCTGATGATATTTGGCACACAGATAGTTTATAACCTGTATTTACATATAGGACACTTTTTATCCCGAAAAATTGCATAGTACGACCGGACGACCGGATAGCTTAGTTGTTAGAGGACCTGACTACGAAGCTTGAGGTTCTGGGTTCGATTCCCGGTCGGGGCAGATATTTGTGTGAATAATACAAATGTTTATGCTAATAAGTATGTTTATCCGTTGTCTAGTACCCATAGTACAAGCTTTGCTTAATTTGGGACTAGGTCGATTGGTGTGAATTGTCTTGTGATATTTATTTATTTTTATTTATTAAACAATTCAACCCAGACGGAGTCGCAGGCAAAAGCTAGTTATTCAATAAAGAGTTTTCTCACCACAATGCGCTGATTAAAACCGGAAAACTCATTTTCATTCACGTGTATTTGTTGTTGTTCACCTAATCGTACTAGGGCACTCGATCATTTAAATAATTAACACCTTTTATTCATAATTAAAAATATAAACAATAATAACTATATAGTAAGAAACTGTTTCAGAAAAAAATAAAATATTATCTTCTCTGATTCGGAGAAAATTACGAAAAAAATCGGCCAAGAGGGAACCTCACACTCACCATTGAATCGCTTCGCAGGTGAGTGCAGGTTTTCTCACGATATTTACCTTTACCGCAAAGCGCATGGTAAATTTCAAAAGTAATTTCGCACATAAATTTGGAAAAATTCAGAGGTGCGGGCGGATACCATGAATCTCGCTAGGCACTCCTTATTATCCTTGTTCAAGTATTTCAATACCAAATAAGTTAGTAAATGTGTGGGGCCTTGAAGCGTTTCAACTGCCCTATCCCGTATGTTACCAAAATCGACTACTTAACGGTACGTTCGTCAACCAAAATCCTAGTGACCCTCATCACGTGTAGTGTAGAGTGCGGTTGCAGAATTGCAATAGGGATGTTGACACCACCAATCAACTGACGTACTTTTTATGAGCTGTCAAAACACATTCTCCCATAGAGTTTGAACGGCAATAGCAACTTATGACGTCACTTGTTCGCCAACTCAATCAAATAACCATTTTATTTGTTTTAAAGCAATAAAAAATCTAAGTTTGGAGTTAATCGAAAATTAATCTGGTTTTCAGGGCTTAAATAAAGCGTTTTTTCACTGGAGTCGTGTCTTCGAATTATTTTTTAATGGCGTCAACATCTGTATTGGTTTTAGTTCATGAATAGGTACTTATTATCCTTAGATTTCCGTAACACGTGATACGGGGTTGAAACACTTAGCAACAATACCGTTGTTGTAATACATATGAATGAATAAAAAAAATATCAACACCCACTTTAATTATCGTGACACATGACACTCACAACTTCAGGAGCCTTTGAAGTCTAACAAAGGTATTGTTTTCTCAACCTTCCAGCGTTCTAATTAATTACTATGGAAATATCGCGTGTTGAGGTACGTTGTTTATCTTTCCACCTTTTGTGAGTACGAATTAGGTGTACCTACAGTATAGGCTTTCATTATTGACGACCGGATAACCGAGTGGTTATACATAGAAAGTGAGTACAAAGCTTATCCGGGTTTGATTCCCAATCGAAGTCAAAGTCAAAATCGAAATATCTTTATTAAACTTAGGCAAAACAATCACTTATGAATGTCGAAGAATATGCCACCAGAAAAAAACCCGACAAGAAACTCAACAAGGTATATATTTTTTTCGAATAGATAACATTTCGTGTGAGGCTCGCACATTTGTACAGTCAAGTGTAAAAATATGGGTGCACACAACTTGCTCATAAATATGTCCCATAGCTCTTATGTCGTCGAATTAAGGTATAGGTATATAACGAGGGAAGGATTAAATCGATACTTGTTTTTGCACTTGACCGTACCTGTCGTTTGCTTAGTGCCGTATCTGTACCTATACCTGTTGTACCTTTTAACGCGTACCGAAGACACTTATTCGTACAAACACGTGTGCGAGTCTCCGGCATAATACAACAGGTATATAATGTACGGATACGGTACTAGGCATAGGTAGTATACGAAAGGATAAGTTACATTCATAATTATAAAGTATTTAATATAACAAAACTATTTTTTTTAACACAGTTGATACGCTATTTGAGACTAGGGATCGCCAATGCGGATCGGAATATAATTCCAAATATCTCTGTCAATGATATCATCTCATCATTTATTTTTTTATTATAGTGCGCCTTACATTATTAATGTTTTCTTGACGATGGACTTAAAATGTACTTATCTATTTGGTCGATTTTTGTTTTTGAAAGTAGATATTATGTTTAAGAAATTCGAATGTTTGCTATCGTGTATTTAGTACCTATTTAATATCTAAGGCGCGGTTAAAACATGACCTGAATTTGTTGACCCGCAATAAACGACATGAATGCACGTCCTAATAATGCAAACGGACAAACCCTTACATCAATATAATGAAGGTCTGAATTGGGTCATACACAGTGTAAGAAACAAAATTTGTCTCTCCTGTGGACAGAAAATTAGCGACTCCGAGTCAAACGGTCCCACACGCCGATCTAAACTTGACTTAAACATATAATATTGGCTATAGACTTCTTCCATGTTCACAGGAGAGACCCAAGCAAAAAACTGTGTATGACTCAATAGTAGGTCGTGCTTGATTGTCGTTCCATATCTAATTAAGTATGTCCTACCTACCTATCTACATATAGCTTTATTTACTTTGGGACTTTTTTTATGGTGACAGGGAGGCAAACGAGCAAGCGGGTCATCTGATGGAAAATGATCACCACCGCCCATACATATCTCTGCCGATCTGTTGCCGGCCTTTAAAAAGGAGAGGAAATAGGGGAGAGGGAGGGGGAGAGGTATTGGGCCCCCGGCGCTCTTACTGACCGTACGAAACGCAACAAGAGTACTGCTGCTTCACGCCGGTGTTCTGTGAGAGGGTGGAGTGGAGTGACAGTAGTAGTGGCAATAGCCCCGGACGAGCCGGCCCATCCGGCCGGACTTTGTCAATTGGTGTCAATTGTCCCGCAATATTTATTATTTATTTATTATTACCTATTATTAAGTTAATCATATCCCTTGTGGGAAGTCAGAGTATTGTTATCAACAATGAGACGACGTTTTGAAGTCTTTGTTGCCTTTATTTATATGTAGTTAGCTGTTATCCAGCGCTTTAGCTGTCTCGCGGGAGTTTTGCACTTTTTCTGGATAAAAAATAGCATATGTTAATCCTAAATAGTATAGTTTTCTATTTGAAAACCAGTGGAGTAGTTTACCCCTAGGTTCATGTACACATAAGTAATACCTAAGTATTAGGATTGTAACGGAACTTTACATACACACATCACGCCTCCGGTAGGTATCCCAAAGGGGTTAGGCAGTTTATTGAGGAAGGCTATACAGGGCGTCCCACGGCTATGCCACATGGAGGGGAAGTACCTTAAATATTGTAGATAAACAATTTTACTAAAAAAGAGACTTCATATTGATTTTAAAAACAATTTTAACTGCATTCAAAGATTTTTTAATAAACGCCTGTCTGAACCGGGAATCGAACCCGTCAAATGGTAAAAAAATGGTGGTTTACGACACCGATCAAAAGGCTCAATCGAAAGGATTATTTTTTTCCAAGTACAATAGCATAGTATATAAAAGGAAGACCATGCAATTTTACGTTTATTTAAAACTAGCTTTTGCCCGCGACTCCGTCCGCGTGGAATTAGTAATTTGGGCAGCTTATTTTATTATCCAATTTGCTTTTTCATCAATTATGGCTCTCCTTAGATCCTTCCGGAAGAAGTGAAACTTCATAATAAAACAACCCGCTCCCAATCCGCCCCAACCCGCTCTCAACCCGCCCCCAACCCGCTCCAAACCCGCTCTCAACTCACCCCCCACCCGCCCCCAACCCGCTCTCAACCCGCCCCCAACCCACTCCCAACCCACCCCCAACCCGCTCCTAACCCGCCCCCAACCCACTCCCAACCCGCCCCCAACTCGCTCTCAACCCGCCCCAACCAGCTCTTAACCCGCCCCCAACCCGCTCCCAACTCGCCTCCAACCCGCTCCCAACCAGCTCCTAACCCGCCCCAACCCACTCCCAACCCTCCCCCAACCCGCTACCAACCCGCTACCAACCCGCCCCAAACCCGCTCCCTACTCGCCCCCCCCCACCCGCTCCCAACCCGCCCCCATCCCGCTCTCAAGCCGCCCCCAACCCGCTCTCAACCCGCCCCCCCAACCGCTCCCAACCCGCCCTATCTAACTGGGCTATCTAACACTGAAACAATTTTCCAAATCGGAGCAGTAGTTCCCGAGATATAGACGTTTTATTTCCAAAACCCCCGATTTGGAAACATTCTTCCGCTCCGCTCCGCTCCTATTGGTGTTAGCGTGATGATATATAGCCTATAGCCTTCCTCGATAAATGTGCTATCTAACACTGAAAGAATTATTCAAATCGGAGCAGTAGTTCCTGAGATTAGCGCGTTCAAACAAAAAACCTGTTCGATAAATTCTTAAAATAGACGTATCTTTCTTATTTGTGAACCGATTCAAATGTAACAAACACTAAATGTTAATCCAAGAAAATACCAACATATCAGTGAAAACCGAAAGGTTAAGCCGTTTCTGAGATTAGCGCGCACAAACGCACAGACAAACAGACAAACAGACAAACAGACAATAATTCTAAAAATCATTGTTTTGGGTTCTATTGCGCTAATAAATAGCCCTAGTGTCAGTTTTTCTCAAATATCTTCAATGTACAGACACCGACTTGTTACAGATTTATTATATGTATAGATAATTACATTTTGCTTACAATTAATCTAATATTTCAAACTAAATACAAACTGAAATATAGATGCACAGAAAAAACCCCTAACCTATTAACTTCTAGACCAGTGATGGTATAGGGGTAAGCACGCAGCACGGAACGCTGAGGACCTGGGTTCGATTCCCAGCGTTGGTCTTTTTTCTGGGGTTTTTTCTGTGCATCTATATTTCAGTTTGTATTTAGTTTGAAATATATGGTTTCACGGGATGACCGTAAAAGTAATATAAAAAAATGAAGTTGAAGAAAATAAAAAAAAATAAATAGAAAAAGATACTTCATACTTAACTTGTAATTAATCTAATTTAGCAAATGTTCAAAATGTGTCCCGCTCTGTATTTATTTTCCTGAAATTATAAACGTAATATTGCATGGTCTTCCTATTATTTACGATGCTATGTAACTTGGAAAAAATAATTCTTTCGATTGAGCCTTTTGATCGGTGTCGTAAAATTACGGGTGTTGTTTTTTAGGGTTCCGTACCTCAAAAGGAAAAAACGGAACCCTTATAGGATCACTTTGTTGTCCGTCCGTCCGTCTGTCTGTCAAGACCCTTTTTCTCAGGAACGCGTGGAGGTATCAAGCTGAAATTTATATTAACTACTCAAGTCTACTGTCCCTTGGAGCTGTGAAAAATTCAATCTTCTAAGCCAACGCAATCAAAAGATACAGCCGCTTATGCTGCAAATTTCCACAAATTTTCGAAACTCGCAAGGGAATCAAAACCTACAGGGTACTTCCCGTTAACCCAGAATCTTGAAATTTGGTACGAAGCAAGGTCTGATAGCACAGATAAAGGAAAAATTGCGAAAAGCATAATTTTTTTTGTCTTTCTGTCTATATCACTAACCAATCTATAATTTTCGACACTCGCAAGGGAAGCAAAACCTACAGGGTACTTCCCGTTAACTCAGAATCTTGAAATTTGGTACGAAGCAAGGTCTTAAAGGTAGCACAGATAAAGGAAAAATTGCGAAAAGCATATTTTTTTGTCTGTCTGTCATAACCAATCTACAATGATCCCACACTGCGAACATTTTGCATAAGAGAAGGAGTCTGCTAAGACTGGATGTTCATAGATACATTATAAATTTGTACGGAACCCTCGGTGCGCGAGTCCGACTCGCACTTGGCCGGTTTTTTACCATTTGACGGGTTCGATTCCCGGTTCAGACAGGCGTTTATTCAAAAATCTTAGAATGCAGTTGAAATTGTTTTTAAAATCAAAATGAAGACTCTTTTCAGTAAAATTGTCTATCTACAATATTTAAGGTAGGGCGTTCAATAAAAAGTGAGAATGAGTATGTTATAAACAACTTTTACTAAATGTCATTTTATTTTTCGACATAGTCACCTTTTAGTATATCTTTTTTCTAAACTTAAAATTCCATTTTTAAAAAGGTCTCATCTTGAGTAGGTACTTAAAAAATTTTGTACTGCAGCGACTACCGCGTCGTCGTCTTCAAATTTCTGGCCTCTCAGGTATTGTTTCAATCTCGGAAATAGGTAGAAATCACTGGGATCGAGATCTGGTGAATACGGAGGATGCTTAAGGATATCGAACCCAGCATCACGATTGCAGCCATTGTAACGGCGGACTTGTGTGCCGGGGCATTGTCCTGGTGGAACAGCACAACTTTCGAGAGTTTACCTCGCCGTTTTTCGCGGATCTCATTGCGCAATGTTGCTATTTGTTTGGCGTATAATTTGCCCGTTATAGTGGCTGCATGCTCGAGATACTCAATCATTAATACCCCTTTACCATCCCAAAAAACAGAGCCCATGACCTTACCGGCAGATGGGCTCACCTTGAATTTCTTCAGAGTTGGAGATGATGGCCTTTTCCATGTCATAGACTGCAGTTTCGTTTCTGGGTCGTAATGATGGAGCCATGTTTCGTCCATTGTTATAAATCGCGCCAAAAAAAGTTCCCGGTCTTGCTGCATCAGGTTCAAAGCTTCTTGACAAATCTCTAGTCTAGTTTGTTTTTGCGTGTCAGTAAGCATTCTTGGTACCCAACGCGCAGATACCTTTTTCATACCCAAGCGTTCATGTAAAATATTATGCACGCTCCCCGTTGAAATCTTTACATTTTCAGCAATAAAACGAACCGTCACACGACGATCCGCCAAAACTGAGTTTTCGACTTTTTTCACAATTTCTTCAGTTACTGCTGTAGTAGGGCGTCTGGAGCGGGGGTCGTCCATTGTCGATGTTTTTCCACGTCTAAATTCGGCGCACCAACGTGCGACTGTCGAATACGGAGGAACATTAGACCCTAAAGTGTCCCGCAAATCCAAATTGACTTGGTCCGTAGAAAAATTTTTCAAACACAAGTATTTGATAACGGCGCGCAGTTCAATTTTCTCCATTTTCGCTAACGTACTCAATAGCATTGCAAAGAAATTACCGTATATTTTTTTAAACAAAAGACAGTTAGTTTTTTTTTCATAGCAATCAGCTAGATAGATTAGCTTTACCGGCCAGTATTTAATTTCGTAATATTAAAATAGTTTGCATCTCATTCTCACTTTATATTGAACGCCCCTCGTACTTCCCCTCCATGTGGCACAGTCGTGGGACGCCCTGTATAACATCACCAATAGTAGCCGAGCATCAATGATTAACGCGGACGAAGTCGCAAGCACCAGCTAGTGTTAGATAATCGTGGTACAATAGTGACAGGTTGATACCCTATCGCCTACAATATACCTTAACCTTTTTCTTTAGTCGCTTCCTACGACATCCACGGAAGGGAAGGAGAAGAGCCTTGTAGGTATTTCTAAAACCGACACCACACGGGTACGGAACTTTAATGGGAATTTAACATAAGTCCTTGTTAAGGCTCTGTAAGGTCAATATAACATTTTGGCTTGCTTTTACCAGACAGAGCACATTTGTCTAATAAAAGGCATAAAAAATTTATGAATGAAGGGATAAGTAGGTAAACATTATGCGAAACTAAAAAACAATCAATCTATTTTTTATGGACACTCAAAACCAGCCCTGTTCTTAAGGAAAAAGGTCAAGTGACCAGTCAAAAAAATAAAAGACCTTCTAACGTAGTGTATGAAAGGTCTAATATAATGGCATATGCAAACCAAATCGTGGGTTGGTCAATAAAATGATGGTTTACGATTTGCCGGTGCTAAGGCTTTGTACATAGTGGTATCCTGAGGCCACGTTTGTATATCGCGAGTCTCTATGGTTTCCCATAATTTAATAAGTCATAATGTATCGCTCTCTATAGTCATCGTTAGTCGTAAAGTGATTTACTTATTTCTTAAAGTTGCCAAAGCAATCATCGTGAAATTGGTTGTGAAACCATTTACCTTTTATAGTCCTAACTCTCCGCATTGCAATGGTTATAGTAACACTGCAGTCCACCTTTTTACTTTTTACTTTCATTTGTATAATAAAAATACGGGATAGTCTCTGGGAGCCACAAGATATATATATATATATATATATATATATATATATATGCCTATATAGCACACAAGGTATCATTAATTTTATACACATTTGCATTATTATAGCGAAATGATGCGCAATGCCGTATGCATGAAACCCAAAGGGAGACATAACCTGAACACAACATGCAACAGCAAACTTGTCCATGTATGTTCGTGTAATAAACATGTAACACAGAAAAATATAACATTGACATAATCACATTTAAAAAAAGAAAGTAAAATTTGTATGTATGTGTATAAACACATACATAAACTTAGCAAGCGTTTAGTTTAGAGGGAATAATCCTTCTAAACTAAACGCTTGCTAAGTTTATGCTTCTTAATATATTTTTGTCTTTAAGGTAATTTTGAGTTTTTCTTTTCTCAGAAACAGAGAGAAACCATTATACTTAGTTACTTATAACAGGTATGTAAACTTAACTCTTATGAATGAAGAGGTAAGAATCAACTGATTCATAAGTAAAGCTGGAACTATTCTCGCCGCTTCAAAGGAAGTCTCTGCATTATTTTTTTTAATTCAGCTAGATTTCATACTAGGTTTTACCTGCAATTTCGTCGGTGTGATATTTGGCTATATTCTTCCGATAACCATACAATTTCCGGGGTTAAAAAAAAAATATCCTACGAGATTATAGGTTACAAATTCTGTATGCCAAATTTCATCTAAATTCCACATCCTTTTTGCGTTATTAGGTAACAAAAATCTAAACATACCAATTTTCATATGTAGGTAGTTATAATATTAATGGGCGATAGGTTATAAGTTATAAACGCCTCAAGTAGCCAACGCAGACGCAGCTCTAGGGTTCCCGATCCTGCTACAGTTAAGCCTATTCAAAACAGATGCGGTCGTAAGGCTGAGTAGCACAATAAAACGGGCGGACTATAAAGTTCTACGTTTACGTGTCGGTCAACACATACGATACACAATTTATTATTGACCTGTCTTATACTAGACGCATATGGAAATAATTTTTCACTTCTCATGCTCTTAAAATGTTACAAGTCTCTGCATATCGGGACTAAAGCTCTTTTTTGATCTCTAGGGATTAAAGCAATTTTTTTTTAATTTACTTTGGAAACCCCTAAGCTGCCAATCACGGTGTTTTTGGAATGGAGGATTATTACCATTTTCAGTGACTGGGCATAGACAAATTTAAAGCTTTCCACAGACCGCAGCGCGCTCCGTAGCGCTCCGTAGGTCTCCGTAGCGCCCGGCGATTCGGTCTGTGGAAGCCTTTAGGGCGTGGAAATAACCTCAAAATGACAACTGTATAAAAAATATTTAAAAAAATTATAATTTCGCGGAACACGATAAATAAGTACGAATATTAATCTATTTAATTATATTAAAGATGAATTCATTTTATTTTGCATACTTAGTCCAATTAGCTATGAAATAATTTTCTAGTTTGAATCTGTTGGCTAAATATCGAAACATTTAAAGCGTCAACAAAAAAAAAACCGCGGAACAAATTTAAATTGCTATTTAAATTCTGAACAGACGTCAATTGCTCGTATTGAGCGAACGTTGTATAAAAGTAATATTGTAGATTTGTATAAAACATCGTTTTTTCCTTGCATTGATACCTGGTTTACACTCGCGTACGAGTGGCGAGACGAACTGCGGGACGAGCCACGAGACGAGAGTGTGAACAGGCGCGCCTCGCGCCTCGTCTTGTGATTTGCCTTGATTTTGAGGCTCGCGTCCGGAGCGAGACGACGAGGCGAGGCGCGAGGCGAGGTGACGAGGCGAGAGTGTAAATCAGGTATCAAAGTGAAAAGTAGAGTGTTTGACGCGAGACTAAACTACCATAATGACACGCGAATTATAGCCACCCTCGCCCTGCTCGGGTAGCTAAATATCTTGTGTCATTATGGCTTGTTTTAGTCCCTTGTTGAACAATCTACTATTGTCATGTTAGGCTTGCCATTTCTTTTTCTGTTTACATACCTTGAATAAAACCGGCCAAGTGCGAGTTGGACTCGCGCATTGAGGGTTCCATACAAATTTTAAGGAAGCTAAAGAAGGAAGCAATAAGTTTGTCATCATCATCGTTTCAGCCGAAAGAGGTCCACTGATGAACAAAGGCCTCCCCAAGTTTTGTCAAACATACCGGTCCTGCGCCACCCGCAACCAACGTGTTCCAGCAACTTAAACCAGGTCGTCGCTCCATCTTGTTGGAAGCCTACCTACACTGCATCTTATTCTGCTTAGACGACCAGATGGCCTAGTGGTTAGAGAACCTGACTACGAAACTTGAGGTCCCGGGTTCGATTCCCGTGTCGGGGCAGATATTTGTATGAAAAATACGAATGTTTGTTCTCGGGTCTTGGGTGTTTAATATGTATTTAAGTATGTATCTATCTATATAAGTATGTTTATCCGTTGCCTAGTACCCATAACACAAGCTTTACTTAGCTTACTTTGGGACTAGGTCAATTGGTGTGAATTGTCCCGTGATATTTATTATTTATTATTTATTTATTTTATCTTTCGGTCCGTAGACTGCACTCGAGAACCTTTTGGCCCCATCGCCCATCAGTATTACGAGCGATGTGCCCACTGCCTATTGAGTCTGGCGATTCTTCGAGCTATGTCGGTGACTTAACCGCGATTCCATCTGCGAAGAATTCGTTTAGCAATATCCCGCGGGAACGATGTAATTTTTTCGGATTGAAACTATTCTATGTCCTTCCCGAGGTCTCATAATATTATCTCAATACCAAATTTCATCTATATCCTTTCAGCGGTTTAAGCGTGACGACGTAACATACTATCAGAGTAACTTTCGCATTTATGATTATAGAAAAATAAAAAATATAGGTACTGCATTACAGTACCGAACAATCAATACACTGTTAAATTCAAAATACAAAAATAAAATGTTTACATAGGTTCTTATCGCGTCAGCACGTGTTTATAACTTTTGATTAATTTTCACCAAAGAGAAATTCAAAACTAAACTCGTTCTAAGTTTATTTAAGCATTGTAGGTACTAGAAAATTTACTTAAACTAACAAAGAACTTGCTGAATTTAAATTTCAAGACCAATAAAATGAAACCTAAGTTTTGGAATATTAATTCAACGGAAAGGCGATATTGCTTGTATTTGACTAAATTACGTATATCTGAAAACGTATTTAATTTAAAAAAAAATGTCATTTAAATTTTAAAAACAGCAACGTTGTAGAATATATTTTCAAAGAGGCATTCATTTTTATCCTATAGTGGTAAACGAGTAATTCTTATTTACGAAATTTTAGGGTTTAAAAACATTTTATTATTTCGTATTGAGTACAACCTATTTTTGGTGTCTGAGACGACCCAGGCTACCAGCTGAATTTCACTACCACACTTTATTGTATTGTCACCGAACTTACATCATAAGCATTTCATCACAATCCGGAAGTGGTCGATAAATGATTTGCAAATATTAAAACGACGACACACTTAAATACAAACTTTACAAGCTAAATAAAATCTTGTAAAAAGTCACATGCAGCTTACTAACTATTAACGTAAACAGTTTAAGATTTTGCGTATTTTTTTTATGTTTAGTCAATTTTAAAACAACATTGAATCTCACAATTTTCTAAAAAAATATAAACAATGCACCCTGTGGCGTCTCGCCGTAGTTATACTTTGCACTTTTTATTTGCCAGCCGTAGATAGGTATTCATTATACTGAGAGTTACGTCAAAATGTACCCACAAATGAAGAAACCGAGTGAAAAGATTCCACCCTGATGCCCCATCCAGACTCTCCACGGGGCTAAACGAGGGAACGCGAGTACGAAAGTGAGAGCGGTGCGCTTGTGTCGCCTCGTCTTCCCTCGCCTCGCCTCGCTGTCGTTCCGCTTTATGTCGGTTTTCGGACGCGAGTCAAAGAACGTGAGGGGTTAACGTAGCGAGCAACTGTATAAATCGAGAGTGTGAATGTATAGCACTCCTGCAGCCTCCACTCGCCAAGACTCTTGCCGAGCCTCTAGGAGGCGCCTCGCGAGAGTGTGGAGCCGGCATAATATTCAATTTAATTTCTTCGACTGTACGAGATAAATATATCCAAGTCGTTAAAGAAAGACTTCAATTCATTGGCAGTTTCCATTGACCCCGAAATACCAATTTGCTCTTGAAATTTTATTAGGAATGGGCTAATAAAATCTCCAGAAACTAGATGTGGTCGTTCATAACATCAGGAAAACGTTTTGTGGAGGTACTAAAAGAACTATTAAAGGATTTAAAGCACCACGAAAATTCACAACACGCTAAGTACGAGTTTTTTTTTTATTTTTACTTATTTTCTTTCTTCACCAGCTTGATGGAAAACGCATAATTAGAACCTTGACCGTCACAGCATCAAACTTTTCCAAATACAGCATGTAACTGAACGAAGAGCAAAGCCCATACCTGACTAGATCTAAACTAGTACAACAAAATCTGATGGCATTGTAGTCAATGCTTTACAAATATAATAATTAAAAAAGCCGGCCAAGAGCGTGTCGGACACGCCCAAGATAGGGTTCCGTAGCAGATACGAAAAAATCTTTGCATACTCTTTATTAATGTGGTTGTTTTGGTCCCAACTCCCACCGCGCGCAAAATACCAACGTCGGCGGTACAGCGCCATCTATCGGCGAATTGGGTAACTAATCTTATTGCAGTCTACTAGAACTAGTATGGTTTTTCAGATGTAATTCTAAACCGATTTCAATTTTATTTTTTTATTTGAAAGAAGATACTGTTAGCGTTATCTTATAGGTACTTAAAAGAAAAAAAATGCTCGCAATGGCGGTTAAATTACGATCTTAGTTTAGAAATATCTTTTTTACAAAAACTTAAAAACTACTCAACTGATTTGGTTGAAAATGATTTTCCTAGAAAGTTTTTATTAAGTTAACATTTCATTGCATCTTTGAGAAAATTATGTTAATTTAAACATTGCTTCCAGCGTAACCATAACGTAGAATTAGAAACTGACTTCACCAACTCATCAACAATGTCATAAAACAAATCCGCTCGAGTTGTGTAAACTATCGCAGACTCGCTCGCTTGTGAGAACATCAAACTACATGGTTTCATATAACAGATGTAATCAATCAATTCCCGAACCTAAACTACGTTGGAATACCCTGAATCGATTTTAGATTCCCGTAATGACCAAAGTAATCTGGACTAGAGGTGGTTCGAAACGCGAATGCTTCGATTTATACCTACTATATTTTCCTACATCAACAGCTTCGTACCGTTCACCAAACAAATTGCATTTATTTCTATGCAGCACGAGCCAGCGAAAAAGTAAATAGAACAGTGAAAAGCTCAAGTGCCGATGCAATAAGCGAGTTTTCGTTCAGTCGTGGATTCATAGTCAAACCGACATTACTAGTCATTCTAGATTCTAGAAGCTGGAATTTTCGTGGCACTTCTGAGGCAGGTAAAGTAAAACATCGTGAGGAAACCAGTATAAACCTAATAAGAAATTCAATGGTGTGTGTGAAGTTCCCAATCCGCACTGGGCCCACGTGGGAACTACGGCACAAGCTCTCTCTTTCTGAGAGAAGGCCTGTGCCCTGCAGAGATACGTATATAGAATGGGATGATGTTCATATAGCCGAATTTTACATTCTGCTTTTCACTTCAATTGCAAGGAAATTAAACAGCAACATGGGAACTAAATGTACATATTACATACTTTTATTTTCATGCATTGCATTGCAATTCCTATAATATTCCTATAGATCTTCTTAGTTTTATTAATTTCGTAATATAAAACACCTGTTATAATAAAACAATAAACTTCTATTTTACTAGCTGTTGCCCACGACTCCGTCTGCGAAGTATTGGGGCATAAAAAATAGTCTACGACCTATTTTCAGACCTACCAAATAAAGACAAAAATAATACAAATATAATATTAATAACACCGCGGATATACACCGTGAAATTTTAGTGGTTGTTTTCCCGAAACGAGGTGATTTAGTTTCGATTGTACAATCGATTTATAATTACTATTTTGACTAGAGTCAAAAATCCAATTGTGAAAAACGAAAGTCGAAAATGACTGCAAACCAATAGTAATGCTTCGTTGGTACAAGTAGCGTACGATCGTACGATAGGTTAGGTACCAACGAAGCGTTACTATTGGTTTGCGGTCATTTTCGACTTTCGTTTTTCACAATTGGATTTTTGACTCTTAGTCAAAATAGTAATTATAAATCGATAGTACAATCGATACTAAATCACCTCGTTTCGGGAAAACAACCACTAAAATTTCACGGTGTATAAAATAAAATACCAAACCTTTTTTATGTAGATTTATAAAAAGTGTTTTGTATAAGTAGAATGGATTTTATAATAATTTAACTGTCAAAGCTCTTGCTATAATAAACGAACTATAGTCTTGCGTGGGGGTGCGTCTTACCCACTATAGCCTAATGGCTTGCTTTATTAAGTACGTACCAATATAGAAGTTTCTTTGTAATTAAAATGCAGTACAATATTTGCTCTTTCCATGAGTTTATATTGCTTCCTACACGAAGGAAAACTTTACATGGCGAAACAGTTTGCTAACTTTTAAGGCGTCGTTATAACAAAGTTACGCGAAATCATTTTCTTCCTATATAACTTTGGAAGATTTTCAGTACTTATCGTTGATTTCTTTCTGACTTTTGAGTTCTCGTGAATATAGGACCGAAGTCTCAAGACCATACTTTGCTGATACGAAATGATTGCAGAACAAAACTTCATCATCATCATCATCATTTCTGCCGAAAAACGTCCACTGCTAAACATAGGATCGCCAAACAGAGCCCTGCTTCTTCTGCATCCAACGCGTTCCCGCAGCCTTAACCAGGTCGTCGCTCCATCGCGTTGAGGGCTACCTACAGTGTATATTCCAGTCCGTGAACGCCATTCAAGAACCTTTCACCCCCACCGACCAACAGTTCTACGAGCAATTTGCGCTGCCCACTGCCAACTGAGTCTGAAATTCTTCGAACTATGTTGGTGACTTTAGTTCTTGCGTAGATTTCATCATTTATAATGTGTGATGCGGCAAAGAAACTCCGAGCAACGTTAGTTTTTCTGTCAACGTTAAGTTTTATCAGAAAAACGAACATAATACCTACTGCCATCATACGTAAAAAGGCCGCATCTGACATTTTTTTTTAAACAGTTGTGTAACAATTGCGGAGTATGCGTGTGCATACTCGGAATCAGTAAAAAAGGCGTATCTGAACTTGTATACGTAACTAAGTTTCCTGAAAAAATGTCAGATGCGTCTTTGTTCCGTATGACGGCAGAATAGACTTGCTAACTTGCGGCTAGGCTAGCTTTGGCGACAGTGATTGTGGTTATCTGAATTCCACGTGAACGGTTTGGCGAACACAGCTTGTAGCCAGCAAATTAATCACGATATCAACCCTTCTTACATTCCCCAAATGTCAACATTTCAGTTTTACTTTTAAAAATACTACAAGTCGTCTGCCATCTAGATAGTAAACATGCAAGTTATTCATTATGATTTTATCAGACTGCTTATTTTCATAAATACCAGGAATTTTACAGTAAAATCGGTATTACAAGTCACTTTTTTTTACTGCCAAATGGATCGAAAGCTCTAAAAGCCTTTGCTTGTAAGTGTTATGTCTGTAAGCAGTCGAATTTATAACACTTACTGTGTAATAATGGAAAACGACCGTGAAAAGCTATTTATGGTTTACGCCTGGCCGGGTAAGCAAAGCAAAGTTTTCCCATCGTAAACGGATTTCATTGCTTAAAATTTTAAATGAAACTGTTTAGTAAGCATTTAGCGCTATTCTTGCTAAGCGAAACCCCGCTTTTGCAGTTTGTGTACGTTGTTACAAGAATGAGTTAGTGCCTGCCTTTCTTCACAACCTTTTTTTATTTGCATAAACCTGAATAAATGGAGGGTTGGATTTACCCCAAAGTCTAGAAACTATACTAAGTACTTATCTCGAAAACTTTTACAAACAATTTCAATCGAAAATTACTTATTATAAATCATCAGAGTTAATTACCATTTAAATAAGAAAAATCACAATTAAAAGTTACGTCTATTAAGGTTATACAATGTCACAGATAGTAGGTACAGTAGGTATAGATAAATTACCGAGAGCGTGGAATTGCATATGTAGTGGTATTGTGTGTACTTTAATGAGAGAGAGAGAGACAACAATATAGATATCTCTCTCTCTCCAATGCCTATAAACACACAATACCACTACATATGCAATTCCACGCTCTCGGTAATTTGTCTATAGTCACCTTTTTCTCTGATGAATTCGTACTGATGTCAAGGTAAAAATAAATACAAGTATGTTTCATGACAAAATCTGAAAGGATTCTGTTAACACACCGTACTTATTCAAGGAAAATAATGAACCTCATACCCCTTTCTATCCGAGCCTGAATGCCGCTAAAAGGCTAATACAATACCTTACTTACGCGCAATAGTTGCGGTGAAATATCTTCCCAAGAATTTTATCATGATAAGCTCCTTCAGAAAAAAAGGAAAAACGAGTGTCGACGTAGAAAGGCGATATTTGCCCCCAAAAGATTATTAACGCTGAGGCATCTCGGCCCAAATATTTACCTTGGGATATGGGTTGCTTAAGTATAAGTGTAAGGCAAAATCCCGCGACCTGATAATAATTTCCATTTCCATTTTCATCCGCAATACGGTGATTGAAATTGATTATCATTTACTGGAATGTCTCAATAAGAAAATGAGTATTTGCGTATAACTTATGTGTTTTCAAATTTACGATTCACAGATTACTTATCATTGTCTCATAATTATTTAGACGCGTATATTTCTCGTAAAACCATAATATTTGAACGAAAAATTGGCAACGTTCTGGGTCAACATTTTTTTTAAGTATATATAATTATGAAAATGACAGATTTCCACGGCTATTTTTTTTTATTATTGATACTAACTGCGTCCTGTTTAATTTATTGGAAATAGTGACATAACAGATTCCATAAATCCGCAGCGCAGGCTTCGTCAAGCAAACATAATTAATTTAAATTAATCAGTCCACATATCCTGTATCGCACACAATTAATTTAGTTATAGACTAAACCAAATAAATGGGTCCAATCAAAATGTGCCGTTATTGCGTGATTGACTAAGAAACATCCAAACATCTAAATATCCAAATATCTTCACAAATTTTCGCACTTATAATATTAGTAGGATTGTTATTAAAACATACCCTTTAGACCTACTTGTAACTGAATTGATTGTAGAGTTTTTACATTGCGTCAACTATTTTAAAAATTTCACATTACAAGCGCACATTCCTTTGAAAAAGACCTTTAAACTTTTTGCATTAATTGAACCTGAAAATATTCCATACCGTAACCTTTGATGTAATTTATCTTCCTCATTGTCTCGGCCCGGCATTCCCGAACGTCACTTAACCACCCTTAAGACGAAAGGGACTTAATGAAAAGGGGGAGTATCTTGCGGATATATTGGCATTCTTATTGGTGGAATCATTGGAACCATGCCAAATTGCTTGGTAATTGACAGGCTGTTGTTTTAGCATAGAGGATTAATAGAGTTAATTGGGCATGTCACGGGGATTTACTGGTTGGACATCTGGGGCATACATGGTCCTAATTGAGTTAGGTCTATTTCTATGAAATATCTCCGTGACTCCAACAAGATGGAGCGACGACCTGGTAAAGGTGGCGGGAACGCATTGGATGCAGATGGCGCAGGGCCAATCTGTTTGGCGAGCCTTGGGGGAGGCCTATGTTCAGCAGTGGACGTCTTTCGGCTGAAATGATAATGATGATGGATGACGATCTCCGTGACTGACTGATAGATGCAAGACAAACTCAATGGACAATAAATCATTGAGACTTGAAATTTGAAGGTTATATTTCTTATGTAGATGTACACTTAGTAGAAATGCTATGAAAACATAATTTTTAGATCTCTAATAACTGATTCATTTCCCAACTGTTTTTATCCCAGGATTTTTATAAAACTAACCTAACCTATATACATATTAATAAATGGTTTACAATTTCTGAAAAAAACTGTTGGGAAATGAATCAGATATATTTCAGGACTATCCTGTAGGTTAGATTAGGCTATGTTCGGTTTGTTTCCTAACAATCTTAAAAAGTTTACAGTTTCAGAAAAAAATAACAGTTGGCAAATTAATCATTTGGGGAAAATATACGAGTAGTTGCGGTTGCGAAACATTAGTAAACAGTCTGTCTGTTACCTCTTCACGGCTAAACCGCTGAACCGATTTAAATAAAATTTGGTATACGAATATTTTGAGTCCCGGGAAAGGACATAGGATAGTTTTTATCTCAGAAATCATCCTTTAAGGGAGTAAAAAGGGGGGTGAAAGTTTATATGGGAAATCAATAACCGTTGTATCGATTTACATGAAATTTGGTATGGAGATAGTTAGAGCCCTTAAAAAGGATATGGAATAGTTTGAACCCCGGAAAGGTGCATAGTTCCCGAGAGATAGTGATAAGCGAATTCTTCGCAGACGGAGTCGCGGGCAACAGCTAGTCTCCCATAAATTACATAGTTAAATAACATACTCCCAAAGGAGTGGCTAAAGAACTCAAAGTGCAAATTCTATTAGATGACAGAAGCATGCAATGCTATTGCACACGCTCGATCTAATTAAGCGAAGCAAACATTTCCACTTAGCACGTGATGCACAATGCACTCTGAGGATTCCTTAGTACTTATAGCTCATTGAATCGAGAAGTTTCGGATCCTAAGAAACTACAGTGAACTAACTGTAAACGAAATATTTATGCACATGGAATTTTCTTTGATTTTTCTCTATTTTAGTTGGCTGTCTGTTAGCGAAAATATTTGCAAAACCAGCTTTATTAACATTTAACACCTTACTGTTGTTATTTTTATACAGAATTTAAAACATAATTATTATGTAACTAATTGTAAGTATATAGCCAGGTTGAGACCTCCCATTCTGTCGTCACAACTTGTCTTAAAAGGCCTCGCTCTTCCAAAGACTTAAACATTTCGATTATACCTACAGTATGTTACAGAACGAAGAGCAAAACCGACACCTGGTTGATGGCCAAGAGGAGTAAGATGAAATGAATAGTAGATTGATAAACAAGGGTCATAAGTGATCAATTACACCCAAGATATTTAGGCGCACGAGCGAGCAAAGCAAGCGAGGTTTCTTATAGTTCGCGGGTGTAATTGATCATTAACACTCGAGTTGAACACTCACCACAAACATGGTGTTGTTGTGGTATGTAGTAGGTATACTACAGGAAGCAAACTTTACACCTATGCAAATAGAAATATCTCATGAATTAGTTTTATGAATAAATCAATTCTGATCTCGAGCCAAATGTGATTGATTCCACTATTTTTAAACGATCACTCTTCGCCTTCGATATTGAGATATCAAATACCATTCCTTCAATCTTAAACGTTTTATTTTTGCAGCAAGAAATCAAATTGAATAAAATACTAAGTTAAATTGTTTAACTAAAATAGATAGATATTACATGTTATTTAGCATAAACAAAATAAAGTTATGTTAGTATCTATAAGATCAAAATTTTTCATATTTAATTATACAAAAATTTATATAAAAAATATACTATAAACCCTGCTAAGTAAAGGTCTGACTGCGGCGAACCGCTGGGATAAGTTAAATGCGTTTATCTAATAATGCATAGTAAGTTACTACTTATTTCCTAATTTTCCTAAGCAAAAAACAATATCTGTTCAATACACAAACTGACATAGGATTTTCACTAATTTCTATGCGCGTGGTATTGTGCTATTTATATATAGATAGCTATAGAGATATTCTCTACCTAGATATAAGTAACTTCAAACAAACATATTGAACTGTGGATGGTTAACGCCGTACCTACGTCACCGAAGCACTTGAAACGGGTGCTGTAGACACAGCGTTGAAAGCATTGCAAACGGAAAATTACCTTGATAAATAAAATTAACAATAGGAGACTAAATTTTTTTAAACATGCGTGTATGAATTTATCACTATAAAACTCATGATAAATTTCAAATGTGATTTTAAACATAACTTCCGAAAACATCAGAGGTGCGATCCCGTGCATGAACCCACGATCCTCTGCTTGAGAGGCCATAGGTCAAACCACTATATGACTATGGTGTGAGTGAAGTTTCCAACCCACTTAGGCCCGCTTGGGAACTACGGCCCAAGCCCTCTCTTATTGAAAGGAGGCCTGTTCGCGCAGTTGAATGTATAAGACTATATAGGTCGGAATGAAGCTACATATTATTATATACACCGTGAAATTTTAGTGGTTGTTTTCCCGAAACGAGGTGATTTAGTATCGATTGTACAATCGATTTATAATTACTATTTTGACTAGAGTCAAAAATCCAATTGTGAAAAACGAAAGTCGAAAATGACCGCAAACCAATAGTAACGCTTCGTTGGTACCTAACCTATCGTACGATCGTACGCTACTTGTACCAACGAAGCGTTACTATTGGTTTGCGGTCATTTTCGACTTTCGGTTTTCACAATTGGATTTTTGACTCTAGTCAAAATAGTAATTATAAATCGATTGTACAATCGAAACTAAATCACCTCGTTTCGGGAAAACAACCACTAAAATTTCACGGTGTATATGTACCTACATCACTATCACTACATAGTATAAAACAAAGTCGCTTCCCGCTGTCTGTCTGTCCCTATGTATGCTTAGATCTTTAAAAATACGCAACGGATTTTGATGCGGTTTTCTTTAATAGATAGAGTGATTCAAGAGGAAGGCTTATCTATCTATCTATCTATCTAATCTATCTAATACCTTTAAACGAGCAATTCTTGTATATATATAATCAGGATCTCGGAAACGGCTCCAACGATTTCGATGAAATTCGGTATGTGGGGGTTTTCGGGGATGAAAAACTGATCTAGCTATGTTTCAATGAACTAAAACAATTACTTTGCTCACCCGCGACCTTACAATAGTTACGTTTATGCAAGAAATGTGCGTTCATGCAGTTCCTCCACCTCCACACTGTACGAACACACACAAATCACATAAACCCAACCATCACCACCACCAAGCTACACTGACGCGTTTCGAACTCAACCAGAGCTCATCTTCAGAGTTACCACAACCGTATGCTATGCTACCAAATGTTAAACTAACAAACCAAAACAAATGTTTTAACTTGTCACTGTAACTTCTCAAGTACCCACTTTATTTTTCTTATTCTCAAACTACCCCACAAAAATTAACTTTTATTGACATATTTAAAACTACCTTGAATTTTTTGTTTATTTATTTATAAGGCATATTTAATTAATACTAACTGTTCAAATTCGACCCAAGCCGCAGTAAAGGAGAAGATACTAAATTTACCTGTTCATTAATAATAGACCCCATAGTGTTGTACCTAATTATTTCCATGCATTCCAGAGCATCCAGACGCAACCCCTTGCCGCAATAATGTAACACTTCATAAGAATCTGAATCTAACAATGAATGATTTGATTCCAACAAATGTTTTGCAAAATTCGATCTATCTGGATGCTCATTCCTATATGCCGAAACATGCTCTTTAAATCTAGTATTAAAACTTCGGCCTGTCTGTCCTACGTATATCCCATTGCAGTCATTACAAGTAAGCTTGTATACCCCCGATCTAGTTCCCTTATCTACCTGTTCTTTGTGGTTACATAGCCTAGAGTACAAAGAGAGTATATTGTGGGTAATAGTAATATTGTGTACTATTTTAGGTTTGTTGATGATTTGATCCTATGCTGGAGAGGGAGTATGAGACAGCTTGACGTGTTTATTAATGGTTTGAATAACAAGCACGTAAAGATAAGGTTCAAAAAAGAATTGGAGGAAAATTGTTCGTTGAACTTTTTGGATTTAACGATTTCAAAATTAAATGGTAAACATCAATTTAAAATATACCGTAAGCCCACGTACACAGATGCTGTTATACCAGCATCTTCTAATCATCCGTGGCAGCATAAACTGGCTGCTTTCCATTATTATGTTAATAGATTGTTGACTGTGCCTCTTTCTAAGGAACATTTTGATTTAGAGTTGAGTACTATTTATCAGATAGCGATCTCAAATGGTTATACAAAATCAATGGTAGATAGTTTAGTTCAAAAGAAGCAGGCACGGTTAGTAAATAGCATGCTTTACGCTGCGTTACCTTCTCAGTCTACTAACAAATATAGATCTAGCATCTCTTACGTCGGGGGTTTGTCTGATAAGATTTATGGCATTTTAAAATCAAACAATATTAATGTTGCCTTTAAGACTAACAACTCTTTGTACTCTAGGCTATGTAACCACAAAGAACAGGTAGATAAGGGAACTAGATCGGGGGTATACAAGCTTACTTGTAATGACTGCAATGGGATATACGTAGGACAGACAGGCCGAAGTTTTAATACTAGATTTAAAGAGCATGTTTCGGCATATAGGAATGAGCATCCAGATAGATCGAATTTTGCAAAACATTTGTTGGAATCAAATCATTCATTGTTAGATTCAGATTCTTATGAAGTGTTACATTATTGCGGCAAGGGGTTGCGTCTGGATGCTCTGGAATGCATGGAAATAATTAGGTACAACACTATGGGGTCTATTATTAATGAACAGGTAAATTTAGTATCTTCTCCTTTACTGCGGCTTGGGTCGAATTTGAACAGTTAGTATTAATTAAATATGCCTTATAAATAAATAAACAAAAAATTCAAGGTAGTTTTAAATATGTCAATAAAAGTTAATTTTTGTGGGGTAGTTTGAGAATAAGAAAAATAAAGTGGGTACTTGAGAAGTTACAGTGACAAGTTAAAACATTTGTTTTGGTTTGTTAGTTTAACATTTGGTAGCATAGCATACGGTTGTGGTAACTCTGAAGATGAGCTCTGGTTGAGTTCGAAACGCGTCAGTGTAGCTTGGTGGTGGTGATGGTTGGGTTTATGTGATTTGTGTGTGTTCGTACAGTGTGGAGGTGGAGGAACTGCATGAACGCACATTTCTTGCATAAACGTAACTATTGTAAGGTCGCGGGTGAGCAAAGTAATTGTTTTAGTTCATTAATATGGACCTCCGCAAAGTAACGCCTGATTCAATAAATTAGCTATGTTTCATTTTCAGAAATTCGCTTTTACTCGTGTTTTCCGGCTATTTTTGTTTGCAAAGCTAAATTTCGCCGGCTTCGAGCAAACCAAAATAGCACAGTAGAAATCGGGTGGTCGCGGATCCAACCGACCTCGGTTCGATTCCACGTTTTTTTAAGGTTTTTAGTTTTTTTTTTAAGTTTATTTTTCATGAGAAAACGTCAAGTTTCTTCTTTTGTGAGAAAAAGTTACTTTTTGTGAGAATGGTATTATAGGGAACGTGCAGTAACTATAGGCGGCAGCACTAATGCGACAGAAGAGACATTATGCGGACAGTAAAACAAACTTATCAAGGTAAAACATTCAAATTGATGGCACCCTTATGGCACCAGTTGGCAGCACCGTCTATGTGCACGTTCCCTATTGGGAGCACAGAACAGGAAAAACCGGTTGTCTGTAAAGTCGGTTTACGGACGATAGTTTAACGTGACTCCCCCTCCACCCCCTCCGGTGTTTTTGTCAAATATCTTGAAAACGGTGCATCCTACGGCAAAATCAATGAAATTTTCATCCCTCCTTTGGAACCCCCGAACCCCCTCCCCCGCCCCCCTCCCTCGCACATATATAATCAGGATCTCGGAAACGGCTCCAACGATTTCGATGAAATTTGGTATGTGGGGGTTTTCGGGGATGAAAAATTGATCTAGCTTGGTCTGGGAAACCGGAAAACGCTTGGTACCGAGTTTCAGCCCGAGCAGAGCTCGGTCGCCCAGGTACTTATGTATAATACATGCATAATTGCATCCGTGAGAAGCCGGGGCGGGTCGCTAGTATTCCATAATTCACACGGCGGCTGAAAATAGGTGTTATAAAATTCATTCCGGACATTTCTGCCGATATTTAAGTAAGTTAGTTTGCTTTAGCACCTCTGTAAAGGTTTTTATCGGAATTTATGATTCACAATTTAGTAACGAACACCCACACAATACACTTTGAACATCGACCAATGTAAGCAGACATTTATTTCTAACCACAATTTTTTAACCTGTTAACCATTTACAGTGGCAATAAGTTCAACTAACCTACGTGCTAAAATATTCCAAATTGATTTGAAAATACCTTATCTAATACCTTAATGTTAATACCTAATTATTATCTAATTGCCAAGAAGAAAACGTTTTAGAAGTAAATTATCAAAAGGGCACTCGTTCGATGAACGAGTAGTTTGCTTATCGGAAGGACTATCTTAGACAGCAATCCTCGTACTTAGATGCTAGGGGAGGAATTTAAACAATACAGTTTTACCTAATCTCAATTTATTAATCGAAATAACATACAGGGTGCCCAGTAAATAATGGTCATGCTTCTATCTATAGATAGGACACCTTAGGCAGATCCCTAGAATGGACTTATAGATTTAGTAAAACTTCCGTGATTTTCGAGATAATCGAATTTCTTCTTATTAAAAAAAACGATCGTTCGTTCGACCACTTTTACGAGTATATACGTATCGTCACTGATTCTCCGCAAAAATCTTCATGGTATAGGTTGTTGCCCGCAACTTTGTCTACATTCCGTAGAAGCGTTTCATTTTACCGAGGTAAAAAATAACGTAAACTAATATAGTACAGTCAACAACTTTGGTTATTGAACAACTTGCTACTCTTCGCATTTTAGCCGTGTAATGCAAATCAAGATATTCGAGTACAAGCGGCTAAACCCGATTTGCAGCACACGGCTAAAATACAAAAGTGGCAAGTTGCACAACAGTTAAGATACCTAGTTGACCGTACTAAGTAGGTAATTTATCAAAGAAGCTTTAAAATATTTTTTTTTATTTTATTTTATTGATAATGGGAAACAAACAGCGAAAAATAACATTTGTGATTATTTTAAATTTAGATAATACAAAAGCCAAAGTAGTTTCCACTAGTGAATTATAACATTATGGTTGCTCAAAAAGACTTAGTTTTAACAATTGACTAATTACATTACTAAAATAATAAGGGAAATATTTATGTGTATATAAAGTAAAAGCAAAAGCAATAAAGTACCATGCACAAATCCAGCCAACAAAAGGCGAGTTCAAACGACTCAACTTATCACAGTTCATAATAATATGTAATCATGCTCATGACTAGAATTAAATTAATTAAATTATAATTAGATAACATTGTTATTTATTCTTCATATTTTTAACCGACTTCAAAAAAAGGAGGAGGTTCTCAATTCGATTGTATGTTCTTTTTTTTTTTTTAACGTGTGTTACCTCAGAACTCCGTCATTTATGATCCGATTTGGAAGATTTTTTCGTTGTGTGAAAGCACAGGCTTCAAGGTTGGTCCCGTTATTACCAGAATCCAGTTCTGATGATGGGATCCATGAGGAATTGAAGAAACTCCTCAAAAATTCAAGAAAAAAGTATAGCGACTTTAGTATTTTCGGTGACAAGTCGAGCATTTGCATTCAGAAAGTATCATGGAACTCTGTAATAAAACGACGCAACCCCGTCGAGCATTAAAAATAGAATTTTCAACATAAACTTATTTCGAAGTCAAACTGATGATTTTATCCTACGCATCTATTTTAACAGAAATAACTAAAAAGCAAAAAATAAAAATTTTAAATAAAAAATATAACCTCCTTCAAAAAACATCCAAAAAACTATGAAATAATAATTGAACCAAACCGACCACAATAAGCATGAAAATATCTTTCTTCTAATCTGTTCGAAGTCGGTGCCTCAGCACGAGCCAGCAGGAGTGTAGAAGCCCTATAGATAGTAGGTATGTAGGTAAGTTAGATTACTAGGTCCACTCCTGCTGGCTCGAGCTGAGGCACCGACTTCGAACAGATTAGAAGAAAGATATTTTCATGCTTATTGTGGTCGGTTTGGTTCAATTATTATTTCATAGTTTTTTGGATGTTTTTTGAAGGAGGTTATATTTTTTATTTAAAATTTTTTATACATTTTTTTTTAAATAATTTTATTATCTTTTAATTGCAGAGACAAATTTTTGTACTGATGGAATGAAAAATATATCGACATGAGAATATTTATCATTATAATTTTTACATATCGATACCTTTAGGTTCAATTGGCGTAAAGGACAAAATGGCACTTTTCAGGAGAGCCAAAAAACAAATTTTTTTTATAAAAACTTTTGTAACTTTTTTCTTTGTTGACCTATATTTTCGATGTATATGAGAAAAGTGCTTAGAGTTCTTGTCTCTATTTAGTAATTTGGTACCTATTACGTTAAATACGAAACTTAAAAAGTTAAGTGTCCTTTACACCGTGGTAAAAAGCGTTATAAAGTCACTTACGACCATACCATTTTAAGTAATTTAAGATTGTTAGTATTTGTTAGGGCCGTAAAGGTCATTTTTTAAAAAAATAATGCAATTTTTGGGTGTATAGACTACAAAAACTTACTAAATTTATATTGTTTTCCTTAGATTTATGTCATTACAGGAATGTATTATGCGAAAATATTCATCATTTGTTGTAATTATACGTTAGTAGTTACTTACCAATAATTTAGTAGTTGGTAGTAGCATAAAATATCATTAAATACCTGTAATATACAGTTTACGGCATTGAAAATATTAAAATTACATCTATGGAATTTTATTATTGTAATAAAATAGGTAGGTTACTCATGGTATGCCGTGAATGAAAGGATGGAGCCATCAGTCTGTAAAAAATTGTTGTAAAGTTAACTTTAGTATTCGTAAAATGCACTTTACTAGAGAAACGCTACACAATATAGGTTCAATCACAAAATTACTTTACCTACTAGGAATTTAATAACGTCATTTTCTTTGTGTAAGAACTAATTATCACACATGTTGTACCTACAGCTCTAACGTAACACGAAATCTTCCAGTGTAAAACAATACAAATTCTAACAAACAAATCTCGCTGGATAAAACCATGCTAATTATATATTTCGTAACTTGATATTAATAAACTGGTTCTCAGAAATGACTAACGTCTTTAAGGTAGACCTTAAATAAACGAGTTAGTTTCAAGTAGGTAGTAAGAATAACGCAAAAAGCCTTAAAAGCAACTCATCAGAAAATAATTAATTCATCTACTGCAATGTCACTGTAAACGACTGCTGACGACACTTGCCTCAAAAACACTACTCGATAATAATTCAATCGAACAGCGTTAGAAAATATTTCTACAGTAATAACTGAACTAAACAAAACAATCATCTGATCTGCATGCGTATGCGTCGGGAACTAGGTATAAGTCCGTACCGCCATTGACAAATCACCTATCTTGCTCTTAAAGCCACCACAAACCGCAGCGCGGGGCATGCGCGCGAAACCGATGGAGCGTGCCCAGCGCGGTCTATAACACTAAATCTTATATACGGTGACATACACCGGCAGTGTTATGCAGCGCGCTGGACACGCTCCATCGGTGTCGCGCGCACGCCCCGCGCTGCGGTATGTGAAGGGCTTTACTATTGATAAAAAACAAAATTGCGAGGATGGCAGAGACAACCAGCATGAGGAGTGTTTTACCGCGCAAAACTGTCGCGTGTTTTGTTACGACGCAAACTGTCATTAGTAAGAAAAGGTCAATTATAATGAAAATAAAAGAACATCAAAGGTTTAAAGTAAGTAAACCTATTAAAACTTGATTTAATTACATTATGACATCATTACAGGAATGGAAAACTCTTTTAAGCCTTTAAATTTTTTTATCAAGTTCACCAATTTACAAAAAAAAAGAGTAGTAAAGCATTAAAAAGTCCTTTACGCCCATAATTTAGCTACATTATGAAGTAAATGTAGTACGTAAATGAAGAACAGTAAAGGTCGTAAAGGACAGAATAATAAAATAAGGTTCTAAATGGGTGGTCTTAAAAGGCAACGTGTATAATATCAGGACTTTACGTCGTGGTCTATATTTCATGACGTCCTTTACAATCCGTGTGATTTCGAGTATGATATTTACACCCACTAAACAAAGCAGTTTTGATGTTGAGCTATGAAAAATTCTGGGGTGTAAAGGTCAAATTTTGCGAGATATCCAAATTTTAAGTATACAGATCGATAGAGCTTGAAATTCTGAACAAAACTGTATATATAACTCATTTTCGGCATTTTGTCCTTTACGCCAAATGAACCTAAAGGTATCGATATATTCAGTAATTGAAGAGATTACCCCTACATACAAACAAATAAAGTTTTCCTATTTATTACATTACTATAGAAGTGACGAAGAAATAGATATCGTCGGGTGACAAGCAAAAGTCACAAAGCTCGTATCTCAGTATGAAATTACTAACTAGATACGACTTTTTGAAGAGCAGCGACAGAAATTTTAGTGAGTTTTGCTTGTTATCCGGCGATATGGCTATTTGACGTCAGGTATACTATACCTATACGTAGTGTAGGTACAATGTGACTGTGAATGTATTTGACGAAACCCCATGATACGCACCGATGGGAATTCTCCGCCGGTGAACTCATTCCACATCCCACACGCAATATCGATGTCCACTAGAGCTATGTGGACACCCCGTGAGTTCTAAAATGTGCTAATGAGCTCATTGGAGGAGTTCTTTATCGTTTACCCGAATTTCATATGCCATAATGTAACGTGTTCCATAATTTTCATTGGTCGTAACGCAACTTAATTCTGAAACAGTATATATTTCTTTATTATACTAACCTAACATAACCTACCGTAGTCTATAAGATAACATTCAAACCAAACGCTTTAATTTATTGAATCAGGCGTTACTTTGCAGAGGTCCGTATTATTGAACTGAAGCAATTACTTTGCACACCCGCGAAGTATTGAAGAACTTATTATTTATCCCTTATTTATATTTCTGTTAAAATAATGAAATATGGATAAATATTAAATAAATAAATAAATAAATATTAGGGGGCAATCTTACACAAATCAACCTAGTCCCAAACTAAGCAAAGCTTGAACTATGGGTACTAGACGACGATAAACATACTTATATAGATAATAAATACTTAAATACATAGAAAACATCCATAACTCAGGAACAAATATTCGTGCTCATCACACAAATAAATGCCCTTACCGGGATTCGAACCCAGGACCTCTTGCTTCGTACCAACTAGGCTAAGGCGGTCGTCAATTGAACAACAAAGTTGATTCTTCATTATTTAAAATTAGTGTACCTAATTTGGTGGTGGTGATATTTGATTTTGTGTGATTTGTGTGTGTTCGTACAGTGTGGAGGTGGAGGAGCTACATGAACACGCATTTCTTACATAAACGTAACGTATTAAGGTCGCGGGTGAGCAAAGTAATTGTTTCAGTTCATTTCAAATGCCTTAATCCTGAACACAGCACGGCTCTGTATATTTTATGGCACTTTGGTATGGCAAGTGAAATTACGGAAAACGAAGTGATACCCATTTTAGGTCTATCTAGTATTGTACTAGGGGCGTTCAATAAAAAGTGAGAATGAATATGTTATAAACAACTTTTACTCAATGTCATTTTATTTTTCGACATAGTCACCTTTTAGCATAATACACTTAGTATATCTTTTTTCTAAACTTATAATTCCATTTTTAAAAAAATGTCTCATCTTGAGTACTTAAAAAATCTTGTACTGCAGCGACTACCGCGTCGTCGTCTTCAAATTTCTGGCCTCTCAGGTATTGTTTCAATCTCGGAAATAGGTAGGAATCACTGGGAGCGAGATCTGGTGAATACGGAGGATGCTTAAGGATATCGAACCCAGCATCACGAATTGCAGCCACTGCAACGGCGGACTTGTGTGCCGGGGCATTGTCCTGGTGGAACAGCACAACTTTCGAGAGTTTACCTCGCCGTTTTTCACGGATCTCATTGCGCAATGTTGCTATTTGTTTGGCGTATAAAGTGCCCGTAATAGTGGTTCCATGCTCGAGATACTCAATCATTAATACCCCTTTACCATCCCAAAAAACAGAGCCCATGACCTTACCGGCAGATGGGCTCACCTTGAATTTCTTCGGAGTTGGAGATGATGGCCTTTTCCATGTCATAGACTGCAGTTTCGTTTCAGGGTCGTAATGATGGAGCCATGTTTCGTCCATTGTTATAAATCGCGCCAAAAAAAGTTCCCGGTCTTGCTGCATCAGGTTCAAAGCTTCTTGACAAATCTCTAGTCTAGGTTGTTTTTGCGTGTCAGTAAGCATTCTTGGTACCCAACGCGCAGATACCTTTTTCATACCCAAGCATTCATTTAAAATATTATGCACGCTCCCTGTTGAAATCTTTACATTTTCAGCAATAAAACGAACCGTCACACGACGATCCGCCAAAACTGAGTTTTCGACTTTTTTCACAATTTCTTCAGTTACTGCTGTAGTAGGGCGTCCGGAGCGGGGGTCGTCCATTGTCGATGTTCTTCCACGTCTAAATTCGGCGCACCAACGTGCGACTGTCGAATACGGAGGAGCATTAGACCCTAAAGTGTCCCGCAAATCCAAATTGACTTGGTCCGTAGAAAAATTTTTCAAATACAAGTATTTGATAACGGCGCGCAGTTCAATTTTCTCCATTTTCGCTAACGTACTCAATAGCATTGCAAAGAAATTACCGTATATTTTTTTAAACAAAAGACAGTTTAGTTTTTTTTTTCATAGCAATCAGCTAGATAGATTAGCTTTACCGGCCAGTATTTAATTTCGTAATATTGAAAGAGTTTGCATCTCATTCTCACTTTATATTGAACGCCCCTCGTAGTTAGCGGAATAAATGATACTAAAACTTGGCAATTAAAAGTTAGGTAACAGGAATTTTGTGAGAGCAAGTCTTGAAGTTGTCATCCCATTTTTCTTTATATCCAGGAAGAAGTTTTTCAATTACTTTCGGCTAAAATACGGCATTATTCTGATTTATCATTATCTCAGCCGTTTATGTCCCATAGCGAGGCCTCTTCTCAGATGGAGAGGGCTGGGCCGTAGTTCCCACGCGGGCTCAGAGCGTATTTCTTCGCAGGTGAACTTCCGCAAGGTCCTTCACCGTGAAGCTCTTGGTAAATTTCAAATGATATTTATTTTATTGAACAGAATACAGAAGTAGTAATAATCTAAAGTATGTACAATTTATAAATAAAGGAAAATAAAACTGAACCTAAAACTAAAAATTTATAAATTTCAAATGGAATTTCACAATTTAGACCGCCCCCTTCGCCCCTCCCCCCACCTTTACGCCGCCACTGCCTAGAATCTAGAATATAAACTCGCAAATCTTCAAATAGAACTCCTGTACATTCTGCTCTTACCAACATTATTCAAGTTCAATTTTGCTTAAGTATGTAAACGACCTTGAATCGGGGGCTAAAGTATAAAACTCCGGACGAATCTCACACACAATAGAACTTTACGTGATTTTAGCAATAAAGCTATTTTTAGAGGCTGTAAATATTTTCTCCGTCTGGCCGCCATTGTGTTAGCTCCATTTGATTTACGTATGCCTCACCTACAATATATCAAACAACGAATGTAAACTGTAAGAGCGCGCGCAGACAGAGCGCGGTCTGGAGTTCTGAGTTCCGCGTTCAGAGTTCTGCGTTCTTTCGAATGTACTGAGTCTCTTACGATAACGCACACAGCAGGCGACTGGAACTCTCGAGCGGTCAAAACACAGAACTCTGAACGCCGAACTCGGAACTCCAGACCGCTCTCTGTCTGCGCGCGCTCTAACACGTACTCAAAGTGAAACAGATAACAACATATTGGAGTGAAGAGAAATAATAATGATGCTACTATTATCATCATCATCATCATCCCAGCCTATATACATCCCACTGCAGGGCACAGGCCTCCTCTCCGAATGAGAGGGCTTGGGCCGTAGTTCCCACGCGGGCCCAGTGCGGAATGGGAACTTCACACACACCATTGAATTTATTCGCAGGTCATGCAGGTTTCCTCACGATGTTTTCCTTCACCGTAAAGCTCATAGTAAATTACAAATGTAATTTCGCACATAAATTCCGAAAAACTCAGAGGTGCGACCCGCGATTTGAACCCACGACCCTCTGCTTGAGAGGCCATGGGTCAAACTACTAGGCCACCACGTCTTTTATTTTTATTTATTAACCCTGCACACTCCTGCGAAGAAATTCAATTATGGGCCACGTGGGAACTATGACTCAAGCCCTCGCATTTTGAGTGAGGCCTGTGCCCTGCTGTGGGACGTATATAGGTTGTGAGTACTGTAATTAGTCATATTAGCTATGGCGGATTCGTCTTAAAACCCCGTCGATGCGTTAACCCTAGATAATTTAAAACTTCTAAAAAATTTTCTTTAAGGTAAACGTCCCTGTGTTCGACACTGCCACAATACATGGTACCTTCAATCTTATGTCATAGTAAGAGAGGTGACAGATGGGTGTCATCTACTGGGCGGTGAGGTGTCGCGCATTGGTGCGTTTACCTTACCGATTTATGAATACACAAAAAGGTCCTATAAAAACTAACTGAGTCAGTGAGATTAACGTCATACATTAATCTAACTGAATTGAGCCTGTGTCTATGTGTTCATTTTTAATCAGTTTGTTTAACGTAGGTATTACTCATTGATAAAATCGATACATCACCAGCTACGTCAAACTCCTAACAGTTTCTTAAAAATGCTTAAATAACAATATCACAGCTCTCATCCTGAGGAATCCGGAGCTGGTGGCATATGTAATATCCAATTCATTTTTTTAAAAAGAAATAAATCATTTATTCGTGATATCAAACTTCAAAAATAATAAAGGAATAAAAAAATGCGCATATCACGCATATGCGTATTTTCCTTATCAATACAATACCTAATGTAACAGTAAAATATTTACTATAACGACAATTTATTTTTGACAGGCGGCGGCCAATGCAATGGCTATGCTATGACACAGGTGACACGTGCAAATATCAATCACAGTTTTTTTTCCATTAGCACTTCCATATATATATATATGTCGTCGCGCGCGTTATATTGGTAGCATTATAGTTGCTGATTTGACTACCTAGTACCGGATCTTATCTCTGATTGGTTGAATTAAATTGTAAAGTGCAGTGAACGCAGTGTGGTGGGGCGAGTATCGCTTTGGCGCCATTACACGAAGACAGAGTCGATGTTCACTTGATTGCCGACCGCTGTTGAGAACGGTCATTTCCTACTCCATCGAACCTGTCACGTTCACAGTCACTCCTGCAAGTACCTACCTACTGTGATTCCAAATAATTACACGTTGCAAGGTAATCTGCGTTTCTCTGTATCGCCCACTAACATGGAAACTCCACCTACCGCTCCGTTTCGTCTCTCTCGCCGTCATCAGAAGTGGGATACGCTCAAGCCCTACCATCATCGTCGAATACCCTCCTGCAATTGCTGCTCGAACAACAGAATCAGAACATGGTACGCCTGATTGAAGCCATGCGGCCGCCATCCTTGTCTTCTGTGGCAATCAAGCTGCCCGAGTTTAATCCTGACCTATCGGACGCCGATCCACGGTCCTGGTGCTTGACTGTGGACATCTGTCTGACCGAACAACCATTGGATGGAGGAGCCCTAATTATCGCACTGAGTGAGGCTCTTAAAGGATCATCATCAACCTGGCTTTCTCACGTCGCACACTCAGGTATGACATGGCATGATTTCAAAAACCTGTTCTTGGCCCGCTATAACTCAGCTGAAACATGCGCAGCCACTATTGTTAACATCAATAATAGCCGACCTAAAGAAGGAGAAAATATTGCCGCATATGCCAGTCGCTTAATTACATCGCTAATGGCTAAACGGCTTTCCATTTCACATGAATTCTGAAGAAATCGCCATTTCATACGTGCTCGCACATCTCGCACAATTTGACGGTAGAATTAACCGTTTGGCGTTTACCACCCCCATTAAAACAAGAACGAAATTAATTCAAGAAGTGCAAGCATTTTCTTTAAAACGCAAGCAAGAACGAAGCACAGATACCTACACACACAAAAGAAAACGAAATCGGATGAATTTTATTCCTCGAGATGTGAACAAACAGATCCAGTGTCACAATTGTCATAAATTTGGACACAAATCGGTAGATTGCTACTCCAGGATCAAGAAACCAGCCCTGAATACACACGCCTCTTCGTCTTCAAGCTTCACTCCAAACTCGAAGAAGTTTGTGACCTGTTATCGCTGCGGAGAAGAAGGACACATCGCTCCTTACTGCATCAAGGAAGGAGGCAGCGGAGTCGGCACGCCTGGCAAGGGCGCGGGCGTCGGCGCCGGCGGCGGTGGTGCCAGCGGCGCTGCGCTCGAGCGTCGGGTCAATGTTTGCGAGGTCACTGGTGTCCGCGGCGAACTTACACAATCTGGTGAGTCGTACCCTTTTTATTTCGATAGTGGCGCAGAATGTTCTCTTGTAAAGCAAAGTATAGCAAACCGGTTTTTGGGAGTGTTTGTGTAGTGCAACTAACGTGCACTTAGCCGGTGTTGGCAACGCTCACATTTACTGTACCGAACAGATTTCATGCGTGGTAATTATTGACGGGCATTGTTTAAATTTGTCGTTTCTTATCTTGCCAGATGATCGTATTCCGTATGATATTATGATATTTTAAACTTGGGACTGACTGTTAATTTATCGAAAGCGCGATTATCAATTACGAAACCGAGGTTGATATTAGCGAAACAAGAGAACGAGCTGTCCACAGTATTAAAAATAGTGCAACATACGAAAAATCTCGTTTTGACCGTAATAAGATTAAATTCGATAGGTTTGTTGTTGGTGATTTGGTTCTCATCCAAAATGAGGAGAGAAACTAGACAAAACTAGATCCTAAATACAAGGGACCCTTCAAAATTCTAGAAGTCCTCGAAGGTGATCGATTCACGTTAAAATCTATGACTAATAACAGAATTTATAAAAACGCTCACGATCGCCTTCGAAGAATGCCTCAAAGTGCTGTACCTGTTGAACTTAATGTTTGTGACCTAGAGTCTTATTCTGATAGTAATTAGAGATTTTTTTGCCTAAATAACTAATATACACACACATGGCTCATTTTGTTTTGGGTTGTGCGTGCTACAGTACCGGCGTAGTTGTAACTGCGGTCGTTTCAGAGGCCGAACAGGGCGCGATGTGCGACCGGTGCTGTGGCAGCGGCCAGTCTTGCAATGACAGTTGTTGTTGTCCATGAGGACAGTGTTTCACTATGACTCCAGCGTAGTTGTAACTGCGATCTTATTAAAGGTCGATCAGAGCGCAATGTGCGACTGGAGGTGTGGTGTGATGAATGGCCCATGGGGGCTTATGGTTGGTCCATGGGGACCTTGTGTTTGGTCCGTGGGGACCTATTGGTTGGTCTATGAGGACCTGGTTATGATTGAAAGGCAAATGAATGCCAATATGTTGAGCCATGTTTGAGTAGCTGCGTGTGTGTATGTTTGAGTAGTTGAGATATTGTTTTGACATTTTATAAGGTGCTCTGTTTACTTTTGAGGCTTTCTTTTTAATTCAATCTTTGCGTTGCAAATTACAATCTTTTAGTCAGGATAAGCCGAGTGAATGGATATTCCAAACTATGCCTTTGTTCCAGATATACACGAGGACGTGTAGCGGTCAGTCTGGCCGTGTCGTCGCGCGCGTTATATTGGTAGCATTATAGTTGCTGATTTGACTACCTAGTACCGGATCTTATCTCTGATTGGTTGAATTAAATTGTAAAGTGCAGTGAACGCAGTGTGGTGGGGCGAGTATCGCTTTGGCGCCATTACACGAAGACAGAGTCGATGTTCACTTGATTGCCGACCGCCGTTGAGAACGGTCATTTCCTACTCCATCGAACCTGTCACGTTCACAGTCACTCCTGCAAGTACCTACCTACTGTGATTCCAAATAATTACACGTTGCAAGGTAATCTGCGTTTCTCTGTATCGCCCACTAACATGGAAACTCCACCTACCGCTCCGTTTCGTCTCTCTCGCCGTCATATATATATATATATATATATATATATATATATATATATGCATACATATTCATAACGACGTGATTTCACTGTCATAATCATAATATTTAACGAATTGGACGTACAAGCAATAGGCCATCTATCGGTCTCTTTGGTCGGGCTATATAGAGCAAACCAATTTTATGTTTTTTAATTGAGATCGAATGGAAAGTATTATCCTCTCAAACAAAAAGATTTTTCTAAATCAGTACATAAATTAGTGGTGGATATCTTAGGTCACATAATTAATAAAAAAATAAAAACTCACTCTTTCTTTTTTTAGAAAAATACACTTGCTAAAAATATAAAAAGAAAAATCTAAAATAAGTGGAACCGCGGACGCGGACCAAACCGTAGGCGTCCGAAGGCATTTTATCCGACCCTTAGACGACGTATCCACAAGGGAATGTTTGCCACGAAATAAATCTTACGAAAATGAATTATTATTCAGGAGTTTATCGGAAACCTTTCAGCAATATGGGTTTTATACGTAACTGACCAAAAAGCCGGAAATCGGAAAAAGACGACACGAGTCGAACACATTATTTATAGAGGGCTTGAAGTCGATTCGGCCAACACAGTGTGATCCAGTCATAATATGACCTTTTAATCCTGACTATTGTCTATCTAAGAATGTATTTCTTTCTATTTTTCTGTTTTTTTTTCAGTGTCCTGATTGATTGCAATATAAATCAAATTAAAATACAAAAATCTGGAAGTTAGTGATCTATCTATCGTGTTCTGTATGGGTGTTCTGGGTTATTGAATAACGCGTTAAGTACTTTGCGGAGGTCCATATCAATGAACTAAAACAATAAAAAAAAAGATTTGTGGTCGCACGTATGAGCAAAGTAATTGTTTCAGTTTATTAAATACATGTTATATATAGAAGTGTGTAGGTTATTACAGACGAGCATTTTACATAGATGGCGCTTGGTGACAGAAGATTCCCAAATTAAAATACATATAGGAACTGTTTCGACAACACATTGGGTTTCACCGTGAAAGTTAATCCCGGGGTCTAAAAGTACAGCACGCGTTCCGGATCGACAACGACGCGGGTTCAAACCTCGGCTCTAGCATTTTCTCTGGTTTTTTAATGTAAGCATAAGCACGTATTTCACCATTATACACCGTGTGTTTTTGATATCCGTTAACATTGACAAATGGCTTAGTAAGTAGTAAATCAATAGATACTAGAGGTACCTGCTACAGCTTTCTAGCACTAACAGTCTAAGCTAAGTAAGTCACGGACGGACGGACCCTAAAACCCTAAAACACATTTACAGGTGTGTTTACTCAAACAAAACACCTTATTTTATGCATCAAAACATTTTAACGTGACATACTCGTACCTACTGGCGACATATTTCGGATTCGTTTGTGTAAGCAAAATATTGGCTGCCAAACAAAAACAAGGATAGCTTTTACGGCACGCGTCAATTTTCACTTAGTTACCTTTGCATAGCATAATCGCATATCAACCATCTTTGACAACATTGGCTTCTTACATATTATGTTCGTTTACACTTACGTTAAAATATAAATGAATCTTAATTTCTGACGAGTCTATCCAGAAAAACAAAAGGAAGGTAATAAAGTGGAAAAATAGCAGCATCATTTTGAATTTATGTGGGTGATTTCAGATTTATTGGTCCATCCGGAAGATAAAGATGAAAAAATCGTATATTTTACACTGTTTAGATCCGTCTACAGAACAATCTGGAGTTTTACGGATCATTATTGTTGTCAAACTTTGTTATTCGAACATTAAAGAAATCGAAGTTATTTGAGCTGTTCTTGATTGACTTTAACTTCGTATAATTGTAGATTAAACTTTTAAATAACTTCTTATCCGTCGACGTTGAAGTGTTTTATGAAGATACTACATTTATCTTTGAAGTTGTAGACAAATAATGAGTTTATTATTTCGTTTAGTGGATCTGTTCCAATGATATTATAATACAAAAAAGAGGTAGATACGCCACCAACGCATCAAAACGTGTGCCGCGAAATGGTCCTAATTATGACCAATTGGAATCAGTCGGATTGTGACGTTTGCTTACACTTGCGCGCAAGTGATAAACTATCTTTGTCTTTTTCTTCATATCGTCTTAATGAAGCCATCTCTCTTATACCGTCTCTGTCAATGTAATAAAATGTAAGTAAAATGAAACGTGTATGTGTGTGTGCCTGCCGCCGCGTGCGGAGCATATTTTTTGGGCATTATGTGAGCATATAACGTATCTACACTTAAAATATCATTGATCTGTTCACTGAAAATGAGCTTTTCTATGTAATTTATTGCATTTAATCTGTACTTTTATCGCTGTGTGCGTCAGATGGTTTTGTTTATCAAATAATTCTATTAAACACCAAACGCACTTGAGGTTTCAATGAGACTTTACGTACAAATTCATTGTTTGTGTTTTGAAATGAAAATCATTCGCTCGACGTGTCACTTCTGAGTAATTTAGTACGATGCTACAACGCCGCGCGACGTAAGTATAGAAGTATCATAATTTGCATAATGGGTCAGATGTCACTTAGTTAAGGATTTCGTATTCATAATCACGCGCCGAAATAAACAGTAAGCAATTATTTTTCTAAGAAAAAACACGCCGAACAGAGCAATAAATATTCGTGAAATGCATAGGTATTTAAATAACACAAACGTCGTCGATGTCAGACACATGAACACGCCAAAATGAGTTCGTAAAAAAACAAACAATGGGACATGATAGACTTAAAGATAACAATGAAACATCGTTTAATGGGTAGTTACAGGACAATGCTGTTGCAATTTTACATACATTTTATTTATCCAGAGTTACGTGCTTAGATAATGATTAATGATGTAAATGTAATAGATATTATAAAACCTAGCTGTATAAGGGAACGACCGAGAGGTAGACGCTTTTTTGGAAGACTTAAGTGTCACTGGATCGACGAAGTCTATAATGATTTGTGCAATTTGCATGTGGCCGACCGGCATCTTGTCACACAGGATAGGAACGAATGGCGAAAACTAGTGTCGAAGGCAAAAGAACCATTTAAAGACCTAAGTTAGCCATCAAAGTATCATAACAAATACGTCAATGTGATGCTATAACAACGGGCCATAACAAATTAATTAAAGATTGTAATTAACAGTTGAAGCTTTTGTAGCTTGATTATTGTAACGCGAAGGCGTTTATTGCGATCCTAAATCAATTTTATCTTTAGCCGAGATTTAAGATTATGGTTTGTTTAAAAATTGTTACGGCATCAGTCTACCGTCGACCGTCATAATTTTTCTCGGGCGATTTAATTTGGAAGTGCATTGTTAAGCCGAGCTGCTGTGGTTTTATTAAAACAAGCAAATATGTTATAAAATACTATGGTGGCCTCACTGGTACAAAAGTATTTCTCTATCTCTATAATCGCCTGGATCTAAGACAGTAAATTATTCATCGTTTTATAAATCTCTTATTTCAATCCAGTTTTGTTTTTATTTACTAGCATAAATTCTAGTTTTATACTTTTCCCATTGTTTTTTATATTGTGTACCTAATTAAGTGTAATTGCGACCACGGCTGTTGCAATACACAGCCGATACGTCAAGATAAATTTTAACTAAGATTGTTCAGATCTTGAATATGATTTACATCTAATACATGGTAGTTGCGCTGTGTTAACTCTAATAAACATTTTTTTTACATTTTGAGTAATAAATACACTACAAAATAATACGTGAAATTACCTCTCTACTATTTACTCAACCCAAGTATCTTGAGCAATCAAATAAGCGTCGGCTTAGTTAAATTATTCAAGTCCGAGTTCTGCTTCTTATCGCTACCTACGTTAATACGTTTAGCGCATTTTAATAAAGGCTAATTTAACAAAGAAGGCCTAGATCCTGCATACTAATGTTACTAAGACTTGAACAACACAAAGTTCTTTTTCGGCGTGTTTATTCAAGATGTAAAGGTACAAATGAGGATGTAGCAATTGGTAGTCTGTGTTAGGTTCTTTATCAGAAACATAGTTCTGATTAACTTTTGGATCAATGCTTTGAAGTCAGTATTATAAATTAGTTGGCTTACATCAAGGTACATCAAGGGAATAAATATAATCCGTTACCAAGGTGTTAAAAATATCTATACACATAAGGTTGATATTTACATATATGTGTCGCGATGGATGTATAGATATTTATACCTTCGACTATACCTGTGGCACAGTAGAAAACTCAACAGACGACAAGAATTTTGTTACTTATCCTTATCATTTACCTACTTACTATTAATTCAAAGCAATAAAGAGTTTTGTACTTAAGTGAACGTAACGACGCATTAAATATTGCACAATGTTGAGTTATCTCATATTGTAAGCAATATTTTTAGATTGTCTGACTTCCGTTTCCACTTTTGACTTGTACCAGATTATCTCTTCCGCCTGATTCGAGTCATTTTGCCAAGTAAATCATTAAACCAAATCGGAATCGGGTGAACAAGTCCAAACAGGGCTAATTTCGTATTTGGATTAGGAAATCATTATTGAAGGTTCGTTGTTTAGGCGAAATTTGGGGCGGTTTCCATTAGGCTGAATTTGTTCGTGTTTAAAGGCCCATACTTACGGTCCAGCGAGCACAATAAGCTGACAGAGATGCGCCTACGGGATGGAGTGAGAAGCACTTTCATTAATAACACGGAAAAGTCAAACGTAATTTGAATTAGGTACCTTCAGAATTGGCGGTTAGTGTTGTCTAAGCTCATTCAATGGTCTGCTTTATTTTTTAATTGTAAAGTAGGTACTTATTGTTAAGTATAAATCTTAAGTATAAATTATATGGACTACTACTGTGATGCAAAAAATTTAAAAAATCACATTAAGCATATAAAAATAAGTAGAACGGGGGCAGAACATTAAAATTCAATCAGTTACGGTACTTTTATTATAAAGATTTTAAGTAGGTATAGAAAAGTCCAAGATTGAATACGAGCTCAATTTCTTATTTTCTTGCAAGTAGTTGCAGTTTCGTCAATAGCTCGCAGAGCATAAATAAATAATAACCCGCTGGTAAAATGCTCAATTAACGCCTATACTTATTAAGAAAATAAGACTCCGTTTAAATTATGATGCCTCGTTTATCAGGTTTATGTTTCAATCTGTTATACCGTACCGATGTGCTCTCCAAAATGAAGGTACAAACGCTAATATCAGTAGTTTGCGAAGTAATGATAATAAATGTTGCCTACACTACGTTGATAAATGTATAAAGTGCTTTAACCCCAATAGCTGTCAAATTAAATCATTATTTATGTGGTCGCCCACACACGACTCGAACACCTGAGCTCCCCTTTCGCCACTTAATTACGTTATAAGTAAACATATGAACCGAATCTTCACTTTTTTCCATAAGAAACCCGCATTCAGAAAATAACATCATACAACACTCTTTATGTAACCTTAGTGACTCTGCCTGCTAAAGGTATTCGGAGCAGCTTGGATAAAATGTTATTGACTAGAATCCATTCGCGCGGTGCCATTTCCCTATTCCGTTATAATACTGACGATTGTTTGTTTGCATAAACTAACCGCAACACGCAACTTTGATGGTTTACATCTGTGGCAGAAAATGTTTAATCTACTCAAGCCCAGAACTTCCGGGAACTAAAGACGCCATTTCAACAAGTAGAGCTATGGTTATATCAAATACAACATATCCAAAGGCTAATTGTCTCCGCCACAACCACTTCCCCTTCTCATAATTAGACGCCAAACTATTATGTTATTGTTTACCGACGCGGATATAATCCTATTGACACAGCAAAAGTAATATTTATTCGGATAAACAAGGATTAGGCGGCACTAATCCGGGATATGTCACTTTGAGTCAACTTTACGGATAAGTTTTGAAAACAAGAACATTGCTGGTTGGAAATTTCCGAGTTTTAGGAGTTAGCAAGTTTGCTTTATCTGGCACTACTTATTCGTTTTGCAGGGCGATTTTATTTTTAAATCCCGTTGAAACTCTCGAGCCAGTTTGGAGCGCTTTATTAAAATTTTACCTCGTGATCAAGGTGTAAATAATCTAAAATTATTAAACAGTTACCTTAAATGTTTCCAGTGTGAAAATCTGACCTTAATTATCTTTTAGCACAGAAACATTACCTGTATGCCGTAAATACTTCTGGAAAGGTATTTTTTGCGGCAACTTAAACTTGGGAAGTGTTCAACTAACGCACGTTTTAAACGAGAGACATCACTAGGGGATGAGACATCATTGCGAAAACTGTTTACTCTATCTTACTTTTATCAAGAAAGCCCTTAAAGACTACAAAAGATCCATTACAATCATTACAGGATAAGAAAAGATATCGAACATCAATACCGTCGGATCATAAAATGAATACAAGCAAGAAAGAATATACGGGATGTAATTATTTTTAGTGCGGGTTTTATTGCACATAAATCACACTAATGCAGCAAATTCTATCGGTGGATACATAAATGTAATTGAGTTATTGTACCTAGAAGTAGTTTTGCGCGTCGTCGACCATTTTTCAGGGCTGTGGAAATCTGTACAAAGAACAATAAGTGGAACACTGGTATGAATAGAAATATGACTTACAGGCAGTCTTATAGCAAGAAAATAATCTAGTTTTTAGGGTTCCGTAGTTAACTAGGAACCCTTATAGTTTCGCCATGTCTGTCCGTCTGTCTGTCCGTCCGCGGCTAAGCTCAGAGACTGTTAGTACTAGAAAGCTGTAATTTGGCATGAATATATATATCAGTCACGCCGACAAAGTGATTAAATAATAAAAACTAAACAAAATTTTTTTAGGGTACCTCCCATAGACGTAAAGTGGGGGTGATTTTTTTTTCTCGACTAATCCTATAGTGCGGGATATTATTGGATAGGTATTTGAAAATGAATAGGGGTTTTCTAAACCCATTTTTTGATAAAGTAAATATTTTCGGAGATATTCACTCCGAAACTTCAAAATAATGTGTCCCCCCTCTAACTTTTGAACCGCACGTCTAAAAAATATGAAAAAGATCACGTAAGTTAAACTTAATAAAAACTTTCTAGGAAAATTATTTTCAACTTAATCAGTTGAACAGTTTTTAAGTTTTTGTAAAAAAATATTTCTAAACTAAGATTGTAATTTAACGCCATTGCAAGCATTTTTTTTCTTTAAGTACCTATAAGATCACGCTAACAGTATTTTCTTTCAAATAAAAAAAATATATGACATCTGAAAAACAACCAACATACATACTAGTTCTAGTAGACTGCAGTTAGATTAGTTACCCAATTCGCCGATAGATGGCGCTGTACCGCCGACGTTGGGACCAAAACAACCACATTAATAAAGTATGCAAAGATTTTTTCGTACCTGCTACGGAACCCTATCTTGGGCGTGTCCGACACGCTCTTGGCCGGTTTTTTTATTATATGCCTTCTAGTAGGAAATAAATCCAGATTTACTAGTGAATGAAACCTATTCGAAATATTTTTACACTATTGAACTTAGTTTAACTAGTCATAATGTTTAGCTATAGTCACTTTAACTATTCTATGATGAGTTCTGATGTGATAGATTTATCATTCCATCGGTAATGTCATTACCGTTTAGTCGAATGATTAAACACCATTAAGTACCCAATCCGCACTGGGCCCGCGTGGGAACTACGGCGCAAACCCTCTCATTATGAGAGGAGGCCTGTGCCCTGCAGTGGGACGTATATAGGCTGGGATGAAGTACCCATTTCAGCGTATTCTGACGCCTCTGTCTAGAAGTAGGTACTGCGATATAGTGGAAAATTAAAATTCTGCTCATTTAATAAGCTAAGGGTACCCTAAAATTTTAAGTTTATAGCTTCATTCATTTAAAAGTTATAGGGTTGCAAAGTTATGCAAATTTTAATACTGACGGACTAATTAGGTTCATCAAAAGTAAACTAGTATTTCCACAATATATTATTATAATCTATATAAAAATCAAAGGTCTACATTAAAAATAAAAAAATACAGGTATTGCTTACTCAGAACCGTCGAACAACAAATTAGAATAACATTAGGTATAGGTACCTATTAAAAAAAAAATGCAACGGTGCTATTTAAAATATTGTTGAAATCATCATTACTATTACGGTCTTATTGTTTTTTTACTTTGATTTTATAGCAACATCGGCCAAGTCATTAAGTATGTAGAATCCCACAAAAGGCCAGATTTTAGTCAAAATTACTCATTTTCTTATATGTAACACTTCCGTGTTTCCTGTTTATGAGATTTCGCTACTTTTTATCAACAAAATCATTTCAATTTAGACTTGCCAATTTTTTACGAAATATTTTTTTGGGATATCACTTGGATATCATTATAAAAAAAACTTTGGCTTTGTCTTGACAAAATGGCATAAGAGGCAAAATGATATAAGAAACCTGACCACTCAGGTATTGACCTATTTGTTTTTTGCATCCATTCAAAATAATAGGGCTAATTTCCTTTTCATCTACTTCCCAGGCTCTAAATTTCTAGAGTAATTTCCCCATTTCTGCTTGCGTCTGAATTAAATCCAAACTTTAGGCCTAGTTTAGTCTATGTCACTCAAAGCCCCTCATCAATTTATTGCAAGATTTGGGGCTAACGGTTGGATCCCCCAAAACTTATATTTAAGAACTTGACTACCCATGGCAGTGTTATAGGCTATAGTATAGTGTAAATCGTCTATTATATATTATTTTATCATACTATTATAGATATTAGTGTAAATCGTCGTCAAAGGGCAAAAAGTTTGCAACTCGCAAAATTGTGTTGCAAAAAGTTGCAAACTTGAGTTTTTTTCACCTGGCAATAGCTATCATAAATTTCGTTTTAAAAAGGCAAAGGTCAACTTTAAATATTTTATTTTAAGTTTTTATATTTGAAGATTTCGCAATAGTCGTAAAAAATATCAATTTACGTTATTATAAAAAATTGTCTTTATTCGTTATCGTTAGACTTCTAAATTAACTTAGTTTCTTAATTTAAGACAAATTGGGCTATAAAATAATTAAAATTGCTTATTTAAAATAACTAAATCACAAGAAGCGCAGAAATCTTGAGAGGTGAAATTATATTTGGCCATTATCTTATTGAATGCCAATAAAAAAAACGTACAATCGAATTCAGCCTTAAAATAATCATGATTTTCTGCACCTGACAAATAATCAAGTATACGAGGGGCGTTCAATATAAAGTGAGAATGAGATGCAAACTCTTTTAATATTACGAAATTAAATACTGGACGGTAAAGCTAATCTATCTAGCTGATTGCTATGAAAAAAAAACTAACTGTCTTTTGTCTAAAAAAATATACGGTAATTTCTTTGCAATGCTATTGAGTACGTTAGCGAAAATGGAGAAAATTGAACTGCGCGCCGTTATCAAATACTTGTGTTTGAAAAATTTTTCTACGGACCAAGTCAATTTGGATTTGCGGGACACTTTAGGGTCTAATGCTCCTCCGTATTCGACAGTCGCACGTTGGTGCGCCGAATTTAGACGTGGAAGAACATCGACAATGGACAACCCCCGCTCCGGACGCCCTACTACAGCAGTAACTGAAGAAATTGTGAAAAAAGTCGAAAACTCAGTTTTGGCGGATCGTCGTGTCACGGTTCGTTTTATTGCTGAAAATGTAAAGATTTCAACGGGGAGCGTGCATAATATTTTACATGAACGCTTGGGTATGAAAAAGGTGTCTGCGCGTTGGGTACCAAGAATGCTTACTGACACGCAAAAACAAACTAGACTAGAGATTTGTCAAGAAGCTTTGAACCTGATGCAGCAAGACCGGGAACTTTTTTTGGCGCGATTTATAACAATGGACGAAACATGGCTCCATCATTACGACCCAGAAACGAAACTGCAGTCTATGACATGGAAAAGGCCATCATCACCAACTCCGAAGAAATTCAAGGTGAGCCCATCTGCCGGTAAGGTCATGGGCTCTGTTTTTTGGGATGGTAAAGGGGTATTAATGATTGAGTATCTCGAGCATGAAGCCACTATTACGGGCACATTATACGCCAAACAAATAGCAACATTGCGCAATGAGATCCGCGAAAAACGGCGAGGTAAACTCTCGAAAGTTGTGCTGTTCCACCAGGACAATGCCCCGGCACACAAGTCCGCCGTTGCAATGGCTGCAATTCGTGATGCTAGGTTTAATATCCTTAAGCATCCTCTGTATTCACCAAATCTCGCTCCCAGTGATTTCTACCTATTTCCGAGATTGAAACAATACCTGAGAGGCCAGAAATTTGAAGACGACGACGCGGTAGTCGCTGCAGTACAAGATTTTTTAAGTACTCAAGATGAGACCTTTTTTAAAAATGGAATTTTAAGTTTAGAAAAAAGATATACTAAGTGTATTATGCTAAAAGGTGACTATGTCGAAAAATAAAATGACATTTAGTAAAAGTTGTTTATAACATACTCATTCTCACTTTTTATTGAACGCCCCTAGTATATATATTTTTTTTAACTCTCGTATCCGCAAGTGAAGGTTACAAAGGTAACAGATTTCTCTGTAAGATAAGAAGATTGAAATGGACTCAAACTTAAACTCAAACTCAAACTCATTTATTGTTATTATATGTACATATCGACGCCCCCAAGCATTAAGTCGGTAATCGCAAAATGTAAATTTTACAGGAAAAAAGATTTACTGTTTTTGTTGAATATCTTAGCAACCGATTGGAATACTGAAGGTTGATATATGAAATAATAGCAAATTTTTTTATGTAATGTTAAATAAACATCAATACTTAAAAATGTGCATTTAGCATTAGGCAAATAAAGAAAATTAATTTTACAGATAATAAGTTGAATTTAATTTCCAGTAGGTAATAGTAACTTACCGGATTACTGTGGTGAAAATGCTAAAATTGTGGATTGGTAACAGTATACTGCTGACTTTTATAACGTTTTTTTTCGTTTGAAGAGTTATACGTAATATGTTATAACAAAGGTTTTTATAGTAATTTAAAATTACCAAAATAACTGCATTGTGCCATGGCAAAAACTTGGTGTTCTAAGAAAGAGATAAATGCACCTTACTATGGCCGAGCGGCAAAAAAAATGATGGTGTTGTTTAGGCGACCAGATGGCCTAGTGGTTAGAGTACCTGACTACGAAGCTTGAGGTCCCGGGTTCGATTCCCGTGTCGGGGCAGATATTTTGTATCAAAAATACGAATGTTTTTTCTCGGGTCTTGGGTGTTTAATATGTATTTAAGTATATATCTATCTATATAAGTATGTTTATCCGTTGCCTAGTACCCATAACACAAGCTATGCTGAGCTTACTTTGGGACTAGGTCAATTGGTGTGAATTGTCCCATGATATTTATTATTTGATATTTATTATTTATAAAGGGCCATGACATAATCTGATTTGAAATTAAATAATAGGTAAGAAAATATTACGTATATTTACTAACTAATCATTCGCCTATAAAACTTTGATAGTCACTATTGCCGTATAAAGTTTATTAAATGAATTACAGTATTATCGCTTACCAAAAATTTGACAAAAATTATTTACGACAATAAACCGGTAACAGCATAATACCAAATATCAAAATAATAAAAGCATGTGAATTGGTGTGTAGCGACACTTTTGTCGCGGTATTTGACTTTGCAGATTTCCGTACAATAAACCCGTCATTCTCAATATCTTCGTTAGTTGCATTAAAAAAAAAATTGAAACAAATATAATATGATGTATTCCAACCTGTAGATTCAGAATTTAGCATAACAATAAAAAGTCCATAACATGAGATTACCGACTTATTGCTCGGGGGCGTCGATATACATGTTAGACATATTATCACTATCAGAACTGCTATAATCTGCCAGTCAGGCGTACAATAATTAATTAATTTGGAGATGGAGATGGATAGGCCATGTGATAAGGTCAGCGAGGGACAAATGGACTAAGGATGTCACACTTTGGTACCCCAGGGATGGCAAAAGAACTCGAGGGAGGCAATGCAAGAGGTGGGAGGATGACCTACTCAAAGCATTTCAAAGAACTGCAAGGGACAGAAAATTAAAAGTGGCAAGAACTGGAGGAGGAGGAGGCCTATTTCCAGGATGGACAACCTGATGTCAACTTTACAATCAACACTATATTATCAGCGCGTAAAGGCTATTTTTATTTTTATTTTATTTTAACCGCAAGTGACTAAGGCTGGGGCCGCACTGGTAAGGCGACCGGCGACGCGACGCGACGGCGACTAAATCAAATATAGTTCGAGTTATGTGAGCGGCCGCAGCGGCCGCAACGGCGACGGCGACTAAATCAAATATGTTTGGTTTAGTCGCCGTCGCGTCGCGTCGCCGGTCGCCTTACCAGTGCGGCCCCGGCCTAAAAGTGGGCTTGATGAATTTTCGGCTCTACAGCGACGACGTAGAAATCTTTCAACCATTCCAATAATCACGTACCAAAGCTCTCATCAATCTTTAGGTGAGCTAAACCAGCAAACGTTCAATTTGTCTCAAGAAATCATTCTAACATCGAAGTGTTCTTATTTATTACCCCGTAATTTACTTTGGCGTAGTCAGTGACAAATTATTTAACATTAATGAGAGAAAAAAAGCATCCCGCAAATACCCATAAATACCAGTCACGTGGTACCGAAACAACTTATTCTCACAGAGTTACCTAATAAATTGTTGCTTGTTTTATGACATAAGTGATGACAAGTATGCCAAAGCTTGTGTACACACTAATTGCAAGCTTTTGCATTCAAAGACCACACCTAGCTCACATTTTCCTTACTCTCCGCGTTGCCAACGAAAATGTTCACTCCACGCTACTGGTAAGAACAGTCAAGTGTAAAAATATGGGTGCATACAACTTGCTCATAAACCAATATGTCCCATAGCTCTTAATGGCATCGAATTAAGGTGACGGTTCATAATTATGAGCGGATTAAATCGATACATATTTTTGCACTTGACTCTACATTATACCTAAAAGGGCTTGGGCCTTAGTTCCCACGCGGGCCCAGTGCGGATTGGGAACTTCACACACACCATTGAATTTCTTCGCAGGTGGGTGCAGGTTTACTCACGATTTTTTCCTTCACTTGTTCACATGTTTTCCTCCAAACCGGCCAGGAGATATATATATATATATATATCCTTCACCTTAAAGCTATGGTAAATTTAAAATATAATTTCACACATAAATTCCGAAAAACTCAGAAGTACGAGGCCGGATCAGGACCCTCTGTTTGAGGGGCAATAGGTCAAACCACTAGGCCACCACGGCTTCCACTGGCTTCCGGCTTTTACTGTACTATGGCTGCAATCAATGAAATTATGAGTAAAAATGCCTAACCAATTCCAAATTAGCTAGCCCGTAGTGCCCTTGTTGCTTACCTATGTCTCGGTTGATACGCCCGTAAAGAGGATTTGGTTTAAAGCCCGCATTATGTATGAACAACATTGTCGGTCTCGATATATGTTGTATAGATATGCGATCTGACCGTGCGGTCCGCGCGGTCAGATCGCACGCACGCGCAATATATACAGACCGACAATGTTGTTCATACACTTTTCATACATAATGCGGGCTGCGTTCAATTTGACCTGACCGCGACCGCAGAACGCATCCAGTGTGACAAATCCTTTATTGTTAGGGTGTCCAGTTAGCATATCAGCCTAAATACGTCCACTGCTGGACAAAGGCCTTCTCCAAGAAGTTCCACAACGACCTATTCTGCGCTGCTCGCATTTATTAATTTTAAAAATGATTATCTTATCTTATCTTATTGGTTCCCGTGACCTTTACCAGATCGTGGGTCTCCAGTATCCAATATTTCTCCAATCTTTTTTTTTACAATTTAAAAATTAATTGATACCCTTAGAAAAATAGATAAATCTATAATATTCCTTTTCCTCCCTAATTCTTTAATTGCGAAACTACTACACCTAAAATTAAAAGTATAAGTACTTATGGTTCTTTAACACATGACCGGCTGTAAAAAAAGATAGCTTTAACCTTCGTCTCCTTGTTCGGTAAGATGTAATTACATAACCCAAATCTGTGTAAAGATTGGATGCTTTATTATATAAAGATATGGTAAGGTATCAATAATTTTCCTTTATGTGGAGATTACGGATATTAAATGAAACCCGCTAAATGTGTTTCGGGATTGCAATTTCTTTATTTCAATATTATAATTATGACCTGAATACAATATTTAGTAGGGTATCTAATCTTGCTTTTCAATATTTTACCTGTCTCATAAATGCCTTTCAAAGTGTATTAAGACTTAAATTAATATTTTTTTCAAGGATAATGCTAATTGGAACCTCTATAGGTAAAGGAAGTGATATCTATCTATGCAGTCAATTTCATTCGTTCAAAAGTTCAGAAAAGAGTAACAAAAGTAACCTTCAAACAATTATAATATTGATAACGCTACTTTATTTCAATACCAATTCAAACCAACCGACGCCCAAAACAATTACGTTCATAACAATTGCAGTAGCAAACTCGTTGACCGTGATAGAGATAAAACCAAATCTAACATACTTACCATATTTTGTTCGCTGTTTGTTTTCGGTAAGTATACGTAATTTTTATCAGTATTTTTGAAAAGCACTTGCGGGCTTCTCGATTAAGATAAACTAAAAGCAACTACTTTTAAGCTTACATTATTTGTTTTGTTTTACATTAATCAAGTAACAATATACAGAATAGTTTATCAAATTAATGAACCAATTGAAATATAAACTTACCGGTTCTGTCGTCACTCGGCAGAATGCAATAAAATTTTCCACATCGCTGTATCCATTCAACAATTTCACGCACTTTCGTCCAACAATAACATTTACTCAAAGTTTGAATGAATATAACCGAAATCCAAATATTATTTTAGTCTACTTCTTTATCCCACTGAAAATATTATTAAACTACGCAACATTTATAATTATTAATAAAACTAACAACGCCGGCTTTTTAAAATACAGCTAAAAGTAATAAAAAACTATATCCGAAACTTGAACTGGCTTGTGATATTACAAATGGTTGTAATAATATGAAGGGAACATTCGTATTTCAAATTCGTTCTGCGTTAAAAGTTTTCATTTTGGCGCGTACCTATGGAGGCGGCCTCGCGGGCGAGTCTCACAGAGTGGACTGGAGGCGAACGGCACTGACGGCACGGGAACATTATGCGCATGGTTCGGGACCGCGATAATCCGAAGCAAGAAAAGCTGGCTGAAAGGCTTTTATTGTGAATGCATCCTTTCTGAGGCGCGAAATGAGGGCAGTACATTGTTGCTCAGAAAACGATAAAAAGGTTTTATTTGAACAAGCAAAAAGTTGTAACTGTAAGTAATACCTACTCTGAAATAAAATTAAGAGCGCGTGATAAAATGCCACATATCATTCCACGAGGATGATACTGCGTAGCTTGGTTTACATTTCCGGGAACCGTTGTAGACGAAATGGCGACAATTTTTTTTTTATTAATAATAAATTTAAACGAAAGTTAAAATATACAACCATTACTGGCCACAACACAGTTTCGGTAGCCGATACTAAAATGGTGAAAATATAGGTAACACAGTATGAAATTAATGTGTGTGCTCAATTAGGATAGCCAACATGACAACGTGAATATAATGAAAATAAACAGGGTGCTGATTATGAATTGTCCTATACGTCATATCATGTGATGGTGGGCCAGCTAATGCAATTACCAGTTCCGATGACATGCACTAGTGATTTATAGTTTTCCAGTTTAATTGGATTAGTTAATGCATAGGTACGCCCTTTTAGATTTCGATGAAGCCAGTCAAGCTTGTAGTATTTTCCTTGAAGCATTGTGCGATGCCTGTTAATTTGCCTGTAGGCCTTAAACTAGAAAATAAAATATTATTCAAAATTAAAAAGAAAAATGTTTCTATAGTATTAAATAGTATTTTACATATAGGTAAGTATATTTGTAATTTGACATTGTAATACTATAAATTTGACGTTAGACTAAGTACTATAATTTGACATTGAAAAATTTGTACACCTGCACACAGGTTGAATACGCATTTACCTATCTATACCTATAAAACAAGACCGTGACTGACTGACTGACTGACTGACAGACAACGCACAGCCTAAACTACTGGGGCTAGAGACTTGAAATTTGGCACACATGTACCTTGAGTATTGTAGAGGTGCACTAAGGAAGGATTTTTCTAAATTCCCACGGGATAGGGAAATATCTAAACTTTCTTTGTTTATTTGTTTGTAGCGGAATCTCTGAAACTATTGAGCCGATTTTAAAAATTCTTTCAGAATTAGAAAGCTACACTATCCTTTATTGACATAGGTTACTTTTTATCCGGGAAAATGCAAAATTCCCACGGGATACAAATAAGTAAATTCAACTTTGGCACTGATTTTAAAAATTCTTTCATATGATATGATACGACTAGCCCCGATTGACATAGGCTACATTTTCTTCGGAAAAATACAAAATTCCCACGGGATAGAAAAATTTGAATTCAACTTTGGGGCTGATTTTAAAAATTCTTTCATATAAAGTTGTATTGTAGCCTTTGCTTTGTCCGACTGTATTATTTTGACTTACTCTTTGTCGGTCGCTTACTAAATGCTCCTTTCATCCACTCAAGGGTTGACTGGTAGAGATCCCTTAAAGGGATAAGTTCGCCTTTGTACATGCATTTCAACGGTTGTCAATAATGTATTTCTTTTTTTTTCCTTATTTTTGTACAATAAAGAGTTACATACATACATACATATATATGATATGATATGACTATCCCCAATTGACATAGGCTACTTTTTCTTCGGGAAAATGCAAAATTCCCGCGGGATAGAAATAAGCAAATTCAACTTCAGGACTGATTTTAAAAATTCTTTCCCCAATAGTAAGCTACAGTATCCCTGATTGACATAAGGTACTTTTCCGGGAAAATGAAAAATTCCCGCGGGATAGAAATAAGTTAATTCAACTTAGGGGCTGATTTTTAAAAATATTTTACAATTTGAAAGCTACAATGTCCCTGAATGACAAAGGCTACTTTTCTCCGGAAAAATGCAAAATTCCCATGGGATAGAAATAAGTGAATTGAACGTGGGGGCTGATTTTTTAATTTATTTCACTAATAAAAAGCTACTGTCTCTGATTTTCTAAATAGGTCAAAACAGTTATTTCTATCCCGCGGTATGCTGTACTTTGCACTTTCCCGGGATGAAATGTTGTTTCAATCAGGTCTCCTCCCAGAACGAGAACACTTGGGCCGTAGTTCCCACTTGAGCCCAGTGCGATTTGTACAGTGCGGGTGTGTACCATTGAATTTCTTCTCAGGTGTGTGCATTAGCTTTTCTCGCGATGATTTCCTTCAGTGTAAAGCTCATGGTAAACTTGAAACGTAGTTTAGCACACGAATTAGGAATAACTCAGAGGTCCAAGCCCGGGCTCAAACCCATGACCCTCTGCTTAAGAGACGATAGGTCAAACCACTAGGCCACCTTGGCTTACCGGCTTTAGAATTCACTTATTCAAATTCCGCGGGAACTTTGCATCTTCCTGGCATTATCCTATGTGTTAATCCACGTAATAAACTACCTGTGTTCCAAATTTCATGCAAACAACTAACGTTATTGTCTTCGCGTACGAAGTCGCGGGCAAAAGCTAGTATTTGCTTAAGACCGGGTAACCGCATACAAATAAATATAATTTTGATTTGAATTCCCTGCGCACTCTCGGCGAAAACGTTACGACGTAGCTATTTGTAATCTGTACGCTTAGTATAAGTTTTACTTCACCAAAATACTTCTCGATCGCATTTACGTAAAAAAAACAATTACTAGGGAAACATGGACAGCGCCTCCGCTGCCGCGCGTCCATGTTTCCATAGAATTGAAATTTTTACGTAAACGCGATCGAGAAGTATTTTGGTGAAGTAAAACTTATACTAAGCGTACTGTACCTCTACCATGAGTTTACACTAGTTTACGTGACCGTACTCGCTAGCGACGGCGTAAATTATTTGTATGGAGAATTGTACAGAGCCTCTAGCGGTCACTTACGGAAGTAAAATTCTCCATACAAATCATTTACGCCGTCGCTAGCGAGTACGGTCACTGTGAACTAGTGTAAACTCATGGTAGAGGTACTGTGGTCACGCAGTTGCGGCGAACCTGTTGCGCGCCCGCGGCGAACATACCGCGCGTTTGTTCCGCTTTTAACTTCGTTTTTTTAGCATTAGAAATAGGGTAAATAATCTTGATGAGTCTTTTTATAGAGAAACGCTTGTAAAAAAATGGTAACTATTCCCTATAAAACCAAAAGAATGTAAATAAGAAAGAAAGAAAGAAAGTAAACATTTATTCACTTTTACAAGACACACAAGAAAGATCACATAATTTCATACAAATAAACAAAGTTCACAAAACAATGAAGTAATAAATACACAGATCTGCATGTGTGTCCATGCAAAAGTGAAACGGTCGCTGACTCAGCATTATGCTGAGGCGTTAGACGCTTGCAGCGCTGATTTTCTGCCAGAACCGTCTGTGACTCACGAAACGATACACAAATATACCTATATAAACTACTTAATAAAGTGGTGATAAATTAATAAAATGATAATGAATTAATAAATAATTTAGATTTATTATTGCGTAGCATAATATGTAAATAAATAAATTACAATAAAGAAAAAGAAAACTGAGAAAACATAACCCTGTCCTTGCAGTCTGGTAAAAATTTGTTTAAAAACAACAGGTTGGCATATCAATAAGTGAGTGCTGGTTTTATAGGTAGGATTTTTGGAGCGTTAATAAGTGAACCTTCAGAAAAATAAATGAAAGTAATTTTATATTTTTTAAAGAAAGAAAAATATACTTAGGTGCGCTTTTAGTATACTGTGGTTACGTAACCAGCAGTTTGGCAATAAGGTGGTCAAACACCCCCTTGTATGTTATACGTTACGGGCGTATTAATTTCTGTGTCTAAATGACTGTCTGGAAGAGATCACTTTTAAGTGATAAGACCACCTATTGTCTACCATGCTTTTTTGTCTTCAATAGAATAGTCATCTTGCATTGTCGTTATGTACCTAATGTATTACCTGATTACACTCTCGCCTCGTCACCTCGCCTCGCGCCTCGCCTCGTCGTCTCGCTCCGGACGCGAGCCTCAAAATCAAGGCAAATCAAGAGACGAGGCGCGAGGCGCGCCTGTTCACACTCTCGTCTCGTGGCTCGTCCCGCAGTTCGTCTCGCCACTCGTACGCGAGTGTAAACCAGGTATTAGATTAGAGAATCGTCATGAGCTGTCATAGTGTTACAGAAAAAAATACTACCGAATAACATAATTAGTTTTTTAATTAAGCAACAGCTGATGTTAAAGTGAGCGTAGTTTTCCCCAATAAACATCGTAGTTTGGCGAAATTAGTGATGGACCTAACTAAAACTACATATGTAACTACCTTTTTGAGAATAAATAAATAATCATTACAACCCGCTCCCATCACAAATTAAGTCATAAAATAAGAACTAAAAATCCCCCAATCCCCAAGTGGACCGCCTTTCTGGGGATTATTGTTTGTATTTGGCTGTCACTCTGAAGCGATTGCGACGGCAAGTCGAATGGGCGTTGGAAAATATGAGGGTTAGTATTAAGACAATGTTACGACGTCGAGATAACTGTTATGTGGTGGGATAAAGACCATTTCAATGCCACAATGTTACACTCATTTGGGACGAGGGATAAATGGGCTAACTTAGGGCAAAGGAAGAAAAACAGTGGCAGTCACTATTACGTGATAAGTGAGGTTATAAATAATCCGACTGGTGATCCCTTTTTCAACTGACGAAAACAAAAGGAGGAGGTTCTCAAGTCGACATGTATATTTGTTTTTTTTTTTTTATGTATGATCACGCATTTCTTTTTACAGAGTAGTCCGATTATGATGATTATTTTTTTATTGGAAAGCGTATACCCCAAGGGTGGTCCCATTTAAATTTGGTAATAATATTCCTACCCTAAGGGTAAGAAAATAGGGGATGATTGATTGTTCAGTTACTGATTGTACTATATGACCACGCATAACTTATTACAGACTAGTCGGATTTTGATGATTCTTTTTTTATTGGAAAGCGTATACCTCGAGGGTGGTTACATGTAAATTTGGAAATAATATTTCTACCCTAAGGGTATGAAAACAGGGGATGATTGACTAACTTTTTACAGAGTAGTCTGATTTTCATAATTCTTTTTTAATGGATAGGGTATACCTTGAAGTTGGTATTATATAAATTTGGAAAAAAAATTACCCCAAGATGGGAAAAAAGTATAAAATAAAAACTTTTTAACAAAAAAATTAAACCGCCGAAAAAACTGAAAAGCAAAAAATAATACCTTTTTTGTTTGACCTTAATCTAGGTACCAGTTTGAAGTCGGTGCCTCAGCACGAGCCAGGAGCAGTGATAGAAGCCAATCAGGTAGAAGATTATAGGTCCACTCCTTCTGGCTAGTGCTGAGGCACCGACTTCAAACTGGTACCTAGATTAAGGTCAAACAAAAAAGGTATTATTTTTTGCTTTTCAGGTTTTTCGGCGGTTTATTTTTTTTGTTAAAAAGTTTTTTGTGTATTTGCTTACATTTATTTATTGGCCTAATTTTTCTCAGATTTGTAAAGTTATTTAACTATTAGTTAGTTAGTTATTTAGTTATTAAAAATGACGAACAAAAATAATGTCTGAAATTCTAAAATTACCAGATATTTAGTAGTCCCATCGAAGTGACTGTCGCGTAAAATTACTGGTTTGGTTATAATCTATATAAATAAAAATGAATCACCGAAATGTTTGTACGGGCATTACTTCCGATTGACTGCACCAAATTGGATAATTCTTTTTTGTTGCGTTTGTTATTGTCAAGAGAAGGTTTTTATGAAAGAAATTTTAGAAAAAATAGAACGGTGGCGAAGCCGCGGGCATCAGCTAGTATAAATATAAATAACTAAGTAGGTATGTATTTGATAATCATTTATTATTTTTAGTGGCAAAACTTTTTTTGGGCTTAATTTACAAAAACTTGTTACGCATTATGGCTATGTTATTACCAAGGATGATGTAGACTGGATTGGCAGTCGCCATAGTACGGATCGGCCACGGTTTTTACCCGACTGCGAAGAAGGAAGGGTTATTGTAGTTCGATTATTAAATCTAGATGGCGCTGAAATATAGCCAGAGGCTTTGATTACTACAATTGTATTATTTTTCAAAAATATTGCATAATACAAAAACCGCAGCCGATCCGTACTATGGCGACTGCCAATCCAGTCTATATCATCTTTGGTTATACTAAACTTAATACTAATAAATTATTTACCTAATACTTGCCCAATAAAATGTTAAGAAAAAGTCGCACTCAGAAATCAGATTCAGAACTCAAAGTCTTAGTCATAAAGTCCACCGGGCAAATGTTTTGAGTTATTTGGCAAAAAAGTTACGCCATGATTTACAACGCTTGTCATTTATTTTAATTACATTCATTTGCAATGGTTCCTTTTGTAAATTGAGGGTAAATAATTATTTTCATTTGGTCCACCACTCGGAAAACGGATGATTTAAACGAAAACAAAAGTTGGAGTGAACTTTACTCCTAAAACGAAATTAAATTTCAAACCAAATTGAATACTTTGATTGTGTTCATTGTCCAACCCGCTCGATGGGGTAAAAAACAAATTTTCATTAGCTTTTGTGCTACCGGTTCAAATTATAATTTGATCCACATACCCACACCTAAGCTGGCATTTTGTTGAATAAATTATTTTCTACGTATACGTAAACAATGGAGACCTACACAAAAGTAGAAAACTTAAATTCAATGATGTGGTAATGTAATAAGCTTCATCCCATTCTTATACTCTTCGTTAACAACTTTTAAATGAGTCACTGTTAATTAAATTAGACATGTTTTTACGGGATTTAAACTGGGCGGATGATATACAGTATTTTTGGGCTGCAGCCTAAGGCTCCTTAGATATAAAAAAATAAATAAAAGTCCCGAAACCCCCGTGTGTCGCAGCCCAAAGCCTTAAAGAGTTCAACCTCATGGATAGCTGGAAAAACAATGGGCCGTGGACACGGCAGGAGGAAGTGCTCAGGCCATTGATCAAACAGCCAAACCAAGAGGATTCGGCCTTCCCCGAAATCTCTGGTGCCGTCTTAACAGACTAAGTCTTAGTGATAAGGTACTAAGTCACTGCATAAGGTGATGATTTAGCAGACTGAAATGTATGATGTATAGGAAAGATTCGTATCTAATCTCTAGACCAGTGGTAGTGTAGGGGTATGGCACACGGCACGGAATGCTGAGGACCTGGGTTCGATTCCCAGCATTGGTCTTTTTTCTGGAGTTTTTTTCTGTGCATCTATATTTCAGTTTGTATTTAGTACGAAATATATTGTTCCAAACAATTGCAAAGCATAACAGCATAACAAAAGCACTAGTGTTTTAATCGATACCAGTTATAACCAACACACGGAAGGGTTAACTGTAATATAAATTACGATCAGCACGCAGCCTTTATCGGTATATTTGTCATCGTCATCACCATTAAAGCTTACTCTTTCCGATTCGGGGAAAACTTTGTCAATATTTAAACCCATTTTTAAAGTTCCGTACCTACCTCCAAAATAACTTTATATCATCACTTCGTTGTCTATTGGCCCTTTCACTCAGAAACACGTGGACGTGGAGGCATCCTTTGTCTGCAATCTCTTCAAGTTGTGAAATAATTCTGTTTCTAAAATTTATGCCATCGAAAAGTTGTTTTTTTTTTAAGGGAGTTCATAAAAACTTATACTTAACGACCAGATGGCCTAGTTGTTAGAGAACCTGACTACGAAGCTTGAGGTCCCGGGTTAGATTCCCGTGTCGGGCAGATATTTGTATGAAAAATACGAGTGTTTGTTCTCGGGTCTTGGGTGTTTAATATGTATTTAAGTATGTATCTATCTATATACAAGTATGTTTATCCGTTGCCTAGTACCTATATTCACAAGCTTTGCTTAGCTTACTTTGGGACTAGGTCAATTTTATTGGTGTGAATTGTTCCGTGATATTTATTTATTTATTATATCTCACTTTAATGTATGGCTGCGTCGCACAGGTTGAACACCGCGTTGGCCCAGCATTGTGTAACGGCTTTGAAAGAACAAAATGATATTTTCAACTTTTTCGCTTTCTAAGCAAATATTTCCAACAACTAACAGCATCAAGCATGCACAAAAATCTCCAACTTACAGCAAAGCGGAGTCCGAGAAAATGGCAGTAGCAAAACTCATTGCGTCTCAAAGTTTGTTCAAAGTAGGTAATTGGGTTTAAGTTAATTAATAAGAGAGTTGAACAGTAACAGTAAACCGGTTTCACGATTTTATGGCACGTAAAAGTTGCCGGTATTTTTACGGGCAATTTAATTGTCTGGAAGTAACATGTCTGGTAAAGCTGGAAGTTCTAGGATTTTAAGGAAGAGTCCGGACATAGATTAATCTACCGTTAAATAGAAAACGGTGTAAGGTAACCAGTTTTTCAATGCGTTAGTAAAAAAAAACTTGCTAATTGTGGTCAAAATGTTCCAGATCGATCCGCCGTCTCCTATTTAGCCTATTTCTACTCCGGTGCCCGTCGCGTGGCGCTTTTGCCTTTGCCTAGCAGTGGGACGCCTAATAGACTAAAGCAAAAAGCAAGTAAAAGAAAATTAATTAAGTTGGTAAAAAGGAGTTTTTCCGCTTAGATTACTTTGTTAAGATTAAGTTTAAATATGTACGGGAAGTGGAATTTTCAAGTTGAATTTCTGTCAACTATTTATAGATATTTTGGTAAGTATTGGGAGTCAAAATTGCTCGCGTCCGTAGGTTTACCGTCAAGACCCTACACGTGATCCCTGGGTGGTGCCGAACAAGCGATACATCTCCGGTGGTAGGCTTCGGCCGCGGCTGGTCACCACCCTATAGTTTGAGCCAGGCCGCCAGGCGACATGTCGTGTTCCGGCCTGTTGCCTATAGTAGCCATTCTGGAGGAAGGGTCTGAGCAATAATTTTGCTGTGCAGCGCACGCGTACCGGTTACAGTGCCTCGTATTTGTTACGCTTTCGCGATACGGTTTGCACTCGTTGGGAGCGCGCGCAACACCTCGCTCAGCTGCCTTCTGCTTATTCCCCAAAATTCAAGTCTAGGGTGAATGAGCATTTACTAGGCAAGCGTGCTCCATCGAAAGCCTCATCTTCGCTTTCCATCAGGCGGATTGTGGTTCGTGGTTCGGAATAGGATTTGGTCATTCACCATCTGAGGGCAGTGTAGGCAGTGTTTCATTGTGAAACTCTTTGGGAGAGGCCTTTGTCCAATATTGGACGTCTTTTGGCTGATAGAGTCAGAGTAAACCTAGATAAGTCTGCAACGATTTTCATAGTACACGCAGTGCAAATTTTGTATTAAACGTCAAACTCCTATGACATTATGACGTAGGTACTAGCCTTCCGTCCGCAGCTTCGCCCGCGATAAATTAATTTTCCCGAGGAAAAGGTATTTACTAGGGGCGTTCAATAAAAAGTGAGAATGAGTATGTTATAAACAACTTTTACTAAATGTAATTTTATTTTTCGACATAGTCACCTTTTAGCATATTACACTTATTATATCTTTTTTCTAAACTTAAAATTTCATTTTTAAAAAAGGTCTCATCTTGATTACTTTAAAAATCTTGTACTGCAGCGACTACCGCCTCTTCTGGCCTCTCGGGTATTGTTTCAATCTCGGAAATAGGTAGAAATCACTGGGAGCGAGATCTGGTGAATACAGAGGTTATATTGCTTATATTGAACCAAGCATCACGAATTGCAGCCATTGCAACGATGGACTTGTGTGCCGGGGCATTGTCCTGGTGGAACAGCACAACTTTCGAGAGTTTACCTCGCCGTTTTTCGCGGATCTCATTGCGCAATGTTGCTATTTGTTTGGCGTATAAAGTGCCCGTAATAGTGGCTCCATGTTTGAGATACTCAATCATTAATACCCCTTTACCGTCCCAAAAAACAGAGCCCATGACCTTACCGGCAGATGGGCCCACCTTGAATTTCTTCGGAGTTGGAGATGATGGCCTTTTCCATGTCATAGACTGCAGTTTCGTTTCAGGGTCATAATGATGGAGCCATGTTTCGTCCATTGTTATAAATCGCGCCAAAAAAAGTTCCCGGTCTTGCTGTATCAGGTCCAAAGCTTCTTGACAAATCTCGACTCTAGTTTGTTTTTGCGTGTCAGTAAGCATTCTTGGTACCCAACGCGCAGATACCTTTTTCATACCCAAGCGTTCATGAAAAATATTATGCACGCTCCCCGTTGAAATATTTACATTTTCAGCAATAAAACGAACCGTGACACGACGATCCGCCAAAACTGAGTTTTCAACTTTTTTCACAATTTCTTCAGTTATTGCAGTAGTAGGGCGTCCGGAGCGGGGGTCGTCCATGGTCGATGATCTTCCATGTCTGAATTCGGCGCACCAACGTGCGACTGTCGAATACGGAGGAGCATTAGACCCTAAAGTGTCCCGCAAATCTAAATTGACTTGGTCCGTAGAAAAATTTTTCAAGTATTTGATAACGGCGCGCAGTTAAATTTTCTCTATTTTCGCTAACGTACTCAATAGCATTGCAAAGAAATTACCGTATTTTTTTTAAACAAAAGACAGTTAGTTTTTTTTTTCATAGCAATCAGCTAGATAGTTTAGCTTTACCGGCCAGTATTTAATTTCCTAATATTGAAAGAGTTTGCATCTCATTCTCACTTTATATTGAACGCCTCTCGTATAATATTAGTATAGACTAGCTGTTGCCCGCGACACCGTCTGCGTGGAATTAGTAATTTGGGCAGCTTATTTTTGTATCCAATTTGCTTTTTCATCAATTATGGCTCTCCTTAGTTCCTCGATATAAAAAAGTACCCGCCCCCGCACACCCGAGTTCACATTCACCACAAGTCAAGCGTGCCTATAGAAGTTTTACTTCAAAAACCCCCGATTTTGAAACATTCTTCCGCTCCGCTCCGCTCCTATTGGTGTTACCGTGATGATTATATAGCCTATAGCCTTTCTCGATAAATTTCCTATCTAACACTGAAAGAATTTTTCAAATCAGAGTAGTAGTTCCTGAGATTAGCGCGTTCAAACAAAAAAACCTGTTCGATAAATTCTTAAAATAGACGTATCTTTCTTATTTGTGAACCGATTCAAATTAAACAAACACTAAATGTTAATCCAAGAAAATACCAACATATCAGTGAAAACCGCATCCTTCTAGGTTAAGCCTTTTCTGAGATTAGCGCGCACAAACGCACAGACAAACAGACAAACAGACAATAATTCTAAAAATCATTGTTCTGGGTTCTATTACGCTAATAAATAGCCCTAGTGACAATTTTTCACAAATATCTTCAATGTACAGACACCGACTTGTTACAGATTTATTATATGTATAGATAGATATAGAATAATGAACTAAAACAATTACTTTGCTCACCCGCGACCTTACAATAGTTACGTTTATGCAAGAAATGTGCGTTCATGCAGTTCCTCCACCTCCACACTGTACGAACACACACAAATCACATAAACCCAACCATCACCACCACCAAGCTACACTGACGCGTTTCGAACTCAAACAGAGCTCATCTTCAGAGTTACCACAACCATATGCTATGCTACCAAATGTTAAACTAACAAACCAAAACTAATGTTTTAACTTGTCACTGTAACTTCTCAAGTACCCACTTTATTTTTCTTATTCTCAAACTACCCCACAAAAATTAACTTTTATTGACATATTTAAAACTACCTTGAATTTTTGTTTATTTATTTATAAGGCATATTTAATTAATACTAACTGTTCAAATTCGACCCAAGCCGCAGTAAAGGAGAAGATACTAAATTTACCTGTTCATTAATAATAGACCCCATAGTGTTGTACCTAATTATTTCCATGCATTCCAGAGCATCCAGACGCAACCCCTTGCCGCAATAATGTAACACTTCATAAGAATCTGAATCTAACAATGAATGATTTGATTCCAACAAATGTTTTGCAACATTCGATCTATCTGGATGCTCATTCCTATATGCCGAAACATGCTCTTTAAATCTAGTATTAAAACTTCGGCCTGTCTGTCCTACGTATATCCCATTGCAGTCATTACAAGTAAGCTTGTATACCCCCGATCTAGTTCCCTTATCTACCTGTTCTTTGTGGTTACATAGCCTAGAGTACAAAGAGTTGTTAGTCTTAAAGGCAACATTAATATTGTTTGATTTTAAAATGCCATAAATCTTATCAGACAAACCCCCGACGTAAGAGATGCTAGATCTATATTTGTTAGTAGACTGAGAAGGTAACGCAGCGTAAAGCATGCTATTTACTAACCGTGCCTGCTTCTTTTGAACTAAACTATCTACCATTGATTTTGTATAACCATTTGAGATCGCTATCTGATAAATAGTACTCAACTCTAAATCAAAATGTTCCTTAGAAAGAGGCACAGTCAACAATCTATTAACATAACAATGGAAAGCAGCCAGTTTATGCTGCCACGGATGATTAGAAGATGCTGGTATAACAGCATCTGTGTACGTGGGCTTACGGTATATTTTAAATTGATGTTTACCATTTAATTTTGAAATCGTTAAATCCAAAAAGTTCAACGAACAATTTTCCTCTAATTCTTTTTTGAACCTTATCTTTACGTTCTTGTTATTCAAACCATTAATAAACACGTCAAGCTGTCTCATACTCCCTCTCCAGCATAGGATCAAATCATCAACATACCTAAAATAGTACACAATATTACTATTACCCACAATATACTGATTCTCAAAATGATCCATAAATATATCTGCCATTAAAGGACTCAGAGGTGAACCCATAGCTAAACCATCACTCTGTAAGTAATAAAGACCATTGAACCGGAAATAATTTTGTTTCATGCATAAAGTTACCAAATCTATTAATTCACAAACTTCACCCGGATGCAACCGCTTCCTTTCTAAGTGGTCTTTTAGAATTTCTAGTGTCTCACTATATGGTACGTTAGTAAATAAACTGTCTACATCCAAAGAAAGCAACGTTGCATTCGGCGGTATGCTGATGTCCTTAATTTTACTAACCAAATCTAAACCATTTTTTAAACTATAAGAAGGTTTAAAGGAAGCCTTCACACGAATAATACTATTTAATTTCTTCGCCAATTTATATGCTGGAGCACTCACGTATGAGACAACTGGACGAACAGGCACATCATCTTTATGAATTTTAGGTAATCCATATAGAATTGGCGCCTGCGGATTCATGGGAATTACAAAATTCTTTTGTTTTTCGGTTTCAAAGGCAAACAAAGAACCCTTTATTAGTCTCTTTAGATCTTTGTGAAATGTAATTGTAGGGTCCTTACGTAAAACTGTAAAACCGTCCTCTTGAACGATATCTAAAACTTTCCGATTATATTGATACCTATCCAATAAAACAATACAATTTCCTTTGTCTGTGCGACAGTGCGGAGAAGAGTTGTCGGCGAGAGTGACGGAAGGGTAAGGTACGCTGCCGCGTGCACGTGCCAGCGCGTCGGTTGGTCCGGGGTTCGTGCCGCGTGGCGGCACACAAAAGGCGGTGGGGGGCGGAGGCCGGCTTGACTTGGACGCCGAGCTTCGGGTGGGCACGGCTCCGGAGCGCGGGTGGCGGTCGGGCGGGGGCCACAGGGTCCGCGCCGCGTGGTGGCACACGACAGGTGGTAAGGGGCGGAGACAGGCCTGGCTTAGGCGCCGGGCTTCGGGCAGGGCAGGGCACGGCTCTGAAGCGCAGGTAGCGGTCGGGCGGGGGCCACACAACCGCTCCCTTGCGGAAGAACTATGAGGCTCTCGTACGAACTGCTACCGGGGTTGAGGCGTCGTCGCGACAGCGGCCGTCTGCTCTCCTCGCCGCGGGCAAAATGGCCGAGTCTCCCTAGCTTGCGCGCCACTCTGGCTCATTTTCTCCTCGCCTCCCGTCCCTCTCCACTAGCGTCTCTATCTTTCCCGCTCTCGCCTGATAGGGTGCGCTGTCGCCGTCTCCGTCGCACGATTGGGCGCGTGCGATGCCGAGTTTTCCATGACGACGATAGGTGGCGCGCGACGTATGTTCGAGGAGACTTAAGTTTAAGTAGACAACTAAGTTAATGCTATATGCTACGCTACACTATGAAAAAAAAAAGTAACTGTCTTTTGTTTAAAAAAATATACGGTAATTTCTTTGCAATGCTATTGAGTACGTTAGCGAAAATGGAGAAAATTGAACTGCGCGCCGTTATCAAATACTTGTGTTTGAAAAATTTTTCTACGGACCAAGTCAATTTGGATTTGCGGGACACTTTAGGGTCTAATGCTCCTCCGTATTCGACAGTCGCACGTTGGTGCGCCGAATTTAGACGTGGAAGAACATCGACAATGAACGACCCCCGCTCCGGACGCCCTACTACAGCAGTAACTGAAGAAATTGTGAAATAGTCGAAAACTCAGTTTTGGCGGATCGTCGTGTCACGGTTCGTTTTATTGCTGAAAATGTAAATATTTCAACGGGGAGCGTGCATAATATTTTACATGAACGCTTGGGTATGAAAAAGGTAAGGCAGATGCGCGTTGGGTACCAAGAATGCTTACTGACACGCAAAAACAAACTAGACTAGAGATTTGTCAAGAAGCTTTGAACCTGATGCAGCAAGACCGGGAACTTTTTTTGGCGCGATTTATAACAATGGACGAAACATGGCTCCATCATTACGACCCAGAAACGAAACTGCAGTCTATGACATGGAAAAGGCCATCATCTCCAACTCCGAAGAAATTCAAGGTGAGCCCATCTGCCGGTAAGGTCATAGGCTCTGTTTTTTGGGATGGTAAAGGGGTATTAATGATTGAGTATCTCGAGCATGGAGCCACTATTACGGGAACATTATACGCCAAACAAATAGCAACATTGCGCAATGAGATCCGCGAAAAACGGCGAGGTAAACTCTCGAAAGTTGTGCTGTTCCACCAGGACAATGCCCCAGCACACAAGTCCGCCGTTGCAATGGCTGCAATTCGTGATGCTGGGTTCGATATCCTTAAGCATCCTCCGTATTCACCAGATCTCGCTCCCAGTGATTTCTACCTATTTCCGAGATTGAAACAATACCTGAGAGGCCAGAAATTTGAAGACGACGACGCGGTAGTCGCTGCAGTACAAGATTTTTTAAGTACTCAAGATGAGACCTTTTTTAAAAATGGAATTTTAAGTTTAGAAAAAAGATATACTAAGTGTATTATGCTAAAAGGTGACTATGTCGAAAAATAAAATGACATTTAGTAAAAGTTGTTTATAACATACTCATTCTCACTTTTTATTGAACGCCCCTAGTAAGGTCTCAATGTTAACAACAAAAAAACATTGTGCTCTTTGTGGATTTCCAAGGCTACATTTTGCGTCAACCCTTATCTGGGTCAGTAGTTATAAATGAATGTTTAGTGTTACCCATTGTTACTAGAGTTAGTTTACTTTAAAAAATTTCAGCTAACAAAAACTAGGGCCATTGTCTGCGGTATAACCCCTCTGATTTCTGTTACAAATGCGAGCAACAGGTGGTTAATATTTTTAAGTGGCTACGTTGGGCTCAGCGGCCTCTTGTTTATGTTTAAAAATAATTTTGTATCCAAATAGGTAAACATTGTTTTTAAGTAGGTGGGTTATTGTTTGTTTAAAGTTAAAAAAAAAAATACCTACAGGTTATGAGCTATTTAGACTTAGATATTTAGACGACCGGATACCCTAGTTGTGAATCCAATACACTGTATCTTCAGTACACTGTCTATGGGAGTTACAGTGTATTGGATTCACAGGGTACAAAATCAAAATAAAAAAATCAAAACGTTTATTCTGCAAATAGGCCGCAAAGGGCTCTTTTACATGTCAATTTTTTTAAACTACCAGCGCTTTCGTAAGGACCATCATTGCCAAGAAGAATGCGCCGCAAGAAACTTGGCAGGATGTCATCTTTTCAAATTAAAATATAATAAATTACAAACTTAAAAACCATACAAATATAGAATTAAATAAAAAATAATAATAATTATATAAAAAACAATACAGGGATGTATTGGGTCCCTTAGTTAAAAAAAAAACTAAAACTATACCTACATCTTAACTAACTATATCTATGTTCAGTGGAAGTGTAGAATGCTTCCACCGTCAAAAAAGAAAAAAAAAACACAAACAGTTGTTAGAGAACCTGACTAACAAGCTTGAGGTCCTGGGTTCGATTCTCGGTTGGGGCAGATATTTGTGTGAAAAAATACGAATGTTTGTGCTCGAGTCTTGGGTGTTTAATATGTGTTTAAGTATATATTTATCTATACAAGTAAATTTTTCCGTTGACTAGTACCCATTAGTACAAGCTTTGCTTAGTTTGGGACTAGGTCAAGTGGTGTGAATTGTCCCGTGATATACCTATATATATATTTTTATTATAATGGTTGTAGGACGCATAAAACCAATAGTTGTGGAGATCCTTGGGAAAAGCACATGTTACTTGTAGGTACTATTATTTATTCTGTTTATGTCTAGCAGAGCTCTTCTTCCGGCTACGGGCATGGTGATTATTAGAAACTTAAAAACAAAATTTAACTAAGTTGTGTATTGTGTAGTATAGATGGCAACACTGCCCTCGCCATTTTTAACTACTTTTTCTTGCTGTGTTGTTGTACGTTAAGTTGATTAAAGTTTTGGTGAACTAATCCTGCTTTAATTACTAGAAACTCCCATAATCTCAATAGGTTATGGGCCCAGGATACTCTGGAATTAGAAGTTCAGAAGAAATCTGCAAAGAAAAAGTTACAATCATCGTTGAAAAGTCTTTGGCAAAATAACCTCAAAATGGACGCCGCGCGTTCAATGAATCTTGAAAAATTCGATGGAAATAATTTCCGACAGTGGAAATTTCAAATAAAATGCGCTTTAAAGGCTAAAGGAATTGATATTGCGCAACCAAACCGGAAACTAACTGTAGTGAATGGTCGAAAAATGATGGCATGGCGATGTTTATCATAACGTCTTCAATGGATTTTAAATAAATTACATTGATAGAGAATTGTGAAACTGCAATGGAAATAATGTCGAAACTTGAATCAATATACGAGCAAAAGAGTGAAATGTGTAAAATGTTGATTCATGAGAAATTTTATCAATACAAAATGTCGCCCGGTGACAGTGTAGCCCAACAAATCTCAAAAATAGAAACTTTAGCTAAACAATTAAAAGAAAGTGGTGAGAGTGTCAGTGAAATGGCAATAATAACAAAAATATTAGGAACATTGCCACCAAAGTATAGGTCATTGCGACAGGCATGGATGTTATTAGATCCAAAGCAACAGACTATTGTTAATTTAACTGCACGTCTGTTAGATGAAGAGGCGAGTTTAGCCTGTGAGGAAGAACAAGAAACAGCTCTCCTTGTTGCTAATAAAGGATGGAAGCCTAAACCTAAACAAAATGAACAAGTGTCAGGTGGTAGCAGCACAAATAATAATAAAATGACCAAACACAGATTTGAATGTTATAATTGTGGAAAAAGGGGTCATTTTTCTAGAGAATGCCGTTACCCAAGAAAATCCAAGTCTACAAAACCTCAACAAGAAGATCCAAATATGTTGGCGTTTTATGTGGAGAATAATGCATGTAATAATGAAGAGAATACTTGGATCCTTGATAGTGGGGCTTCCGCCCATATGACCTACAGGAAGGATTTCTTCATGGAGCTTTTTGAGTGCAAACAAAAGTCGTTGACATTGGGAAATACACAATCAATTGAAGTATCTGGTATTGGCAAAGTATTGATTAAACGGCTTGTCAATGGACAGTGGGAGACTAGTGAACTTGAAGGAGTTTTATATGTTCCAAGTTTGAGAAGAAACTTATTTTCAGAGGGTGTGATAACACGGAAATCCTATTCAATTGTCAAGAAAGATAAATGCGCCTTGATTTATAAAAACAATAAAGTGGTAATGAGTGCAAATATTACAGAAAATAACTTGTATATGTTGAACATTAGAACAGTGGTTCCAGATACATGTAACTTGGTTCAAAATAATCAAAGTGACATTAGAATGTGGCATGAAAGGTTAGGACATATTAATTTAAAACAAATTAAGAACATGAGTGCAAACAAAAGTGTTGGGGGTTTAGAAGTGATTGACAATGGGGAAAGTAATTTTATTTGTGAAGCTTGTGCATATGGGAAGCAGTGTAAGTTCCCATTTCACAAATCTGAGCGAGGAAAACTACAGCCAGGTGACCTTGTGTATAGCGATGTCTGCGGACCCATGAGCGTCCCTTCAATACAAGGTATGAGATATTTTTTACTGTTCAAAGATGCTGCAACAAGTTACAGGCATGTGTATTTTATCAAGAATAAAAGTGATGTCTTGGAAATGTTCAAGAAATATAATGCTATGATTAAAACTAAATTCATGCATAATGTCAGAGTTTTGCATACTGATAATGGAGCTGAGTATGTGAACAAAATGTTTAAAGAATATTTGGAGAGAGAAGGGATTGTTCATGAGCGTACAGCCCCATATACGCCTGAAGAAAATGGTCGTTCAGAAAGGGAAAATAGAACCATAGTAGAGAGTGCATGTTCTATGCTATATGCCCGAGATGTCCCACTTGAGCTGTGGTGTGAAGCTATTAACTGTGCAGTATATATATTAAATAGAACTTCACCTACACAAACTCCCAATACAACACCTTTTGAATTGTGGGAAGGCATTAAACCTCAATTAGGTCATGTAAAGGTGTTTGGTAGTATTGGTTATGTCCATATTCCAGATCAATTAAGAACAAAGTTAGATAAGAAGAGTAGTAAAATGATACCTGTTGGATATGACAATACCAACTATAGAATGTATAATACAAATACAAAGAAAATAAAAATATCTAGAAATGTAATATTTGATGAACATCAGATTTCAATCCCAAGAAAGAATATTGCACAGATTAATATTGATGATGATATTACTCATAGTGAAACAGAAACAGGTCAAGCAGAAGCCATTAATATGGATAATACTCTAACTATGCATTCACCAACAGGAAGTGAAGACAGCTTGTTGAGTTGTAATAGTGGCAACAGTGATGACCCAACTTATGAACCTTCTCAAGAAATAGAATCAGATAGCTCGGCACGGGTTATAAATTTGAGACCACGAATTAGAAGAAATTTGGAAGCAAATCTTGTGGAGTTGTCATTGCCTCAAACATATGCCGAAGCACTGAATAGTCCACATAAAGATGAATGGTCTAAGGCCATTAAAGAAGAATTATCTGCACATGAAGAAAACAATACGTGGACTCCAGTTAAACAGTCTGGTCAGCGAACCCTTAGCACAAAATGGGTTTTTACTGTGAAGAAAAATGAGAATAATGAAGATGAACGCTACAAAGCTCGTTTGTGTGCAAGAGGGTTTAATCAGATCAAGGATATTGACTATCAAGAAATATTTTCGCCAACAACCCGTTATGATTCTATTAGAATAATGTTTTCTATTGCTGCAAAATATAATTTAGAGATTCAGCAATTTGACGTTAAAACTGCTTTTTTAAACGGATATCTTGAGGAAGACATTTTTATCGATATACCTGATGGTTTGATAATGAAAGATGATATTGTATTAAAATTAAATAAATCATTGTATGGTTTGAAGCAGGCATCTCGGTGCTGGAATAAAAGATTCACTGAGTTTTTAACAAAATATGGGTTTGTACAATCTCAAGCTGATAATTGTGTTTATGTTGGATTTTTTAAGCAGACTAAAGTATTTCTAATAATATATGTCGATGATGCTCTTGTGCTATCATCAAATGGGCAGATTATTAAAGAAATAATAGAGTATTTAAAACAAGCTTTCAAAATAAAAGAATTAAAATTAAAATATTTTGTTGGCATGCAAATTGAGAGAGTAAGTGATGGTATTTTTATCCACCAAGAAAATTACATAAACCAAATTATTGAGAAGTTTGGCATGAGTGATGCAAATTCAGCTAACACTCCAGCAGATGTCGATGTTATTATTACAAAGAATGTAGATGGAAATGTTGCCAAATTTCCTTACAGAGAAGCTATAGGTTGTTTATTATTTTTATGTTCAGTTTCAAGGCCTGATTTTTCGTTTTCTGTCAATTTATTGAGTAGATATGTAAACAATCCTAGTGAACAACATGTAAATGCTGTTAAACGAATAATTAGATACCTAATAAACAGTAAAAAATTAGGCATAAAATTTGGAGAAAGTAATGGTCTTGTTGGATACTCAGATTCAGACTATGCAAGTGATGTAGACACTCGCAAATCAACTACAGGGTACATTTTTATGATGAATGGAGGACCAATCACATGGTCTAGTCAAAAACAGAAGACCATCGCTCTCTCCACAACAGAGGCAGAATTTGTTGCTGCATGTGAATCCGCCAAGGAAATATTGTGGTTACAACAACTAATGTCAGACTTAGGTGAAAATTATAATTGTATAACATTAAATGTTGATAATCAAAGTGCAATCAAACTGATTAGCAACCCTGTATATCATAAGAGAACAAAGCATGTGGATGTGAAGTATAATTTCATAAGAGAAAAGGTTGAGTTGGGGTTAATTAAAATTAAGTACATTCCAAGTAAAGGTCAATTAGCTCACATATTGACCAAACCGTTACCTACTCAAACTTTTGCCTGTCTGAGAGACCAAATTTTGTATGGTTAATAATTTTTTTTAATAAAAAATATGTATTTAGAGTTAAATTTTAGTGGGAGTATTAGAAACTTAAAAACAAAATTTAACTAAGTTGTGTATTGTGTAGTATAGATGGCAACACTGCCCTCGCCATTGTTAACTAGTTTTTCTTGCTGTGTTATTGTACGTTAAGTTGATTAAAGTTTTGGTGAACTAATCCTGCTTTAATTACTAGAAATTCCCATAATCTCAATAGTGATGACCTATACATTCATTGTAGGTTTTCTTATTTTAACACCAAAATTTAGCTTAGGCGTTTTTTTACAAGCGTTATGGTTCCAACGGAAGACCAGCGTCGGCTGCAAGGCCGACATTATGCTGAGTTGGGACTTGGGACCATTTCGTGACAATATTTATTTAGTATCTGTTTCCGATTCCTCTTTTTGTAATTGTTTTCTCTTTGTCACGAATAAATGTTTTTCTTTCTTTCTTTATAATAATAGCTTGGTATATTTACATTCAACTCGCTCTTATTAAATATTTAAGTAGGAAAAAATATGAGTTAAAAATACGGCAAAGCGTCAAGTGCATTCAGCAAGGCAAACAAATTGTACCTATTAGGTACATAAATAATAATTTCATAATTTTTTTTGCGGATCAGTGAGTTTCACTTTTTATTTCTTTGCTTGTGCTGTGAGATCTTAATTACTTGCCAAATTTCATAATTCAATGTCAACGGGAAGTACCCTATAATTATTATATGACTGGCAAGCGCAGCATGGGACGGCCACCAACGAAATGGACGGACGATTTGGTACAGGCCGCAGATTTAAGGTGGATTCAAGTCGCTTCCAATCGTAATGATCGGGTATCAATGAGGGAGGCCTATGTCCAGCAGTGGATGTTCTACGGCTAAAATGATGATAATTATATAACGTTCACGCTAATGCATAATGGCGTTGTGGCGAAAGCCACATTCTTTAGCATTAATTTTGTACGTGTAATAGGTTAAGATATTTTTGGTCACGTAAGATCACTTAAGACATGTAGGTGTAGATTTACTGAGTAGATTATTGCATATAAATGTAAGGTTTTAGGATATTAAACATATCAGTGTGAGTAGACATGTCAGTCATGGCAGTCTCATGTACCTATAGAACATCTACAAAGTAGTTTCTTTAACCTTCTGCTCCCTAGAGGATTAGAATATCTGCCCGCTAAAGCCGCGAGCTAGACGCCAGCCGGCAGCGTGGTGAGTGTTTTAACTGTTCATTGCGTGTGCTGTGCTGCCAGGTTCCTAGCAACTGTGTGGCGAAGGTCTCGGCCGCGCAATGAACAGGGAACAATCTACCCGCTCCGCTGCCCGCTCACGTTCAGCCCCCGCGGACTGGACGTAAGCGTTTAATTCACGCTCTAAGGCCGCACTTACAGTGTGAATTGCACACATTTATGTAAATGACCCGCGTAGGTGTTTTCTGGTAACAACAAACAACGGTCCTCTCGGTTGGTAGTCGGTCGGTGTATCGGAGGCATATCCGCATGTTGGACCGTTTTCACCTGAGATGTCTGAGAAAAATTTTGAAGATCAAATGGTCCGATCGTGTGCGGAATACCGAGGTGCTGCGAAGAGCCAATGTGGGTGGCATTGAGTCCTACCTCATGGGGCGGCAGCTACGGTGGTGCGGACACGTGGCACGAATGCCGGAGCAGCGGGTAGCGAAGCGCGTCTTTTACTCAGAACTTCAGGATGGCAAGCGTAAGCATGGCGGACAAGTTCTGAGGTATAAGGACGTGCTAAAGGGGCACATGAGAACGTGCGACATAGTGCCGTCTCAGTGGGAAAATCAGGCCGCCAATCGACTGGAGTGGAGGTCTCAGGTGAAGATCAAAATCCACGATTTCGAACTGAGACGGCGCTGTGACTTAGATGCCAAGCGTGACAATTTTAAAGCCCGACCACCTGCGGCAATCAATTATAATTACGTAAACGGTGCGCTCGTATGCCCGCGTTGTATGAGGATCCTGTCCAATAAAGTTGGATACGTGAGCCACTTGCGAGCGCATGATCGACACGAACGGAGTTGAAGCTGTTGCCATGGTCGAAACCGGCCGGATCGGATCATGATCAGTCGGTCGGAAAAAAGTTAAAATAAATATGACTCAATTAGTCATATTGCTCAATATTTATGTGACATCCTTGATTTTTCAGTTGAGATCTTTTAAATATCTGGTATTAGAATCCTTTTTACTAGTGTATTCAGACCTATGTATTAATTCCGTCATAGTACGTCTCCGTTAAATCCCCTAATTCCTTAACAAAACGATTAGGACACCCACGCAATCAATGTACTTATTTGCCGCGTCATATCAGAATTCTCTTGAGCACAATCCCTATCCAATATGCTAATATTGTCATGACAATCAATATGTATCTAGACCACGAACGCTGGTCAATAGCAATTATGATACAAACTACGTGACATAGCATCCAGGCTAAGAACATTAGATGTAACAACACAGTCATATCGTGTTGACTTAGAGGGTAATTCCTATTTGTTCAATTATTTGAAACAGGCGTTACTCTGTGGTCTGGTTATTTCCTAAATAGCAAAATCGTTATTTCCTATCAAAATTAGTAAAATTTCCATTCGCATTTTTTCCCATATGCTTTTTTTGTCAGTATATTTTTGGGCCATTCTACTTTTCGTTGACCAGTCATTTTTAGTAATGTGCTCTTCAACTATTTTTTTTACAAAAACGGTAAAGTGCTCGGTTTTATCATTAAAGATTTAAATAGGCACATAATTAAGCTTATATTTAAAATTATCACTACGCATAAAAAGTAATCATTATTATCTATAAAGTAGGTAACGTAGTGGACATGCGTGTCCCCGCCATTTGTATGGAAATTGGTGTTACCAATTTTTTCCACAAAATTTCTTTGAATTTAAAGTTCTTTTGCTTTTAAATATTAAATTTAGTTATTTCAGTTTTCATATAAGTTATTTACACTTGAAAAAAATCACCAGGTATGCCTTATATTTCACGAAAGATTAATGGTTACTTAAAAGTAGAATGCCCCTTTTACTGAAGCTTATTTTCAAAGTTTTTTCCCAATTTGAATTGACACAGAAACAGTGACGACGGAGCTCCGCTCACGCGGTGCTTTTTCTTCTGTGTGCTTTTGGCCCTTCGGGCCGATGCAAACTTAACATAAGCTAAACCTACCTATGTTTCTGTGTCGATTAAAGTTGGGAAAAACGTCATTGTGAAAAGAAGCTTCAGTAAAAAACCATAGTCAGAAAAAACAATTTGGGAAAAAATGAGAATGGAAATTTTGCTACTAGGAAATAACGATTTTGGTAAATTGATCTAACCCGTCACTTTGTGGAGGTCCCTACTCCTTTTTTAGGGTTCCGTAGTCAACTAGGAACCCTTATAGTTTCGCCATGTCTGTCCGTCTGTCTGTCCGTCCGCGGCTAAGCTCAGAGACTGTTAGTACTAGAAAGCTGTAATTTGGCATGAAAATATATATCAGTCACGCCGACAAAGTGATTACATAAAAAAAACTAAAACAATTTTTTTTAGGGTACCTCCCATGGACGTAAAGTGGGGGTGATTTTTTTTTCTCGACTAACCCTATAGTACGGCGTATCGTTGGATAGGTCTTTGAAAACCATTGTGGGGTTGCTAACATGATTTTTCTATTCAGTTATCTGTTTGCGAAATATTCAACTTTAAAGTGAAAATTTTCATTAAAATCGACCGTCCCCCCCCCCTCTAAAATCTAAATGGTTGGGCGGAAAAATTTGAAATAAATCAGAATGCTAGTAAATATATCAAATTTACTAGGAAAATTATAGCGGCTAAGATTGCTTGGAAATTATTTGTAGTTTTAGAGTAAATAGTAGCCTAAGGTATAAAACATACCTAAACTTAGATGAGTCCGTACACATACGAAATCCTTAGAAAAATATTACTTGATTATTTCGTAATGGCTACGGAACCCTGCCTTGGGCGTGTCCGACACGCTCTTGGCCGGTTTTACTTGTTTATTCCAGGAAACAGATTTATCACACGAGTTTGAAGTTTCAGAAATTCATGGAATTGGGATTCATCACTTTGCGTAGCAATCTACGTGTATTTGAGGTGACGAGTATTATCTAATAGGTATATTAAAATCTCGTGGCACGGTGTTTGTTATCGGACTCCTGCGAAACGGCTAGACCAATTTTTGTGAAATTTTCACCCTATTCTTCGCGGACGGAGTCGCGGACAATAGCTAGTTATGTTATAAGTGTGCTTAAACTGCAAGTTTTAGCAGGACAGAAAGCTAAAACAGTGATAACTGCACCCAGTGCGGATTGGGAACTTCACAAACACCATTGAAATTCTTCGCAGGTTCGTGCAGGTTTCCTCACGCAGTTTCCTTCACCGTAAAGCTCATGGAACATTTAAATTGTAATTATGCACGGAACTTAAGAAAAACGCAGAGGTGTCAGTTCGGGCTCGAACCCAAGACCATCTGGTTTTACAGCTATTTCATTAATATGGACGTCCGCAAAGTAACGCCTGTATCAATAGATTGTAACTTGTAACTGACTATATTGTATAAACCTATATTGTTTAAACTTTGGGACATTGTCATGATCTCCATTGTGAACTGCGATAAATTTATATCTCCTTCAAAAGTGTCAAGCTGAAGCTGCCAAGTTTCGGGTACAGCTTTACTAGGCATAGCTGAAGCTTGTTGAAATTTATTGTAACTCATCCAATTTAAGCACGGGGGCTAAAAGCCTTACCATACGGAACTTTTAGGAAATTTGTAATTCCATACGGGGTGCCATACCAGCGTAATATTAAAAGTAATGTGTTATAACGGAAAACAAAGAAATATAAATATCGAAATAGAAATATCGAGAATAGAGATATAGAAATATCGTCTCGTATCGTATCGTCTGTATTTCCTGATAAATACAACCTAGGTCTCTTCAAGGCTAGAGTGAATAGGCTGTTACTGAACCAGTGAGGTACACCTTTGGCCTCATCTACACTTTTCATCAGGTGAGATAGTGGTCAATCACGGGTCAGTTTTATGTAAAAAAAAAAAGAATATTCTGAGCCGGGCTGCTTTCTGCTTACATTTTCTAACTCGCACTTCGTCATCGTAATATCCTTCGGTCAGACTTTGGTGTTAACGCCAGAAGACTCCTTGCTCATCGTCAACTATCAGGCGCTCCACAGGTATTACACCATAAGGTAAGCCAATTATATCCTTACTTCACTTAAATTATGTTTAGAATAAACTAGCTTTTGCCCGCGACTCCGTCCGCGTGGAATTAGTAATTTAGGCAGCTTATTTTTTTTATCCAATTTGCTTTTTCATCAATTATAATAATAATAATAATAATCATTTATTTCAGACATTAAATATCCATAATGTGTTAGCAACAATTGTAACCTTAAACCTATGTTAGTAAATACATCAAGCTAAGACACAAAGAAAAATAAAATTAAATGCTAACTAAACACTAAAACCCTACTCAGCTCTCGCTGAGAGATGCAAGGCATCCCATGCCTGCAGGAATGGGCCATCGGTCCTCTCTGCAACAGTGGCCAAGATGCTATTGGCGCTGCCGCGCACGCGCCGCAACAACGACGCTACACGCTTGCGCATGATGGCATGAAAACCATCTGTCCGCGCCTCAGCGAACATTCCCGACGCACTACAATGGCGCGGCAGCCCCAACAACATCCTAAACGCATTGTTGTACTGGACTCGCAAGGCGCTGTAAGCCGATCGAGCAAAGTTAATCCACAGGCTGCAAGTGTAAAATGATTGACAGTAAGCCCTGAAAAGGGTAATCTTTACGTTCTTGGTACACTTTGCAAACCTGAGAATCAACATATTACTCCTGACTGCCAGCGCCCTGCGCTCCCGCTCCAGATCCACATTATCCTTGAGAGATGCATTGACCCAGTGCCCCAGGTACTTAAATTCCATGACACGCTTCAGAGGAATGCCGTTGAGATTAATAGGTGGTACCTGATCGGCCAGACTTGCGCCTTTTGCCTCAAAGATTAGCAACTCACTCTTCGCTGTATTATACCTGAGGCCATGTGTCTCTGCATACTGCTCACATATAGCTATTAACGTCCTGAGGGCACTGATTGAAGGGCTCACATGGCTCTCCTTAGTTCCTGGATATAAAAAAATACCCGCCCCGCACCCCTCCCCCTACCCCCATCACAGAACCCCCCCTCGCACCCCCCACCCCCCATCCCGAACCCCCCCGCACACCCGCGTTCACATTCACCACCAAGTCAAGCGTACCTATAGAAGTTTTACTTCAAAAACCCCCGATTTTGAAACATTCTTCCGCTCCGCTCCGCTACTATTGGTGTTAGCGTGATGATATATCGCCTATGTCCTTTCTCAGGCTCTAGACTATCTGTGTACCAAATTTCATTTAAATCGGTTCAGTAGTTTTAGCGTGAAAGCGAGACACAGACGGACAGACAGACAGACAGAGTTACTTTCGCATTTATAATATTAGTTAGGATTGCTTTTTCACCAATTATGGCGCTCTCCTTAGTTCCTCGATATAAAAAAATACGAAAACGTATGTAGGCTAGAGAGAGACAGAGAGAGAGAGAGAGGCTAGATACCTAGTTAGGTATAATTGATTGACCCTGGATCTTACAAAACACGGTAACTCACTTGTCATTACATTACACGCCAATATCATAAAGTTCCTCGAACAAGTCCACGACAAAGCGGATCATAAAAAGGCAATAATGTCTACAGACAATGATAATGATGTTTATGGCTTTCCCTTTTATAAACCACTGGCTATAACATATAAAACGGTAAACGATGTATTAAGTAATGATAATTATCAACAGAATGATAAACTACTATTTACTAAACATGCATTGCTAATCGGCCAAATAGTGAGGTCGAGTCATGCAAAATAGCCACTTTAAAGCTTTAAACTATACAGCATGTATTTTCCGATAAGTTGACTTACTAGTTAGCTTAACGCTTCGGAACATAGCTTAAGTGTTAAGCTAACAGCTTATAATGCACGTAAGGGTGTATAGAATGCACTTGAATGAAACCGCAGGGTTGTCTTCCGGTGTGGAAGTTATGGTCAGCCAAGGAAATTACTGATGTGATAAACATTATATAGTATTATAGACTAGTGATGTGCCAGATATCCGTATCTGTAGCCATATCCGCGGATATCCGAGGGAAAAGAAAGATCCGTATTACATCCGTTATTTATTTAAGGATCTTTTGTTTAAGGAAAATTTGTATTCGTATCCGCGGATCTTGACACCAAAATATCCGTATTCGGATCCGTATCCGCGGATATACATTTTTAACGATCCGGCACATCACTATTATATACTATCACTACACTGGCAATGGCTATGGCTAGTGCTAAATGGACATCTAAATATATACGGTAAACTATTTTACGAGTGTAAAACAGCTATACCAAAATGGCTTCAAGAAAAACAATATAATGAAACTGAGAAAATTCTTGAACGATGACGAACAGCGGATATATTTATTTAATCACAGAGAATAGAGTATCAGTACTCATTATTTACTTATTTATCCTAAACCTAAAAGTTAGTGGAAGATGTTAACGTACGTACACACACAGACACACACACACACACATACGGACTTCACTCATTTTCTGTTTACCTAACTAAATAAAGCTTTAATTGTGTTACTTTTAATACTTACTGATAACTTTTGTTTTAGATATAAGATTTAATGTTTTGTTTTACTATGTTAATTACGATATCGAGGGGTGAAAGGCTAATGGCGTTAAGCGAGACTATGGGCGATATTGAGTTATATACATATTCGGAATCAGCAAATTTTTCCGCGTCGTTTGAGCCGGGTTTCACGCCAATCAGAGCTATTTTTTGTCGCTTGATGCAAATAGATTTGGACGCTGTTTTTCACTCCACTGCTGACTGAAGCGACACAAAAATTAGCTATTATCTTAACACGTTTGACTTGAGCTATATAAAAATACTATGGCAATGACTTAAACCGTTTTTCCTTTCTCGTCATGGAAGCCAAATGGTTTTTAAAGCTTTTTTCCATTTTCTATTTCAAAGGCTGATGGTTGGTTGAATTACTTAGCTTGCTCCGTAATGCACAAATAGATGTCGCTTAATGCAAGTAGCCTGTGACTGAAATGTATAAAACAAGTCGCTTAAAGCCAATGTCTTTCCACAAAAATATAAGAAACTTGTCGCTTGAATCAATTAGCCTGCAACAAAAATAAACAAAACACGTCGTTTGAATTATTTGACCTTAAGTCTATTTTACCTTAACAAAGCTACTTAAAGCAATTAGCCTTTCTCCAATATTAGGTGAACTGGTTATTTAAATTATTATTTCCTGTATATTTTAAAAGAAAGCTGTCACAAAAATTAAGACATAAAGAAAATTTTTGTACTTGAATCGGGTTTCTTTCACTACAATGAGTAAGTAATGTGCGTTCAGCAAATATGTTTTACTATAACAGCAGTTGATCAACGTAGTTTAAGACCAACTTAAAATATTTTGTAATCTAAAACCTACTCGCGAATAGTAGATGTGCGCTCGCGCGGGGTGCTTCAGTCGGTCCCATATCGTCAGGGAGATTTTTTGGTGATAGTGAATAGCCTCTAAATCTTGCAAAATCAGTCTGAACCTAAAGTTTAATTTCATTTAAGTCTCTTTCTTGTAGAAGATTCTTTTTTAGTACGTCAATATTATTAGTTTCTTAAATACTAATAATTGTGTTTTTGTTAAGTTTTGTTACAGTTGGCTGACTGAGGTAATGATTATAATAAAAAAAAATATTAGTTTCTAAAATACTGATAATTGTATTTTTGTTAAGTTTTGTTACAGTTGGCTGACTGAGGTAATCATTGTCGGTAATAAAAAATATTTTTTCACGTCTTTTTCTGCATTTTATTCTCTATCTTATTTTTTTTGTTTTCTACAATGTTCATGTTGATAGTTTTTATATTGGTTTCAAACACCAATCTCAAATAAAATTCTAAATTACCGGGATTTAAATTAATACGACCAGAATAGTGATCGTTCCATAAGCTACTTTTCCTGCTTTTAAAAACTAATGGAATGGGACTTTGAGCATATTAGCCGTAATCTATTGCACTCGTAACAAGGCAGTCAAACCTTTTAGCTTTACACGAAAACTACAGTTACAATCATCTTAAGTTATTTAGCCTTGCGCTAATTTTCCTAGTCGTTGTTTCTTAAATCATTTAGTTGTATTCCAAAAAAGACTTGAAACGTCGTTTAAGTCGTTTTTCCTTGCTCTAAAAAATAAGAGGTAGAAGAATTTTGACTCAAGCGACACTTATTTCGTTATCCTCTCGTTTTATTAAATGAATATATTAAACAACAGAAGTGGTATTAAATTCTAAGAAAACATGTGTATTTATAATCAAAATCAGTTAGGAATTAAAAAACTACGATTTTTTAAAAAAATTTTAAAACTTTAAAACGCTCTCCTGTAAAAAATGTCGCTTAACGCCATTAGCCTTTCACCCCTCGATATAAACCTGGCTGACACACTGGACACCTCTAGATTCCTATAAGTACCTACCACCTAAGCAAAGGAAGAGCAGGTCCTCCTAACACAGCCACTGTAAGCCTAAAGGGAGGCCCCGGAAAACTGCTTTTATTTAACATGCTTGTTAAAGGAAATAAAGAATTTTTTTTTGCTAATATAGCTTGACTAATTTAAAATGACGTGCCCTGCCACCGCATTTAGGGACAGTATTTATCATGCAAATTGTCGATCGTGATGTTGCACACTGATTACGAGCACGGAATAGTCGACGCCCCCAAACAGATGAAGGGCCGTAATTAATATTTGTGCGCAGACATCAAAATCAACTGATTCAGTAGAGGGGCGCGCGTCATTTTAGCTTAGACAAGCTATATACACACAGATGATGTAATACTAGGTATACTACAGTACCCGGCCATAAAGATAGCACACGGCCTTTGAAAAAAGACTCGGCAAATGTCGGATTAAGCCGTGGTGGCCTAGTGGTTTGACCTAAGGCCTCTCAAGCAGAGGGTCGTGGGTTCGAGTCCGGGCTCGCACCTCTGAGTTTTTCGGAATTTATGTGCGAAATTACATTTGTAATTTACCATGAGCTTGCCTACGACCTATTTCTCAGTCCTACCGAATACAGATAAAAAAGTTTCATAAAAATCGGTCAAGCCGTCTCGAAGGAGTCCGATAACAAACACCGTGATAATGGCGTAGTGGGTAGAGAACCTGATTACGAAGCTTCAAATCCCGGGTTTGATTCCCGTGTCGAGGCAGATATTTGTATTAAAAATACGAATGTTTGTTCTTGAGTCTTGGATGTTTAATATGTATTTAATTATGTACATAATATAAATAAGTATGTTTATCCGTTGCCTAGTACCTTCCACTAGGGCACTAACCCATAACACGAGCTTTGCTTACATCAGGACTAGGTCAATAAAATTGGTGTGAATTGTCCCGTGATATTAATATTATTCCAATTTTGTTCCATTTGCTATTAAAACAAATTCTCCTTCTTTCTCGACTGTTTGCGAAGTATGACCGCCAGTAAATCAAATCAAACCTAAGATATTCTTACTTTTATTGCTTTACAGCATTTCACTCGTGTTGAACAAAAATATATAAGGCTCTTTCAATGTATATCGCAAAGATCCTTCATGTAGAAAAATCTAATTCAAACGGCACATTTCATATAACAAGTTAGCTATGAAGTATCTTTTTTTTTTGTACTTATTTTTTCAACTTCATTTTTTTTATTACTTTTACGGTCATCCCGTGAAATCATACATTTCGTACTAAATACAAACTGAAATATAGATGCACAGAAAAAACCCCAGAAAAAAGACCAATGCTGGGAATCGAACCCAGGTCCTCAGCATTCCGTGCCGCGTGCCATACCCCTACACCACCACTGGTCTAGAGATTAGACAAAAAAAAAGATTAGAGAAAAATGAAGTTGAAAAAATAAGTACAAAAAAAAAAGATACTTCATAGCTAACTTGTTTAAAGTTGCACAGTAGCGCCATCTCTTGTCCAGGTGAGCGGTTAGTTCCGAAGGAGTGTTAAAATCTCTCGATGAGGGTGTAACATAGATGTGCGTTTGTCACTGCATAAGGTGATGATTTAGCAGATTGAAATGTATGATGTATAGGAAAGATTCGTGTCTAATCTCTAGACCAGTGGTGGTGTAGGGGTATGGCACGCGGCACGGAATGCTGAGGACCTGGGTTCGATTCCCAGCATTGGTCTTTTTTCTGGGGTTTTTTCTGTGCATCTATATTTCAGTTTGTATTTAGTACGAAATGTATCATTTCATATAAGTACATCAATAATGCGAAAATATTACTAAAAGAAGTCTACAATTTTCTTCGTACATTTACGCAATCTGTATGTAAGTAAATCGTTTTCACTTTATCGGACGTTTCCTAGAAATACGAATAGGTACTTGTAGGTACAATTGAATAGAGTTCGTTAGACGAACCTACGTAGCGTACGAGTGCACTCGAAATCAGCTTAACAACATCATTCTGAAATGTAATCCTACTGCAAAATTAAGAGTTTATTTATTCACAACAAAAAAAAGTTGAATATTAGATGTCGTAACTGCAGCAATGAGCAAGCTGAAGGCAAGTGAGACAGCCACGTTCCATTACCTAGAAAAAGTTCAGGTCGTGCATAACTCCATTTGAAGTGAAAATGCCCTCGTGAACATTTCTTGAAAGTCAATCTCTCGATGAGGGTACAACATAGATGGCGCTGTATCACGCAAGTGGTGATCTAACAAATTGAGATATGAATGTGTAGGAAAAATTCGTGTCCAGACTCCTGACCAGTGGTGGTGTAGGGGAATGGCACACGGCACGGAATGCTGTGGACCTGGGTTCGATTCCCAGCGCTGGTCTTTTTTCTGGGTTTTTTCTGTGCATCAAGTACATACACCGTAATTGCAATCTCTGGTATGAAAGGAAAGAAAACAACTACCCCTTTCATAATATTTGAGCTATGTGGAGGGCTGGAGGGTCAGCCTCTCCACTCCCGTCATCGAACTGTAGGGGGTAATATGATCATTCAACATTTGTATTATCATCATCGCAGTCTATATAAGTCCTTAGACTTCAGCATGGACTGTAATTTCCATTCGAGCCCAGTGCGGATCGGGAACTTCACACACATTGAATTATTTCGCGAGTCTGTGCATGTTTCCTCACAATGTTTTCCTTTACTGTAAGTTCATAGTAAATTTCAGATGTAATTTCGCACATTATTTCTGAAAAACTCAGAGGTGTGACTCTTTGTTTGAAGAGAGGTGCGAGTCTGGGCTAATTTGTATTATAAACGTAAGAAAATTTTATTTATTTATTGCCTAGGCTCGATTTGTTCCTGTTTCGTCATATTCCTAATTGGTCGTATTCCTAACTCGTCATATTCCTGATTCGTCATATTCGTAACCCGTCATTGTACAGTGAAATGAAACCGTGAACACATGCTTACAGGATTAATAAGTATAGTTATACATTGTACTACGTTTATTAGACAGCAATTAAATTTAGGCGGAGCTGATGGCGAATCAAGAATATGTCAAGTTAGAAATATGACCAATTAGGACTATAACAAATGAAGTATCTATTTGTATTTATTTTTTCAACTTAATTTTTATTACTTTTACGGTCATCCCGTGAAACCATATATTTCATACTAAATACAAATTGAAATATAGATGCACACAAAAAAAGGGGATCCTATCGATGTTTAGAAAATTTTATTTCCGAAGGTTTAGAATCCCGAAAACTTCACTTGTCCGAAAGCATTTTTTTCTGAAACTGTAAATATTTCAGGACCATCGTGTAGGACCCTTTAGGTTAGGTTAGGGTTGTTTTATAAAAATCCTGAAATATTTACAGTTTCAGAAAAAATGCATTCGGATAAATGAAGCATTCGGGATTTTAAATATTCGGAAAAAAATAATTCTAAATTTTGATAGGTGACCAGAAAAAACCCCAGAAAAAAGACCAATGCTGGGAATCGAACCCAGGTCCTCAGCATTCGTGCCGTGTGCCATACCCCTACACCACCACTGGATAAGGTGATGATTTAACAGACTGAAATGTACGATGTATGGGAAAGATTCGTGTCTAATCTCTAGACCAGTGGTGGTGTAGGGGTATGGCACACGGCACGGAATGCTGCGGACCTGGGTTCGATTCCCAGCATTGGTCTTTTTTCTGGGGTTTTTTCTGTGCATCTATATTTCAGTTTGTATTTAGTATGAAATAAATAATTAGGACTATGACGAATCAGGATCAATTCCTAGGCTTGGAAATGGGCAAGTATTGGTTTGAACGGACGATCTTGCGTATCTATTTATAATACCAAACCAATTTTTGCTGTTCCAGTTAGGGTACTCCTACCTAAAAGGCCGGCAACGCACTTGTGACTCTTCTGGTGTCGCGGGTGTCCATGGGCGACGGTAATCGTTTACCATCAGGCGATCCGTCTGCTCGTTTGCCCCCTATACCATAAAAAAAAAAGGGTGAACCTGAACGTAATACTTTTCTCAAAGTTCGAAATGAGAACCAACTAACAAAAAACCAGCCAAGTGCAAATTGGACTCGCACACCGAGGGTCCCGTACAAATTTATGGGTACTTATGTCAAAATAGATGCCGTAAACAGCCGTATCTATCAAAATCCAGTGTTAGCAGAGCCCTATTTTTAAGTAAATTGTTGTGGGATAATTTTATATTGGTAATTCAGTACCCCTTACAAAATTAAAAATGTATAGTTTTCAGATTTTTTTCCTATACTTGTAGTATAAGACAATATTACTTGCCAAATTTCATAGTTCTAGGTCAACGGAAAATACCCTATAAATTTAGATTTCCTGAGAGTGTCGAGAGTGCCGTCTTTTGCGGCATAAACGGCCGTATCTTTTTTTAATGTTAACTAGAAGTTTGATTTTTTCTCAGCTTCAAGGGCCTATAGAACTGAGTAATAACAAAATAATGCCTCGCCTTCCTAACAATGATGTACATAAGTATTTTTCTAGCCAAAACACCTAAAGCGATACAGATAAAAACGTCGTGAAAACTTTTTAAAAATTGGTACATAATATAAAATCTTGTGTCTTCACTTCATAATATAGTTTTTTACATTTCACATTTATACATTTACATTTTTAAACCATTTTGTGTTTAATTTTATTGTTTGTTTTGTTGCACAGCGTTGCTGGAGAGTTTAGCCCTCCAGCAATGTTTTCATTTAATTATAGAGTAACCGTCAACAATGCAATTCGCATTCTGATTGTGTAGCTAACCATGACGACTTTTACGGACATTTTTGATAAAATGCAAATTACTGTAACTGGAGGTAAGGGTATTTAAACCAAATGGTGTCGTACCAAGAAAAATTGCTTTACGGCATCGTAGAACACAGAAGAGCTGCCATTTATCTGGTAGATTTATTTAGGACTATCTATTCAAGACTAAAGCTTTTACCTGGGGCTTTGTTCACGTGAAGCTTTTTTTTTGATCTTGATTGACCTGTATCTCCTATCTCCTTATAAAAAGTGCAGATAAAGCCAAAGGTGTATCTCACTGGTTCAGTAATAGCCTATTCACTCTAGCCTTGAAGAGCCCTTGGTTGTATCTACTCGTATCTGGAAGCACTGACAATGGGAGCGAATTGCGCAGTTCGTAAATAATAGGATAGATTATAACCACATACGGATAAAGACGGTCCCCTTGCTTGGATGTCTATTGGTAAAATGATGGTTAGTTGCTTAGGCAGTTGAATTAAAATGCTAGATTTGTAAATTCCCTTAGCGATATTAAATATGAGTTTCACGTAGTAAAATACTAGAACTGAGGATAAAAATAGGTCGGGAAAGCTTAGTGGAAACATAGGTACCTATTAGGAGCGTTCGAGCTGATATTTAACCTACAGGAAATACACGCACTAATACTCTTACACTGCACCTGTTATTTAGTGTTATCTATCACTTCTAATGAGCTATACGAAAATAATTTACTATGTTAACACTATCTTCTTTGTACTATGAAAATTTAGTCAATCGTAACATACCTGCGTTCAAGACTTATCAATTCAAAGAAAACTGTAATTTTCGGCTTGTCAGAGTATTTCATTAGGTCATAATATATGAAATTAAAACACCTATCACTTTTAATTGCAACCGGCTAGTCGGTCGGAGAAATAAAAGAGGACGTGGTAATAAGTATAAGAAAAATATAACACATAGAAAATTAATATGTACAAATTGTTCCAGTCAGCACTGCTTGTCAATAAAATATAAAAAAACACTGGCCTAGAATTTCTGGACAGGTGGGAAAGCAGGGCAGGGTATACAGGTAGCCTCGGAGCGTCCAAAAATGATTTGGGCTTCACCGGCGTTCTGCTGTGATACAGTAGAGCAGAACGTTGGTAGGTCAGAAGAGGAACGTTTGGATGAAGTCGAAAAGGAAGGACTGCAATAGCGACAGCCCTTTATAAAACAAGTAGCTCGGTCAAATATTACTTTTACTTATTATTGAAAGTAAATCAAATTGCGGCATAATACGCCTTGCCGAATAGAAGGAGACAATTAAGAAAAAAAAAGCAAAAGTCAAATTTTGTTTTTCTGTAAGCGGCCAGTTGCCCACCATGGAGGTTTACTGTGTTACACAATATAGAAAATTTCTCTCCAATTCTCTAACTGAATATTTTCATGATCTATTTATTATGTCTATTTCTTTGCCTGTCCTTCGAATACATACCAATCTGTAACTGCCTCGTTTTTCTAAATCGGTCATGGCGTGTAGCCTATATACCTATACTACCTAATGATAATGATGTTTTAAGTACTCGGTTGTTCTTTTTTAAGGACATAAAACACAGTCACGCGTGTTCGGAAAATTCTTTATAAATGTACCTACTTTGGTATTTATATGAAGCACAGCCCGCAGCTGAAGATAAAGCTAAATCATAGTTATTTGGTTCTTTGCGAGGAACTACATCTTTATTTATTTTGCATTTGTAATTTTATTGCTCGAAATAATAACATAGAAACAATTCCTCTACACAATGTGACACCATGCAGATTTTAAATCAAGACTCGCAACACTTCTTAATTAAATACATCAGGTTTTTTATCAAAACATGGAGAAATTGACCCATTCTGAGATTACAAAGGTTAGCACGCATTGCCTTATAAAATGCCTCCTTTTCCTTCAGTCGACTGCGTCAAGTAAGACAGAAAATAAAGCACCAACCTAAAGGATTATAAACACCATGACATTACGCTCACGCATCGAAACAACTTCACCAGTAAAACCAAACGACTTCAGCGCAATCACCGAAATGCGTGACAACTGTTATGCAATAAGCCCTCGTCCCTATCATCCCTCAGCAAACAATACCAACGTACTAAGAGCCACCTTACTAACACGAGGTATTACAAACCACAGATCATGTTTGACTAGCCGAGTTATATTATATATCAGCTATCTAATTTACAGCGAGCAGTAAAAATGTAACACAGAAAGATAACAATAATGTAGACGCTTTAACATGATGTAGGTACAGTGTCCAATATTATTTATACCTATTTGTATTAATGGTTGGCTTGATTTATGTGGATCGGCTGGCAGTTGTTTTTATGGGAACCCAGTTTTATTATTACGGTAACTTGTACTCGTATATCTAATTTATTTGAACCTTTGCACTTTATCAAAATTGTATTACTTAGAATTCTGGAATACCCTTGAAACGATATTCTATTAATTTTGTGATCATTACAAAGTTAAAATCCTATTATTAATACCTTTAAACGAGCAATTCTTGTATAGATATATAGTCAGAATCTCAGAAACGGCTCCAACGATTTTGAGGAAATTTGGTATGTGGGGGTTTTCGGGGATGAAAAATTGATCTAGCTTGGTCTTATCTCTGGAAAAACGCTTGGTACCGAGTCTCAGCCCGAGCGGAGCTCGATCGCCCAGGTACTTTGTACTTAAACGAAGAAATGGTAATTTCCTAATTCGCATTATCTTTGGGGTGAGATATTCTAATTTAAAAAACATTGCCATTTTTTCACGAAATACTAAGTTTTCCCTCGCTGCCATAGTCAATATTTTTTAGTTTGCTGTCTAGCTTGAATTTTCTAGCGAACTAAACTTGGTTTGAGTTTGTGTATACATTTATCTTTGGGGTGAGATATTCTAATTTAAAAAACATTGCCATTTTTTCACGAAAGACTAAGTTTTCCCTCGCTGCCATAGTCAATATTTTTTAGTTTGCTGTCTAGCTTGAATTTTCTAGCGAACTAAACTTGGTTTGAGTTTGTGTATACATTCGAAAGCTCAAAAAGTAAGCAGACTTTTGCATATATTACGTATCAGACGTCGAGATTTAATCACATTAAGTAAATATCAAAAGGCTCATGTGCCCATTGGTTGCATTCTGAACCAAATTCAAGAGGCTTCGTTGCTAGATTCAGAAAGGAAAGGCACTTGCACTGGTTTTAACCACAATGGACGACGTTGGTCGACTTATCTTACATGTCGTAAACTTGGGTTTTTTGGACGAAACAGAGTTTATCAAAACCGAGGCCGTAATGTCTAACAGTTCTGACGCTTGCATTTGCTTTCACCATTTCTTTCTGTCATCATTTTATACTGTTTGACAGAAATAAATACTGGTTGCGAAGGCAAGCATCAGAAGCGTTAGACAATAAGCCTGCTGGTCATTATGGCACGTTTCAACGCAACAGTTTCCTTTAACAGAAAGACGAAAATGAATTGTGCGAATCTGAAAACTTCAATTACAGATTGCTGATGGAAAGTCCACATCAATAATAAACGTGTTTTTTGTAGTAAATCACTTAGAAGTTGGTTCTATTTTACAAAATAGAAGAATAGCACAATGTACTGTCACTTTACCGCTTAGCCTGTATAGGAAACCACTGTCATAGGCGTTTTAGTTCACCGCAGCCTGCCGCAAAGCCAAAGCCACTGAACATAATGTGATTCGACAGACATTTCCTGTGTAGAATGTAGCTCAAAGTCTGTATTCAATACGAAGCATAGCTATATTCTGACGATAAGTACCTATTCTTTCGATGCTGCGTCTATCTTTCGAGCACTATCCGCAGTATTTATATTAGTAATTCCAAACTTCACACAAGGCATGTCAAATTGAGGTATACAATAAGTTGTTTATAATCAAAGCTACTTTTAGCCAATGACAGGGGTCTATATTGGGATCTAATAGATATTGAAAGTCATAATGTAGTGTTTGCTATGACGACCATTTGCCATAACTCTTAATTCTCTGAATCTAATAATTGTGCTGGATTGTTATAAAATCAACCTAACCTAACTTATGTTCTACCGGTTATCACTTCAAAGTTCCTGAAAAATTTACGATTTTAGAGAAAAAAACCAGCCAAGAGCGTGTCGGACACGCCCAAGGTAGAGTTCCGTAGCCATTACGAAAAAATCAAGTAATATTTTTCTAAGGATTTCGTATGTGTACGGAATCATCCAAGTTTAGGTATGTTTTATACCTTAGGCTACTATTTACTCTTAAACTACAAATAATTTCCAAGCAATCTTAGCCGCTATAATTTTCCTAGTAAATTTGATATATTTACTACCATTCTGATTTTTTTCAAATTTTTCCACCCAACTGTTTAGATTTTAGAGGGGGGGGGACGGCCGATTTTAATGAAAATTTTCACTTTAAAGTTGAATATTTCGCAAACAGATCACTGAATAGAAAAATCATGTTAGCAACCCCGCAATGGTTTTAAAAGACCTATCCAACGATACCCCACACTATAGGGTTAGCCGAGAATAAAAAATCACCCCCACTTCACGTCTATGGGAGGTACCCTAAAAAAATTTTTTTTACTTTTTTTTATTCAATCACTTTGTCGGCGTGACTGATATATATATTCATGCCAAATTACAGCTTTCTAGTATTAACAGTCTCTGAGCTTAGCCGCGGACAGACAGACAGACAGACAGACGGACAGACATGGCGAAACTATAAGGGTTCCTAGTTGACTACGGAACCCTAAAAAACAGTTATGGCAAATGATCATTATGACACAAGTTAAATACATTATGACTTACAAAGTTATGGATCGCGAATGAGACCCTAATTACAGAACATTTTTTTACTGAAGGCACAGATACCAACGTGTACAGTCGTATCCCTAACATAAGTATCCACTTTTCTATGCAGTTAGTATGGAAAAGTGGGCACTTAAGTTAGGGAACCGACCCTACTAGTATTGTGTCTAATACTTTTGCGTAATAAGTTCCAGACTAATTTATACCCAGCTGCCAGGATATACTGTTAAGGAATCTCCACCTTAATTAAACCTTTACGTTTTACAAATTTTATCCTATCCTAAATATTAAATAAAGCATGTCCTCACTATGCCTACGGCGGCCATTGTTTCGCAAACAGCGCAATGCCTTACTAAGACGAAGCGACCAATATTGTATAGGCTACGTTACATCGCTGTGGTTGTTTGTTCACTTATAAATCATGGCTCCGCGGCCGCGCATTGTAAGGCGATTCCCGCGATATTCTCGCACTGTGTAAATACCTATACTTAATGCTTAAAGTGGAGCACCCGTAAGATTCCGAGTCATTATCCCGCGACATGGCGTTACTGCAACTTGTACTGCTTTCCTGCGTTTTCTGGACTTTGACTGACTGTTTTAGCGAAAATGAAGGTACGTAAAATAACAAGTGGAAAAATATACCCATGAGAGTTTCCAATGTAAAACTAACAAAAGTACATTTTCAAGAAACACTTAAAAAAAACGAGACCCTAAATCAAAATGTTTGGCTATTTTCGGTGATGTCGAGCAGAGGCGGTACCTAAACGTAGACGGCGTGCTTAAATAATTTAAACTGAGGGTCCTCGCGCCTCGTAAGTTTCTTGTTTTGCTCATTTAAACATACGTAACCTAATGTGTGGTGCGCCATCATAGGGCCCCGCGAAATATATCTTGCCCACTTCAAATTTAGGTGGTGCGCCGCCACTGGTGTTGATAGTTTCTCAGGAACCTATCCACTATCGTCATCTTAATCACCGTCATTGGCATTCGGATTTTTTAAATTTTGAAAGAAAAAAAGAAAGAAAAACATTTATTTATAACAACAATAACACGTACACAGGCAAAAATAGACATAGACATAGACATAGGTATGTACAGTCAAGTGTAAAAATATGGGTGCACACAACTTGCTCATAAATATGTCCCATAGCTCTTATGTCGTCGAATTAAGGTATAGGTATATAACGATGGGAGGATTAAATCGATACTTATTTTTGCACCTGACCGTACATATTAATGCTGTTACAAAAAGGGACCCGACTCAGCATGTCGCTAGTTAAAAACCAGCACTGGTCTTCCGCCGGGTCACAGTACAGTAAAATCATGGAAGGCCACACAAAACAGATCCAAATTATATAATTATTATAATAAACTTATCATTCTGACATTAGAAATTAAAACTCAACATTCAAACATTCAAGGCTTCCACAGACCGAAATAAATTAACTTTCACCCTTCTTTTCTTGATACAACAAGTAAGAATATAGATGAAAATCAACGGGCAGTTTATTTTTTCTATAATATGGTCCGGTCTGGAAACTCTGTCATCCCAGAGTTGACTCTACCAATTATAATTGTTACGATAAATATCATACCAGATGCAGATATTCATAAGGTTGCCATCCGTCCGGGTTTCCCCGGATTTGTCCTAGTTTAGAGAGCGTCCGGGGAACGTCCGGGCGGGGTTCCTTTTGTAGTCCGGGTTTGAATTGTAGTAGTTAGATTGTAGTTCCGCTAGTAGTAGTACATATTAAAATAAAACAAACAAAAAACGATGACGTGTCCGGTTTCTGAGCTCCAAAACCCGGGGATCGTACGCTTTTTGTCCTGGTTGCCGAATTTTAGAGATGGCAACCCTAGATATTCAACAATACTGCGATGTAAGGCAGACATCCGATGGTATGTAGTAGATGGTGTGTAGTATGTAGTTTTAGGAACAAATTGTTCGTGCCACATTAATAAAGTGGGCAGTAAATGTTATATATTTTGGCGCTTTGTTGTCCTTAATCTGCTTCCCTAATAAAACAACTGCTACTTTTCAATTGCCTTCCGAAACGTGACTTGAACGAACACGCAAAGCGTAAAAGTTTATCCCATTACAAATCCCGGTAACACTGCACCAGGGATGTAACGATTATTCACATCAGCATCCGCATCCGCGGAAATTCCGCATTCAATAGCTATTTCCACACCAGTGCGCTTTCACGTTCATCGTGCGTTTTCCTTTGACGCATGCCCGAGCAACCATAGCGCATGCAATAGCGCATGCCTCAAAATTAATTGAACAACACAGCGCGTGCCGCTAGCGCATGTCTAGGTATGCAACACCGGTGGATCGGCGTGCAGAATTTTGTGCGTCAAAGGAAAAAGCAAGATGAACGTGAAAGCGCACTGGTGTGGACATAGCTATTTTGACATCCTCATCTGCAATAGTAGAGGGTAGTGGGTTCGAGACCGGGGTCGCACTTCACAAGTTTTTCGTGTGCAAACCTGAACACACCTGCGAAGAAATTCAATGATGTGTGTGAAGTTCCCAATCTGCACTGGGCCCGCGTGGGAACTACGGCCCTGCAGTGGAACGTATGTAGGCTATAGTGATGATCTGCAACAGTAAATTTTTAGTTTTTGTCAGGCGGAGGTAGCGCCAGGAATTATTTTATGCAGACACCCAGCTGGAATCTGAAAAGTTATATTGTCAGCTTTATTAATCTTTATTTTTATGCTAGCTGTTATCTGAACCGGCAATTTCAACATAATCCCGCGGGAAATTTGCACTTTCCCGTAGCAAAAAGAAGAGTATGTTAATCAGGGTTAGTGTAGCTTACTATCATAAGTGAAGAACTTTTACAATCAGTCAGTTGTTTTAGAGATTACTCCTTACATACAAACGAACAAAAGACAAACGCACAATGTTTACCTCTTATATTATCTCTGGCCTATATAGCTCTCATTGACTAACATAGGGCTCCTCTCAGACTGAGACAGCTTGGGATGTAGATTGAGAACTTCACACACACCATTGAATAACTTCGGATGTGTGATGTGAACAAGTTTCTTCTGGTTGTTTTACTTTTAAAGTTCTTAGTAAATTTCTAATGTCATTTTGCACATGAATTCCTGAAAAAGGGAGATGAGGTGTTAAAACCCACAATCCTATGCTTGGGAGGGGGAGGCCTTAGGTTAAACCTCAGGCAACTGGGTTTTGTTAAATATTCACATATATTACCTTTTAAAATTATTAGGTTTACTCCTTTTATTCACACACATTCGAAATTAAGTTGAGCTTCAAAAAAAACATCCTCGTTCGCAAATGTAACACATTCCGCATTCACAAAAATCCTTCCACTGCGTCCCTATTTTTCCTCGTCTCGTGATTAATTGAAGAAACACGCCGCGTGAAAACAAAAGGCGAGTCCGGACAATACGCACGTACGCTATTGTCACGTATAACACACAGTTGTCCTAGTTGTCACTATTTTTAACTCGTCCGTCCGAATTTAAGGGTTGTACGACTCCGTGTTTTTCTGTCTGCGAGTCTGGCATGCCTTAAGTTTAAGTACTTTGGAGAAAAGACTGTCTGTTTAGCACCATATGAAGGGTACACGGAAAGATCATTTCTAGTCACCTAAGCAGTTCTGACTTAACTTACGTACGTACGTTACGTACTTTTTGAGTTATAGCGGTTTGAAAGTTAATTATCACGAACAATTATCATTTCTTTAAGGGACGATTTTCAATCCCCATATTATAAATTATTGTTATTTGTTGTATTTGTATCTTCTAATAAAATGTAAGCTCTGTCTTTTTTTTCCTATGACTTGAGAAAAGGAAAGCGATAGATTTAACTGACGGATACTTTTATTTGGGGATTGAAAAATCGGCCCTAAATGAAAAAAAAATATTATTTTCATCTATATTTAATCTAATGGTAAGTTAGTACTTTGCGAGTTCTACATTTTGAGATTAAAATCTCATTTTTTCAAAAAAGGTGACTAGACAATGTTTTTTCGTGTATCCTTCATATAGTAAGCGATACGGAAAACAAGGTACGACTATTTCCTCACCCATGCAACTCCACGTGCGCCATACTCTATGGTTCTACATAGAGTTAAAAAAGAAACAAAAAAGTCGTTGTCTTTCAATTTCGGCAGTAAATCGCTAAATTAATTGCACAAGAAAATTTTAATTACTTACTTACCGCATCGCATCTTCAATTTAATAATTGAGTTCACGGCAAGAATTATTTTGCTTGGGTTAGAGCAATTGCCACTGCACGTAACGAAATCCGAAGTTAAGGGCCTGCCGAATTATTCGCGCTAATCGATTTTGGGTGGGCGATTTCGGGCGTGGGGCCGCGTGGGGGAGGCACGATGTTGGTTGGTCGCGTGTTTTTGGGTATTACACAATTGTTAAAGTTGCCTGTGTCTCACCTATTCACAAAACCGGACCTAAAAACTCTCCAATTAATTTTAGACCGATCTCACTATTATCAGTATTTTCAAAAATATTGGAGAAAATAATCAAGGTTAGGCTATCAGGTTTCATCGAGGGGAATCGTTTGATCTCAGATCACCAACTCGGTTTCAGGACTGGCAAGTCTACGGAGGACGCGGTTGTCCTCCTAACCAACCTCATTTCTGGTGGCTTAGACGGTGGCAAAAAGTGCATTGGTATTTTTCTTGACCTAGCCAAAGCTTTTGACACCGTCTCGGCTGTCATACTGTTAAAAAAGCTGGAGCATTTGGGGGTGAGAGGGGTGGCCCTTGACTGGTTTACTAGTTATCTAACGGATCGGGTACAAACGGTGAAAATAGATGAACTGGCTAGTGACCAGCTACCAGTGAAATTCGGGGTTCCCCAGGGAAGTGTACTTGGGCCGTCTTTGTTCACACTCTACATCAATGATATCTTTGACATAGTTATCACGAACGCTAACCTTATTTGCTACGCGGACGATACTGTCATTCTAGTGAACGGTAAAACGTGGGACGATGCCTTCTCTGGGGCCGAGAGTGCGTTGGCGAAGGTTGGCTCATGGTTGAACAATAATCTTCTAACACTGAATGTTGACAAAACCAATTTTGTAGCTTTCACTAAAACCACGGTGGCGTCGCCTCCAGCAGAAAGAAGCATTAAATTTCATTCCTGCTCGTTCAACTGTTCTGCTGGTGTGACTGACTCTGCCCTTGTGTGTCACTGTCAGGTTATAAAAAGGCAAAATGTTGTCAAATACTTAGGCCTTCTGTTTGACCAACACCTCTCTTTCGCACAGCACATCACCGCTCTCGCTGCACGAGTTAGAAAACTCATTTATGTAATGAAGAGACTACGGAACTGCGCCACTCATGAGATACTCACGCTTGTATACCATGCGCTTTGTCAGTCCATCATGCAGTATGGAGTGGCCGTATGGGGCTGTGCTGCAAAAAGCCACATGCTGCTTTTAGAACGTGCTCAGAGAGCAGTAATTAAAGTGATGCTCAAAAAACCATTTCGGTATTCCACAAATCTACTGTTTCATGAAACGAAACTTCGAAGGGTAAGGCAGCTATTTGTTATTAAAGCAGTCTCTCGTGCGCATACTAACATCCTCAGCATGGATCTTCACGAGAAAATCCTTAGAAAACGTCACTACAAGCTTCCGCTCCCTCCATGTAGATCAGCTCTTGCTAGAAGATCACCCGCCTATTCGCATTGCTGTATATACAACAACATCTGCAGATATTGTAACATAAAATGTCTCGCGGTTCCTAGTGCACTAAGAATGGTGAAAAGGTGGTTAAATACATTGAGTTACTGTGAAACTGAAGACATTATTAAGGCCACAAAGATAAAATAAATCACTTCAGCCGAATGATCGGCCCGGTGCCTTTCACATCCAACCAACAACAAAATCTTGTTGGAGGCCTTCCTACACTGCTAATAAATCCCAACCTGTAATCAAAAGCAATGCACACTCACACACACACACACACACACAAACAAACAAACACAGACACACACACACACACACACAAACAAACACACACATACACACACATGTAATTGCTCGTTTTTAGTGTACTATAACAAATAAATATTCATAGTTTTTAAGATAAAATCATTTCATTGTTTTGTTAACCGCACTCGCAGATGACCAAAATACAGGCTTAGCCTAGTTTGGTGTCTGATGGATATCTATGTTATTTTAAATGCTGCATTTTATCAAATATATATATTTTTTTTTTGTATATTGTATTAACAAATACATATTTTATTTTAAAAATGTAGCACAACTACGCCCTAGAAAACATCTTGTTTTATTAACATTCAAAAAGTCATGACCTTACGCGCAGTATTAGCGTCTTATTACGAGTTTATTTTATTTTTTAGAGACGACTTTGGACTTTCCATGCATCGTTACAGTTAAACTGCAGGGATTGTTGTAAGCAACATTTATTACAGTCCACTGAAGCCCCAACAATTTGTTTTTATTTGAAAACTGGAAACATGATCTGGCTATGAAGGTGTGTTAAACCAGACGAATATATTATTTTAAGAACATTTTGTCTTTTATTATGTGGACGGACTTTACAACTTTATTATGCTTTAGTGGGGTGTATTGGTCTGCGATTTTTACGGTTATGAGTAAAATATTAAAGGTTAAAGACCTGTAGGTGATTGACCCGAGAAATTGGGTATTAATGATAAATAAAAAATATATGATTCACGTGTAAGTGGGTTTGTTCGCCTCTTAGGTCGTAGGCTATTTTTTGTACCCCTATTCTTCGCGGACGGAGCCACGGCCATCAGCTGGTAGTTAAATATGATTAAACGTGTTCCAACTTTTTGGACTCTACCAATCTATCTGCTTTTGTTATCCCGGATATTTTACTACAATTAACTCTAAATATTTTTCTTCCATAAAGTTTACTGTTTCATTAAATTTTTCACTATTAAAAACGTCAGTAATGATGGATAATCAACTTACATCCAATTAAAGACCGTTTAACAATTTTTAAATCATCATTTTACACTTTGTAATTAGGTAGGTACACAAAATCAACCTGCATCCAATTACGAAACGTTAGCAATTTGTCACTTGAACCATCCTTTTAAACTCAGAATGCAACAAAAACCAGTCAAGAGCGAGTTAGACTCGTTCATGAAGGGTTCCGTAACTCCGTATAATTTATTTGTTATTTGTTGTAATAGTGGCCATAGCAACATAAGTTTTAACATATATTCTGTGAAAATTTCAAGTCAGTTAAGTTAATGTCATTATTAATATCGAGTTCAAAAAGCCGAAAGAAAAAACAAGTACATATATATACCTACCCATCTTGTATGATGATGACTCCTTTTAATTTTTAACTTCATCTTATTTTTAGCAAGTGTCTTCTAAAAAATTTTATTTTACCCATTTTTTATTAAAAAATTTTAGCTATTACGGTTCCAGAGATAGAGAGAGCACTGGAACAGACGGACGGACTGATGGACAGACAGCGGAGTGTCATAATACTTTAGTTAAATATTAAAGGATTACTCTTACGAGTATATATCTTTATTTTAAGCTCAAACAAAACTCTCATATTTTACAATACAGTCATTCGATCTGATCTTAATTTAAATTCAAATATATATAGCACTAGAGTGCCAGCATCAATCGAATAATTTTGAAATTTGAATTTGAATTTGATAACTGTAGATTCGAATTCACAGACTTCACAGTACCCTAAAAAAAGCAATTAAGCTTTCCATTAGGTATCAGCGGTGGTGTGTTGGATGAATATTTTTAACATTTATGTATTGTTTCAGATTTCAGGATTGCTGCTCCTTCAGTTATCCGATTTTGTAATAGTATGCAACATAAGGTCAGTTATTTAGTATTTAAGGGTGTTACCGCACCAATCGATCAATCAATTGGTGTGGTGGTAGATTTGGCTGACCAACGGATACTGGTCGATAAAGGATTGATTGACAGCCGATCGATGCTACTGTTCGACGTCGATCGATTGGTGTGGTAGGTTTTGGTGTAGTAGAAAATGTCAATCGACGTTAACCAAATTATTCTACCGTAGATCGATATCATAGATCAATCATAACCCTAGTTTAGCTATAGGTTTTTGCGCTCTTGATTATTGAAAAGCATAGGTACGGCTGATACATTTGCTTCCTGATCCGCCGTAGAACGCTCGCACAGAAAATGTTATTATGATTTTTCTTGTCAGATAATGCGATGTTATCCGATATGATCTGTGAAAGTTTCCACCGACCGTGGGTCATGGCATGGTTTAAGTGGTTTCGTAGTTTTTTTACATAAAACCCAATACCTGATGAAAAGTGGAGATGAGGTCAAAGTTGTATCTCACTGGTTCAGTAATAGCCTATTCACTCTAGCCTTGAAGAGCCTTAGGTTGTATTTATCTGGAAGTACCGACAGACGACGGGGGCGAATTGCATTCCTTAGCAGTTCGTGATAGGAAGATGAAGAAGAAGATAAAGCGAATATGCCCTTTGTACTGTTGAACCAATAGGACCGTGAATTTTTGTAGATTTTCACAATTAATTTCATAACAGTATTTTTATTTTTATTTTATTTTATTTTATTTGGAAAACCAACAGCTTAAAATTACTATTACATAATAAAACGAAATAAATAACAATAGAGCCAATTAAAGGTTTCCACAGATATGCACGAAGATATGCACAGATAAGCACAAAGACAGGATACAGTAAAAAAAAAAGAAAAATTCAGACCAAATTAAAAATTAAAAAAAAAAACATGAAACTAAAGAAGACATAATTAAACCACGGAATGAGGAGCAAAGAAATTGGATGACATATGATTTCTAACTGCAGCAGGTTTTAAGCTGTACAGATCTAGATCCTCACAACGCTGACACAGTTCATTCATCGACCTCGCAGCACGATAAAAATATGAATTCTTACGGTAGTTTGTTTTTGCATGTGGCAACGCCAACGGCCGATAGTTATTTCTAATGGGTGCTCTGGGAACACGAAAGTTAATATTATTAAGTAACTCTGGACTATCAACGGAACCTGACAAGATTTTAGCAAGATAAACAACATCATTCATCTTTCTCCTTAATTCAAGGGGCAGAAAATGGTACCGTATACACCTATCATGGTAGCTTCGATCAATAACATTCGATTTAAACTGAAGAAATTTTAAAAACTTTTTTTGAATAGACTCAATACGATTGATGTATATTTGATAGCAAGGGTTCCAGACCGCGGAAACATACTCAAGGATAGAGCGCACAAACGAACAATATAACACCTTGATAGGTTTTAGATTATTAAAATTAGCGGAACTTCTCATGATAAAACCCAGAGATTTATAATTTTATCAATATGGCTATCAAACAGTAATTTTGAATCTTGATGCAAACCTAGATCCCTAGTTGAAAGTACGTTAAGGATTCCTATTGAATTAAGCATATAATTAAATGATATTGGGTTAGGCTTGCGAGTAAAGGACATTGCAAGGCACTTGGAAACATTGAGGTCCAATCTATTGTTAATACAATACTCAGAAAATCAGTCAAGATCGTCTTGTAACAAAAGACAATCATTGGTGTTGTTAGTATTTCAAATTAATTACGATGAAATGTTTCGATTGGATACAATAATAAGTAAATTTTAAAGTATACAAATGTTATTATATTTCAAGAATAAAAAGGGGCATTTGAATAGGAATGTAAGTATGTTTCGTCTGTGTCTGGTAAAAGCAGAAATACAAATGCCGCTAAAAAATAAACGAAACTTGTGTTACCTCTTTAGGTTTAGTTACCTTGACATCTTCTCAAACCCGTTTTCAACAGTAAAATATTTTACTTTACTTTACTTGAAAGTTAAGTTGACACAAGCTTAACAAGCGTTTAGGAAAAAGGGCGAATGTAGGCATATTATGTAGTCTACTAAGCTACTTCCAAGTATGAAATATCTTAAAGGACGCCTGTGTAACGCAAAGTGGTCCTTCAGATAAAATATGGGTTCGATCCATGCCTCGGCACTTTGCCAGGGTCTTGAAAATGTTAAGCAAATGGAGCCTCGGATTCACATAATATTTTTTATGTTTTCCTTATTCGCTATTATTTTGTTGTTGGATAACCATTGTTCAAAAGAGTGTTAAACGATCCTTGCCATGGATGCCATAACATTTATATTTGCAATTTGCGCAAAATACCATAGAACTTGGCATGGAATCAAACTTCGAAAAGTACCTGATGACTTTAAATTTGCAGTTTTTTTCTAATTCAGTTGATTGATAACGAGCGCTTGAAAGTTGCAGCTACATGACCAAACTTTTTTTTCTAGGATGATCCTGTATCAAATGGTAGTTGGTTAAGCAGTTTTAATCACCTACATGCCACCTCATCTATTGAATTAAATTTTGGCTGGCTGTTAATTTCAACTCCTGATTACCGATTAAAAATCATCGTGTGGAATAAAATTGACGAATTAACTAGTTCTGGTTTTGTGATCTTCAGTATAGAATTTGATTTTACTAGAGAAGTCAATAGTATTGTAGTTGAGTCCAGAGCGAAAACTGCTGCTAAAACTTGGTGTCTTTTATAAGGCGCCCCGGTATTTCACGCCAGCGCAACTTTTTACTCTATACAAAGCACTGGTTAGATCGTGGGCGTTGGATTCGGTGGAGCGTCGAGCCCAAAGACTCCTTGGTGATAGTTCGTCGATCGGTGGCAAGCTGCAGAGCCTCGAACACTGGAGTTGCTTGTTTGTCAGTTTTCTATCGGCCACATTTTGGTGAGTGTCCGCAGGAACTACACGATTGAACTCCTCCACCTCCGTTTTACCAACGGACATCACAGCGGGGGAACGTCTTCATCCCTATGTGGTTAGTATGCCACTGGCCCGCACGAAGCGGGACGCTTCATCTTTCCTAATGCGAACTGCTAAGGAATGGAATTTGCTCCCATCGTTTGTATTTACAGATAAATACAACTTAGGGCTCTTCAATGCTAGAGTGAGTAGGCTACTGTACCTGTGAGATACGCTCTTGGCCTCATTTGCACTTTTCATCAGGTGAGATAGAACGGATTTAAATGAAACTTGGCGTACATATAATCAATAATCTAGAATGAGACTTAGTATACTAATATCCCGGATAATGGTTTTAACTTTAGCCTCATTATTTAGGCGGTGTCCAAGAACATTGAGTTTAGTACCTCGGCTTTCTAATATGACTGCTTAAGTTCGTCTGTAATCTGCATAATACGGTTATGTAACAGCAACCTTGCTTTTTTTCAGGTGCTGCTTTGCGTAATCTGCAACGGTTTCAGCTCAACTTGCTTTTCCGGCTCAACACCCACCGTGTCTACACCTTCCACTCCACTGACTACAATAGCCACGACACAGATAGTGCCATCAGAGACACCTGATCCTACTACTACTGCTGCCCCGTAATAATGAGAATAATGCTTGTGCAATGCAATATAATACTATATTTACACGCTTGCCGAGACTTGATAAACGTCTACAAGCTCCAATACTATACAAACGCTTGAATACCATTTCCACGCCTGCAAATTTGCCTGTGTTCAAGATAGGCAAACATGGCTTTTCTTGATCTGTGTTTAAACCGACACTGGACCGGATCGGTCACAAGCTCTTGCAAGCTCTCGCAAGCCGAGCCAAACACCCCTGTTCACACGCTTGAACTTAAGGCCGTTTTTACACTTTGTTAAGTGGCAAGTTTAGGTGACAAGTGCAGCTGGTGTAAAGGTGATTAGTAAACATACATAGAAAAACTTCCTCCTTTTTTGAAGTCGGTTAAAAACAACTGTTAAGCGGCAAGTGCGAAGTGCAATTGCGAAGAAAAGTGAATAGACGCTCGGTCTATTTTTGCCTGTTAACTTGTTGCGCCTTCACACCCGCTTACTCCCCGCATTCGCAGGCTTGTCCTGAGTTAACACTGTGTAAACAGTACCTGCTTGTTAAGTGCATAGTACGGACGGATTCGAACAGTATAAATAAACATGAGGTGGACTGTGAGCCCAACAATAGCCAACAAGTATTAAATTTATCTTCAGTCATTCGCATTGTATTACGAAATTTGGTAGGATCCTCATTAATTAGTTCCTGTAAAAGTTTATCATAGCTCCATACTGAATTTTTCTGCTGATCCATTTTCTTTGCCATAACCTTTTAGGTTTCGCGATTTCAACTAACACCTCATTCTCGATTTCTGAAGCGATTACCGCGACCATACTTTTTTTTTTTTTTCCTCCGTGTTGTTCGACACTTTGCACCTGCACAAAGCACAACTAAGCAATATGTAAACGATTTCTTAACACTTAAACACTTACCATCGTAAAAACATGTTAAACAAATCACTTCTAACCTGCACTTCACAAAGTGTAAACAAGCCTTTATGAAAGGTAGTCGAAGCTTGGCAAGCGTGCAAATGTAGCATTACGAATGACAAAAAAACTACTGCCAATTATTAAACTAGAGGTATTACAAGATGAATATGTGTAACATTTATTTATTTATTTAATTACAACCATGGTATTAAATCTGGTGTGCATTTAATTATGCTATAATCTCAAATTAGGGTTTCCCATTATTTCTATTTTTTTTTAACACCGTTGATACGCTATTTAAAACTAGGCATTGCCAATGCGGATCAGAATTATTTCCAAACATCACTGTCCATGATAGGTATAGTCATTAATTTTATAGTATAGTAGTAGTTTTTTATATGTTATAAGTTATAATGCACCTAATTTTTATTGTTCCAAATAAAGATAATTTTTTTTCTAATTAATGTTAATTTCTTATCATCAAGCTTTAGCGACATTTTTTAAATGGCATTTTCCGACTTATGATTTGTAATAAATATTTAACATAATAAGGTATTTACGATACAATTGTTCAATGAAATATCATTAAGGGCCAAAAAATACTTTTATAATTTTAATTAATAAAGAGCATGATACAAATTTTGTAATTTTCTTTGACGTAGTAAACGTACAGTCTGCGTACGACTTACCTAATAAAAAAGCAATGTCGGTGCCACAGCGAGGCGGCATACTATCTCGTAGCTCATGTCACTGCGGTGATGTAAAGCAAATAATAATTTTACATTTAGGCAAAATAGACCAGCAGAACAAGCACAGTAGTAATTGCCTGGTCCTTACGTAAGTCTACTATAACTAGGGAAAAATGTGGTCTTAGACAAAACAGCTACTAGCGTAAACGCTTTAACGCCAAGAGCGTATACTTATTCTACCTATCCCATTTTTAAGATTCCGTAGCCAAATTAATGGCAAAAAACGGAACCCATGTCATGTCTGTCTGTCTTTTTTCCGAAACTATAAGAACTATGCTGTTGAAACTTGGTAAGTAGATGTTATTCTGTGAACCGCATTAAGATTTTCACACAAAAATAGAAAAAAAAACAATAAATTTTGGGGGTTCCCCATTAGGTACCTACTTAGAACTGAAACTCAATTTTTTTTTCATCAAACCCATACGCGTGGGGTATCTATGGATAGATCTTCAAAAATGATATTGAGATTTCGAATATCATTTTTTTCTAAACTGAATAGTTTGCGCGAGAGACACTTCCAAAGTGGTAAAATTTGTGTCCCCCCCCCCCCCCCCCCGCCCCCACCCTGTAAGTTCTAAAATAAGAGAATGATAAAACTAAAAAATATATATGATGTACATTACCATGTAAACTTCCACCGAAAATTGGTTTGAACGAGATCTAGTAAGTAGTTTTTTTTAATACGTCATAAATCGTAAACCGAAATTTTTATAGATAATGGTACGGAACACTTCGTGCGCGAGTCCAACTCGCACTCGTTTTTTTAATTGTAATCTGTATGCACGTACATATAATTACTGAAGTTTAATTAAATTTGCATTATATTATTATCATACGCATCGTTTGGAATTAATCTAATTATGTATTCTAATTTAATTAATAATTCAGACATTGTCCGAATATTTAATCATCATCATCATCATCATCATCATCATCATCATCAGCCTATGTTCGTCCACTGCTGGACATAGGCCTATCCCATGGCACGCCACTGAGCACGATCCTCGGCCACTCTCATCCAGCTGTTGCCAGCCGAATATTTAATATTTTAATCAAACCATGGTAAAAATAAGGCTCAAGAGCAATCAGCCATGGAGTACCTAAGTCATACTCCCTATTTAAGGGACACAGAATCTTAAATCAAGTAAGTCAAGGCACCTAAAATGTTTTAGTTATGCCTAATTGACAGCTCAGTAGACTAGTATCGTGTCTGAGACCACAAATTAGCTTTGTCATGCAGTTTGATCGCTTCCAGCTAACGAAGTACGAGAACAATCGCACCGAGCAACAAGCGTAGCGCTAGCCTGTCTGATAAAGGCACGGCCACAAATATAAGAAGACTTTGTATAATAGCTTGGGGTCAGTATTTCCTTAAGTTAGGTACTAGTATGACTAAGGACCGATTTTTCAATCCCCAGATAAACGTATCCGTCAGTTAAAAATATCCTATATATCGCTTTCCTTTTCTCAAGTCATAGGAAAAAACCGGCCAAGTGCGAGTCGGAATCGCGCACGAAGGGTTCCGTACCAATATCTATAAAAACGGCAAAAAAACAGGTTTGTTGTATGGGAGCCCCCCTTAAATATTTGTTTTATTTTAATTTCATTATTGATTTATAAAGTGAATATATAACTAAATATTCTGTGAATATTTCAAGCGTCTACCTGTTGCCGTTATCAATATCGAGCAAAACGAGCAAAAAAATCACGTTTGTTGTATGGGAGCCCCTTAAATATTTATTTTATTCTATTTTTTAGTATTTTTTGCAACCGAAATACATCATCTGTGAAAATTTCAACTGTCTAGGTATCACGGTTCGTAAAAAGTACTAAGTAAGTCTTGTATTAAAAATGGAATTTTTAGCAAAAACTTATTTTTTTTAACTTCCACTGGGTGCTGGATATTGCTTAGTACATCAAGCCCATACAATCGCTCACATAAAATGTTCATAGTATGATAGTGGTTCTTAGTTAACGTATTCGCTGCCGGCTGCCAGACTCGAGATTTCTTCAAGTGCCCTCAAGTTTGTGCAAGTGTGCTCTGTCTAGCCATTAGAGAAACCATTACATTCTACATCGCACTATCGAAGGTTCTCAACTAGGATTCATAAGTGCAACATCCAATTTTCCACCGTCGGATTTTGGTCCCCAGGCATACGTTCAATATACTAGGGGCGTTCAATAAAAAGTGAGAATGAGTATGTTATTAACAACTTTTACTAAATGTCATTTTATTTTTCGACATAGTCACCTTTTAGCATAATACACTTAGTATATCTTTTTTCTAAACTTAAAATTCCATTTTTAAAAAAGGTCTTATCTTGAGTACTTAAAAAATCTTGTACTGCAGCGACTACCGCGTCGTCGTCTTCAAATTTCTGGCCTCTCAGGTATTGTTTCAATCTCGGAAATAGGTAGAAATCACTGGGAGCGAGATCTGGTGAATACGGAGGATGCTTAAGGATATCGAACCCAGCATCACGAATTGCAGCCATTGCAACGGCGGACTTGTGTGCCGGGGCATTGTCCTGGTGGAACAGCACAACTTTCGAGAGTTTACCTCGCCGTTTTTCGCGGATCTCATTGCGCAATGTTGCTATTTGTTTGGCGTATAAAGTGCCCGTAATAGTGGCTCCATGCTCGAGATACTCAATCATTAATACCCCTTTACCATCCCAAAAAACAGAGCCCATGACCTTACCGGCACATGGGCTCACCTTGAATTTCTTCGGAGTTGGAGATGATGGCCTTTTCCATGTCATAGACTGCAGTTTCGTTTCAGGGTCGTAATGATGGAGCCATGTTTCGTCCATTGTTATAAATCGCGCCAAAAAAAGTTCCCGGTCTTGCTGCATCAGGTTCAAAGCTTCTTGACAAATCTCTAGTCTAGTTTGTTTTTGCGTGTCAGTAAGCATTCTTGATACCCAACGCGCAGATACCTTTTTCATACCCAAGCGTTCGTGTAAAATATTATGCACGCTCCCCGTTGAAATCTTTACATTTTCAGCAATAAAACGAACTGTGACACGACGATCCGCCAAAACTGAGTTTTCGACTTTTTTCACAATTTCTTCAGTTACTACTGTAGTAGGGCGTCCGGAGCGGGGGTCGTCCATTGTCGATGTTCTTCCACGTCTAAATTCGGCGCACCAACGTGCGACTGTTGAATACGGAGGAGCATTAGACCCTAAAGTGTCCCGTAAATCCAAATTGACTTGGTCCGTAGAATAAATTTTCAAATACAAGTATTTGATAACGGCGCACAGTTCAATTTTCTCCATTTTCGCTAACGTACTCAATAGCATTGCAAAGAAATTACCGTATATTTTTTTAAACAAAAGACAGTTAGTTTTTTTTTTCATAGCAATCAGCTAGATAGATTAGCTTTACCGGCCAGTATTTAATTTCGTAATATTAAAAGAGTTTGCATCTCATTCTCACTTTATATTGAACGCCCCTCGTATTATGCTAGCAAGGATGATATTTTGGTACTCTTAATTAAGAGACGATGTAGGCTCGACATGGCGTTTAATTCCAGGGCGGATGTAGGCAGGAACGTTGACAGCGACCTCGATCGAGTTAATACCTAAATTTTCACTGAAATATAAGTTACACTTAAGGGCCTACCGAGCTTTTCACGCTAATCGATTTTGGGTGGGAGATTTCGGGCGTGGGGGAGGCACGGTGGCTCAAGATAGGTTGGTTGGACTGCGCGTGTTTTTGGGTATTTTCATCTTATTACTAAAACAAATACATATTTTAAAAATGTAGCAACACTACGCCCTATAAAACATCTTGTGTTATTAACATTCAAAAAGTCATGACCTGCCGTGCAGTATTTACGTCGTACTACGAATTTATTTTATTAGAGACGACTTTGGATTTTTTTTCTATCGAGCGAACTATAAGTAATCGTGTTTCGATAAACACTTGCCATTAGAGTGAATCTTCTAATATCTTACGTACATGAATTTCAGGACTATAGCTTTACTTGTAATGATACAGCACGAGATTAAATGAATGCAATAAATGCGCCAAAAACACGGTAGGCCCTTAATCTGATTTCGTTGCAAGGAATTAGGTCTAAATTTGTTTTCAACTCCAAAAATAAAACTGGCAAATAAATTAATTTTAATTTAAATTTTCAGTTGATACCTCGGTAAGTTTGATCTGTTAAAAAATTATGGAAGAACGTGCCTACACTAATTGTTTATCTTTATTTATTATGAAATTGATCAATACCCTATAGAAGGGGTCGCCAAATGGCGGACCGCCGGTCTGCATCCGGACCGCTGACCTATTTTCTGCGGACCGCGAGAATACAGCAACTTGCACTAGAGTACGTAATTTAATAAAATGTATCCCCCGCATTATCTTTGTTGACGTCAATTCGAAAACGGCCGGGCGAAATAACAAGCTAACTTCAAACTTCAGCCAGATTATCCGCAACAAAAAATTAAATTTTTCTCATGGATATGAAAATATAAAAACCGCCCAAGTGCGAGTCGGACCCGCGCACCGAGGGTTCCGTACAAATTTATATGTATCTATGAACATCCAGTCTTAGCAGACCCCTGCTCCTAAGCAAAATGTGCGCAGTGTGGGATCATTGTAGATTGGATACTGATATAGACAGGCAAACAAAAAAAATTATGCTTTTCGCAATTTTTCCTTTGTCTGTGCTATAAGAACTTGCTTCGTACCAAATTTCAAGATTCTGAGTTGACGGAAAGTACCCTGTAGGTTTTGATTCCCTTCCGAGTGTCGAAAATTTGTGCCATAAGTAGTTTGGTTACTGATATAGACAGAAAGTCAAAAAATATATGCTTTTCGCAATTTTTCCTTTATCTGTGCTATAAGACCTTGCATCGTACTAAATTTCAAGATTCTGAGTTCACGGGAAGTACCCTGTAGGTTTTGATTCCCTCGCGAGTGTCGAAAATTGGCGGCATAAATAGATTGGTTACTGATATAGACAGACAGACAAAAAAATTTATATTTTTGCAATTTTTCCTTTATCTGTGCTATAAGACCTTGCTTTGTACCAAATTTCAAGATTCTGAGTTCACGGGAAGTACCCTGTAGGTTTTGATTCCCTTGCGAGTTTCGAAAATATGCGGAAATTTGCGTCATAAACGGCTGTATCTTTTGATTGCGTTGGCATAGAAGTTTGATTTTTTCACAACTTCAAGAGAAAGTAGACTTGAGTATTAGATATAAATTTCAGCTTGATACCTCCACGCGTTCCTGAGGAAAAGGGTCTTGACAGACAGACGGACGGACAACAAAGTGATCATAAGGGTTCCGTTTTTTCCTTTTGAGGTACGGAACCCTAAAAATACCTTTGTTATTTCCATAATTACATTTGTTTACACATTAAATTTGCTGTCACAAACTTTCTCATTTCTCAATTAAAAGTAGGATAAGAGAGCTTCGCAATATAACGAACGAAACTCGTACCTACCGTATATGAAACTTTAAAGACGTACATTGTAATATGAAACTTTAAAGGGAGCGTTCCACCTTTTTATTTCTCCCTCAGTGCATCTTTTTGGCTGTCTCGTAACAAAAGAAACAAAGCGACACAAGATACCTGAGAGTCCAATTTAAAGACAGAAATATTTTACGACATCCAATTCATCATCATCATCATCCCAGCCTATACAAGTCACACTGCAGGGCACAGGCCTCCTCTCAGAGTGAGAGGGCTTGGGGCGTAGTTCCCACGCGGGCCCAGTGCGCATTGGGAACTTCACACACACCATTGAATTTCTTCGCAGGTGTATGCAGGTTTCCTCACGATGTTTTCCTTCACCGTAAAGCTCATGGTAAATTAATAATGGAATTTCGCACATAAATTCCGAAAACTCATAGACGCGAGTCGGGATTTGAACCCACGACCCTCTGCTTGAGAGGCCATACGTCAAACCACTAGGCCACCACGGCTTACCACTTCACACGACATCCATTACCACTTCATAATGATGAATGTACCGAGTTACAGCGCAGTACGTTGCAGCGCGATGATAACTGTTTTAAAGAAAGTATATTTCAAAAGAGCTACTAGTCGTTAAACACTACGTGCGAAACATTTTTATTGCTGCAACACTTGGTATTTTACACTGGATAATAAAATGGGGTTGTGAAATCATGTAGGTAGGTATGTAAAAAAAAAATCTACAAAAAATCATCTATTCCTGAACCAGACAACAACTTAACTATGAAATAAGAAAAAAAAGGACAGGGTGGAGGAAGGGTTCTGGATTAGCCCGAAACATGTTGAGTTAAACTCATTTTTAGAAATGAGTAATCCGTATTATTTCATTATCAGACAACGACGTTTGTACCAAGTTAGTTTGGCTTAGCCTCGTAAAACCCACTTTCTCAAATAGAGCATTATCTCTGATACCTAGTACATTTTCCCAGAAGGTAGGTACTTCTTCCGAAAAGCCGTATTTGTACTTACTATTATAAACGGCCACGTCATACACGTGCACATTTTGCATTTTGGGAAAGCGTGCGTTTTGAAAAAGTGTATCATTGGGGAAATGCACTTAATGGGCTAGTGCGTGTTTGGTGAAGTGTGCGTTTTGAGAAAATGTCCCAATTCAAAAAGTGTACGTTTCGGGAGTATACATGTTGCGAAAAGCATACTTTTAGACAGAGTATTTTAGGAAAGTCGGTTTTACGAGCCTATGCCGTTGGATTGAATATTTGCAGTACATACCTACAGCAATTTCAGTTCTATCTGATACATTTTTATTAAATAACACTCAAAACTAATCCAGAATATTATGTCCTCAGGTTCAGTGACGTACAGTCAAACGGGTCTGCTAAGTATCAGTTCGCGGCCTTGGATTCGGTGGAGCATCGAGCCTCAATCACCTTCGTAGAGTTGCTTGTTTGTCTGTTTTTTATCGGATACATTTTGGTGAGTGTGCGTAGGAATTACATAATGTCATTCCTCCATCTCCATTTTACCAACGGACATCCAGGTGGAGGGAACGTCGTCATCCTTATGCGGTTAGTATTCCAGTGGCCCGTACGAAGAGCTTCGCGTCATCTCTCCTAATGCGAACTGCTAAGGAATGGAATTCGCTCCCGTCGTCTGTATTTCCAGATAAATACAACCTAGGGCTTTTCAAGGCTAGAGTGAATAAGGTTGTAACTGAACCAGTGAGACCTTTGGCCTCATCTGCATTTTTCATCAGGTGAGACAGTGGTCAACCACGTGTCAGTTATATGTAAAAAAGAGCTAAACAACCGGTTTAGTAAAACACCAATTGGAGATGACTATTTTTTTGCAATGTATCTATAGTAAATCGAAAACCATTTCGAGATAAATGCTTTTTAACGCGTTTTCTATTGTTATTTAATTTTGATATTATGTAATGAATTTATTACATAACAAATAAGCAATGTCTTTCATTTGACATTGGTGTAAATTGCGTGACCGATCTAAGTCGTACTTTATTCTGTGTGGTTAGAATTCTTCACAATTTACGCGTGGATTATATACGAAGTTTGATTTGGCCCCGCCGACTGACATCTAGCACTTTGGACAGCGCCAGTAAAGTGACACTAGTTACAGTGTACCACTACGCAAAAAATAATTAAAGGGGTTGCCTTATCATATGCATTTAGAAAGATTTAGAAATTTGGCAGTGTGGTATGGGAGCCCTCAATTACAATCTGACGTCATCAACCAAAATAGTTTCAGTAATTAATTTTGAAAAAAGTAGTGAAGTAAATGACAAAATATTGAAATTAGTTTCTTATAATTGACTTTGAAAAAACTATAAAAACCACTTGTATTTTTTTTAGACGCTCCCAATTGTTTGAATGCAGCTTTTGGGGTCAATGGCAAACAGAAGCCCGTCATTAAATCAATAGCTGCTCTGCTTTTCATTTAATCGCAATAATTGCACAGGCACATTTGAGCTTCAACTGTTTATCATTCACGGAAACATTTAATCAAAAGCTGGCACCAGTTAACCGTTCACATTTCGCACAACGTTTGGTTAATTGATTAATGGCCTTTAAGCTGCCGTGCAACCTCAAAATGCAGGAGTGTGTGACAAGTATTGTTAGTACTTTAGTTATTCTTAATGAAACACTGTACGTTAAGTAGGATGATTACAGATTGTGAAGACGAATTTTCACGATTTTTTTTTGACGATTCGTTTGCGAAATATTCAACTTTAAAGTGCAATTTTTTGTTAAAATCAAGTTATACCAGTTCTGGAAAACATAAGAAAAAAATCCATGCCACTCTGTTAAACGATAATTATTTTTATTATTTAACGTCTAATAAATAGATGAACGCCGGCTGCATCCACGAAAAAGGATGACGCAATGTAACGTACATGTACAGCGCGGCGAGGGCCAGTTGCAAGAGAGCGGCGAACGCTAGGATGTACAATGCGGGGGGGGGTTTGAATGTTTTGTTATGACGTTGTCTCGTTAAACTATCGTCCGTAAACCGACTTTACAGACAACTAAAATTAATAATAATATTTTTTTTAATTGAATAAGGCTGTAATTCATTGATATAGATCTTCGCAAAATAACGACTGAATCGCAATATTTCCGCCAAATTTCCAGGTCTCTAGCTACAGTAATTTAGGCTGTCAACTGTCTAGCTCTGCTACAGTGGTGTCAGCCAGTCAACCACGTTATTCTTTAGTAGATATAGATCAGATGTTCACAAGTGCTCCATTCCCCGAAACGGGGTTAGTTTACAACAGGGAATCCGCCTTGCTCTTGTTTTTATTACCTACAGGATCCTTTTACTTATGATGTTTACATGTTATCGTCCTAAATAAATTTAATTCTCTCTCTAGCGACAGACTTTAAACTTCTTTGCTGAATAAAATATAGAAAGTAGCATTATAGTCACGTCAATCTTAGGTGCTTGAGCATAATACTTAGTCAATATTTTCTAAGACCAACCAATATTAAACATATTAAGTTCCACAAACGTGTATAGTTGGAGTTTTATTTATTTATTTATTGCCGTATGGGTTCAAACAAAGTACTTGGCTAAACCTTACGTATTATGCATTGTTTTGAACTTTCACGATTTCCACTCACTTTTATATTAGACTAGCTGTGCCCGCGACTTCGTCGTATCGTTATTTGCTAACAAAGTTTCCTTAATAATAATATGTTGCCGTGTAGCACGTGAGCTAATTCAGAGTACGAGCTATTCTTAGTTTCAAATTTCGTTGAAATCCGTCCATTGGTTTTAGCGTAAACAAATAACAAAATAATAATATGCTTATTCATATGAGCATACTTCTAAACTTTTGTCGTTATTTTGTTGCTTCAACGTTGGGGTAGCAAGTGAAAACAAAAACATAAAAATAATAGTTATTTGTGCAACAAGAGAGCAAAGTTGTTTTTTTACTGCGAGTGCTGATTTTGAATCACGAGTTAGCAAAGGATTCTATAATTGAATCACGAGCGTTTAGCGAGTGATTCTAAGTTAGAATCCTGAGTGCGCGAGTGATTCAAATACACGAGATGCAAAAAAACTTTGGTCTCGTGTGACACATACAACTTTTCACCTCAGCAGCGAGAACATAATAAATTATTAAAGGTATATGAATGTCGTCTTTTTTTCTTTGTTGTGGTTTTCAACATTGAGTAAATACTTCATATTATATATATACCTAACAATAGGTACAGTCTCCGAAAAAGTGTTTGCATTGTTTAAAAATATCATAAGCTTTTAAATATTTTTCGCGAGACTTTTCAAGTAAGAAACTTACTCTGCATTATGTATTACTCCATTAATTCATCTGGTGTTCAATTGTTGACTTCGTCACTGGACTCACTCAATTCACTCATATCATATTCAAAAATGTATTAAATAAGTACTTATTACTATTCTAATAATTTCCAAATTGCTTCTGATCGTGTACCAAACTCATAGATATCGAACTCTGTAGCTAGAGAAATAGAAGAAAATAATTAAAATTTGAATCCCGCTATTTTTTTAAAGATGCGTTCCGATACTACACCCGCTTTGTTCCGATGCTGCATCCGCTGTATTTACCACGATGTTCAAGATTGTTAAAATTATTAATAATTATATAGATACATGTTTAAACTTTGTTTTCAACAACATTTTTACTATTAATTTGATTATATAAAAATATAATCCAATTATTAAAAAAGTACCTACAATAATTTAATTTAAAACCTTAACAGACGAATTACAATTTTAAGGTTAAGAACTTATTATGAGTATCCGAACGTTCAATCGTTCGTTTATTTTTAGGTCTACTAGGATAGAATTTGAAATCGAAATTCGAATCGATTTGATCTTATCTCTCGCTCTTTTCGTATCGAAATGAAAGTGACAGATCAAACTGAAGTTCAAATATTTCGAATTCAGTAAGCAGACCCATCATTGTCTTTGACTTTTAAAAAAAATAATTAAAAAGCTACTTTGTCTCACGCAGTGAGCAAAATCGGATTTTGCTCACTGTTTTTTAGTAGCAAAACCTGCCTGTTTGAGGTGCTGAGGTGAAAACATAATTTCACATTTATAAACGAGATAGATTAGGTTGGAATTAAAAAAAAGTAATTAAAAAAACTAAAAACCCGCCTGCGGTGTAAATAAAATAATAAATTAAAAAATCAAAAACCCGCCTACAGAAATACTGAAAAGGTGGAAACAAGATAAAATGTTCAATATCAATAAAACGAATTTAAAACACGTCGATGGCAGTCTTTCAAAATTTAATGCAACGATAAAATGTAGTCGGAGGCATGCATGAAGTGACATTAAATCCCATGCAGCCACTGACTCCCATGCCTCCGACTGCATTTTATCATTGCATTAAATTTTGAAAGACTGCCATCGACGTGTTTTAAATTCGTTTTATTGATATTGAACATTTTATCTTGTTTCCACCTTTTCAGTATTTCTGCAGGCGGGTTTTTGATTTTTTAATTTATTATTTTATTTACACCGCAGGCGGGTTTTTAGTTTTTTTAATTACTTTTTATATTTCTTGCTTTTTAGAGTAACCTCCTGAGACCAAGATAAATTATTGAGTATTTGAATTAGGAATCCGTTGCTATTTAGTTAAAGTTCAAACCCAATTTTGAAGTATGTAGGTACTTAATTTTCCACATGGGTTTCATAGAGAAAATTATTGCTCAAAGATATCTTAGTAAGTAGGTACGTCGTCGTTTTATTGCATTGATTGCCAATTTACTATTCCAAATTAAATTTAAACACATGACTTGTATATATTTTTGTAATCTCTTTTAAAATTCCTTTATTTTTATACCCTACTCGATAGGTTTAAATAAAAAAAATTTTTTTGAAGACTCACAATTTAGCGCCAAAAATCCGCCATTTTGATTTCTCAAGAATTTCATGTATCCAGTGTTACTCGCGTTATCAAGACGAATCCAATGACGTATCATTTATTAAAATCGGTTCAACCGTTGTGTAGTCACGAGAGGACATAGGAATGGACATACATACATACATACGGGTCAAACACATAACCCTTCCTTCTTCGCAGTCGGGTAATAAAAAGAGGATTATAATTTCGAGGTCTTTACGTGATAGTTGCAACGCAGCGCTTTTCCAATCCCCGTCTAAATTATTTATAGTTGTCCTTAAAGCCAACCCCAAAACTAAAAGAGCTGATAAAGCAGCCCATAAGTTATGAGTTTAATTTGACTTTAATAATAGTTTCATAGTTTACGTGATAATGGCACATTTATGCAAGCACAATCGACTAAGGTGGACTTACATGGACCAGAGTTAGGTACCTATGTAACTCCAGGCTAAGTGCTAACCTAGGGTAGTAGTGGCAACATTTATGGAACTGTAATCCTTAAATCAGGGTTATCGATTTAATTTTTAACCCTAGACCTGAGCAAGTGGCCGTAAGATTTGTATGAAAGTGCCAATATCTTGAAAACTATCTAATGTTTTTAAACGAGCAATTCTTGTATATTTATTTACTTATAAAACCATTATGTACAGTATAATAAAGTATTGAGTATTTATTTCGGGGATCTCGAAAACGGCTTAATGGCTTCGATGAAATTTGCCATGTGGGAGGTTTCAGGGGCGAACAAATTTATCTTACATCTTTGGGAAAACGAGTGATTCCAAGTTTTAGCGGCTCAGTTGACCATGTGCTGAAATGTTAATATAGGTAAAATTTTAATCTGACAGCCTTCTTGTTGTTTTCGCCCCTCTTAGTTTTAGCGTTAGTGTTAGGGACCGTATACCATATGGATAACCACTATTTAATTGTGATGTGATGTGTAAGTAACTGGCATTGATAATATTTGTCGGGGGACAGCAATGACTGGGCTCAAATGAAAGGCTGGTTTAGGCACTATTTACTCTATTTATCAGTGTTTGTACAGGACGAGTGACGCAGCGTCCGCTAATTGTGACGGCGGCTGGATCTCACATGAGATTTTCCTGACAGCGTCTGAAAACAAAATCACCGGACTATCATTATGACTGGATAACCTATAGTTACCCTGGCTATGGAGCTAAGGGTTCCGGTAGGGGCAGGCATTTGTATGATGAATAAGTATGAATATTTTGTACTCGAGTCATGTTATATCATCATTTCAGCTGTAGGACGGCCACGTACGTACCTTAATTTTCGTTTGAGACTGTTACAGATATGTGATAAAGAATATACTTATAGGCTAGATAAAATATGCCAAAATATGCTGTAAAATCGATTCGTTAATAATCGCTAGATTTGACAAACGAAATGTCAAATGTTGGAAGTTATTAAGTTATTATTACTCACAAACTATACCAGAATTGTATAGCTATAGGTGAAAAGGTTCGATCGCTTTTAGCCATTCGATGACCTAATGTGATTTACCGAAGTGCACTCGAGACGAGACTGATAGCACCATTTCTAACGCAATACCTACTTTTGGGATATAATAGTACTTGAGAAGCCATCGAAACGAATTTGATTCGAAAATATTAAAGATGAGTATCTCATGAGCTATCTAATCAGCCTGGCCTTTTATTTGGAGCGCAAAAAAATCACTTTTCTACAATACAATGACTCTTTATTGTACACCAGGAATAGTAAGCAATACAGAAAACAGGTACACAGAGAGTAAGTTACAAGGTAAGCAATAGGTACACTTAATAACCAAGAATAAGATAGATTTGAACGAGATCTAGTATGTCGCTAAAAATGATTCTCGAATAGACATCCAGAATCCTTAGCGTTTCGTACCTCCAAAGGAAAAACGGAACCCTTACATGATCACTTTGTTGTCAATGTGACATTGTGTCCGCCTGTCACCTTTTCCTCAAGAACGCGTCGAATTAATATCAAATATCTACTAAAAGTATAGCTCTTATAACACAACCAATAAGCAAAGTCTGGAAATCATATTTTTTACATTAGTCTCTCAATATAATTAACCAATATAAAATGATCCCGCACTGCGTACTTTATAGAGAAGGGCTCTGGTAACACTGGATTTTCATAGATACCTACATTCGGAACCGACAGTGCTCGAGTCTGGCTCGCAGTTTCCCAGTTTCTTTTATTTATGGTACTCACATCATTCCCGCCTCCATTTCCACCAGGCTGCGCTCCGGATCCCTGTCCTCCACTCGCCGCAGGTCCATCGTACCCCTCTGGGACTCCGTACTCCCCGACGGTCTCTGGTTGTGGCCAGTCGTGGGTAGGGACGTCTTCATCATTATGTTCTTTACCTTTTTGTTTTTTGTTGTGTTTGGCTGTAACAGAAATTGAAATCACAAGTCATGGATATACTGATGTACTAGATAGTAATTATTGTGTCTATTTAATACACTTTTACTGGTGACTCTTCTATTGTACTTATAGACCAATCGGTTCTCTAATTTTTCGCTGAAAATCTTTTTGCCAACAGTTTCTTTTTTCTGAAAATGTAAGTACTGCAGGATTGTTTTAAAACTAACCAAATGTAATCTGTAAGGCTCAACAAGCTAGTCCTGAAATATATCCTGAAAAGTTCACAGTTTCAATAAAAAAACGTTTGGGGAAACGAAACAGTGCGAAATGATTTTTTGCCAAAAATATTTTCGGAGAAAAGCCAGGATCCCAGAACAACCATATTCAAACCTTTTATTGGTTTGCGACTTACAAATTTTTTTTTCAAATTTATTTATAAAATATTTAACCTCAAGTTTTAGCGTAATATTTCTTACAAAATAATAATAAACTTACAGATATTATTATTATTTATTACTGATAAAAACAAGAAAATATTTTCCGCTGTTATTCCCAAAATTAAACAGGTTACCCAGTCGGCACTCTCCGTCGACGTGCATTGATGTAATAAAATTTGTCTTCATACTTAGGAGTCGAGAATTTAATTTTATCCAACATCATCGTGATACGCATACAAAGGTTGAGACGACAAAGGAAATTAACTCGCAATTTTAAGGCAAATTATTATTTTAAAGCGGGTAACACTTGCCTACAACTTATGCTCTAGATAACTGGCCCGTTTAGAAAGTAATTAGTATGAAAATACATAAAAACCAGTGTTATAATAATATAGTCTCTTGCCCTGTTTTATGTATTTTATATTTTAAACGCCAGGAAGCGCCAGACAACCACTTCATTATGTACCTATAACGAACTATTAAAAATTGTAACCATGGTGATAGCGAGTATAGCGACCGACGTTTCGGTTATACGCCAAAACAAGGAAGAGCAAGCCCCCTTCGGAGTCAACTGGGCCCACAGAGCTCTGAACCCACGGGCTCAGTTGACCAATATTTTTTTTGTGAGCGACTCGACCCGCCCGCGGGCTCAATCCACCACTATCTACCGCCTAAGGGTCAACTCAGCCCGTGGGCTACGACACCCACTATTGACCACTATCTAGCGCAGCCGCAATTTCGGCAAACGTGTTTCAGGTATAATCACGCCAAAATTATGGTCGTATAATTTCGGCAAACTGCGCTTTTAACCTAGAAGCCTCAACAATGGTGAGAGGACAAAGCGTGTTGTATTAATCCCTATCTACTCGCATATTTTTTAGTTCCGCGTGGATGTGAAAAAGTTCATGGTGTAGTACATATTATTTTTCTCTCCGACAAAACTTTTTAACCTTTTTAACCTTTCAAACTGATAGTCCGATTCAAAAGCTGTTTCTTTTAAATAGAAAGCTAGTTTAACTGCAATGTTTTTTTTTAAGTTTCAACGATATTTTTTCAGCTATTTTTTAGATATTGGACTTTGAATTGTAGAGCTGATTTAGAAAAAAAAGGCGAGAGTTGTAAATTTATTCTATCACAGTTAATTTTATTACAATTTTTTTATGTGTATCACCCCAAACAAACATACAGTGGTGGTCATACAATTAAGAACGATTTGAAGTTTCCGATTTTTTTTTATCTAAATTTTGTCATATGTCTAGTTGTGTTCCTTCTTAGAAGTAACAAGTTATGTTATAAAATAGCCACATGGATAGAGCAAACGGGATTAAGAATAATAGTGTATAATTGCTAACATTTTTTTTACAAATTTTATTAGTTCTTTATAGTAATAAATTCAAATAGTAATGAAGCTGGACAAATAATTAAGAACGATTTATTAAACTGCTCGAGAGTTGTTTTATATGAAACTTGGATTAAATAAATCATATTAATGTGAAGTTGGTATAGAAAAAAAAGCAATTAAATACATTTGAACTAAAATTAATAGTTAGTAGCATGTCCACGGCTTTTAATTACGGCTTTACACCGGCGAGGCATTGAATCTATCAATTTTTGACATTTCGCAAGAGAAATAGAGTTCCATTCTTGTAAGAAAACGTCGTACAGCTCTCTCAAATTGCCACACTGTCGATTTGAAAACTTTTTCTTGACTTCGCACCAAAGATGCTCTATTGGGTTAAGATCTGGGCTGTTGGCTGGCCAATCTAAGACAGAAACTGATTGTGATGTGAGGAATTCCTTAACGGTGCGTGCAGTATGCTTTGGATCATTGTCGTGCTGGAATGTCCAAATAACCGGAAGCACGTCTTCGGCATATGGTAACATTGTTTCTTGCAGTATATTTTTGTATTGGAATTGATCCATGTTTCCTTCTATCAGCCTAACAGGTCCAACGCCATGTCCAGAAAAGCACCCCCAAATTTTCACATTTCTCCCGCCATGCTTTAATGTCACTTTTGTGTACTTTGGGTCGAATGCTTTATTCGGAGGGCGTCGTACGTATCGTTTTCCATCAGAACATACCCTATTTATTTTTGTCTCGTCAGAAAAAAGAACGTTTTTCCACTGTCTGACTGTCCAGTTTTCATACCTTCTTGCAAATGCAAGTCGGGCTTGCCTATGACATCGTTTCAACATAGGCACCTTCCTTGCTATCCTTCCGTTCAACTTATTTTCTACCAAACGCCTTCGAATAGTGCGTGCAGAGATTGCTGAAGGGTTGTTTTCGCCAAAATATTCTTTTCTCAACTCATTAGACCCTTTAAAAGGATTTTGTTTTGCCAAACGAACGATATTTCGATCATCTCGACGAGATGACTTTCTCTGTCTAGGTCCACGCGGAACGTTTGAAGTAGTTTGATACGTGGAAAAATGCTTTACGGCATGGAAAACCATTGTTTTTGAACATTGCAGATGGTCGGCTATCTTTTTATACGACCAATTCTTCTCGCGAAGTTTTATTATTACTTCTCTTGTAGATTTATCACAACTTTTATTTTTCCCCATTGTTTTTATACGAAGTAATCACTTTTAAGACTTTAAAAGCACGAAATGGCGCCAAAATTATACGAATAATAATCTACAACCACAGAGCCACACAATGTTCTCTATTTAAATTTGAAAAAATAATAAACTATTCAGCGTTCTTAATTACGTGACCAGCCAGTAAGTACTAATACTAGGTTCAGATCGAATGTATAAAGTTTCTCTATTAATTTTTTAGCCAACTATGTTGCATAAATGAATGTACCGGTAGTACGGAAAAGTTTTGCAATACCGAGAGAAATAAAAAAAATACGGGCAATTAGTTATACTTGTTACTTTGAAAAAATCATCTCAATAAATAATCGTTCTTAATTATATGGCCACAACTGTATATACATACTAGCTGCTGCCCGCGATTCCGTCTGCAAAAAATAGGGGTGGGTATAAAAAAATAGCCTACGACCTATTCTCAGACCTACCAAATGTAGAGATAAAATTTCATAAAAATCGGTCAAGCCGTTTCGGAGCAGTTCGATAACAAACACCGTGACACGAGATTTATATATATTAGATCTTCTTTTTTAACGAATTATAACACAGAATACCATTTATGTACTACGCCATTGTAAAAATACTTTTGGTACACACGTTAAAATGTAAGAAAACAGCCGGCCAATGAGTATTTTTTCAGCCGCCCGAGCTATGTTTTAGGCATTTTTTATGCTTCAATATTGTTCAGTGATGTCGAACAATTGGTTTTGATTATACTAGACCCTCCGGCCTATACATTTGATGTTACTAAAAACGATATTAAAACGTACTTTTGCAAAAGAATATCAAAAATATAATAAGCACAATACCGTAAATACTTTAGATGTAAGGTAAACGTACCAATGCTCGACATATCAAAGCCCAGTAGATGACACCCATCTGTCACCTCTCTTACTATGGCATAAGATTGAAGATGCCATGTATTGGGTCAGTGTCGAGCACAGGGACTTTTACCTTATGTAATTTAATAACAGTGCAGATATGTTTGAAAAATATAACTTGTTGAGTTTCTTGCCGGATTCTTCTCAACAGGGTTTTTCCGAACCGATGGTAGATTCTTTGACATAAAAAATTGAAGCCTAATTTGAATATAATATTTTGACCTTTGACTTCGAGTACTTTTTACTTTAATTTGGGAATTAACACCAAATATCTACTCCTTGACTCATAGATATGAAACTCCTCAAGATAACACCTAATTAAATTTAATGAATCCATAATTAATATTATAAATGCGAAAGTGTATCTGTCTGTCTGTCTGTTACCACTTTACGCTTAAACCGCTGAACTGATTTAGATGAAATTTGGTATTAAGATAGTTTGAGACCCTGGGAAGGACATAGGATAGCCCCCCCCCCCCCCCCCCGAAAAATTACATAATTCCCGCTAGATTAATATAAACTAATTATTTGCGGGCAACAGCTAGTTCAATCTAAAACGTTACATTTAGACCATGTCTGTATGTTATTTTGCATTTCCCTTTTCATTGTTAGGGGTAGTTCTTCAAGCGTTTCAGCCACTATCAGTACCCTACATAGTTATTGAAGAAATAAACAACAGTCAGCACTAATTTTTAACGAATCGAAATTTTCAGACTGTATCGTTTTATAAAAACCTTCTGCTAGGTACATACTTATATCTGCCTTTTGCTGACTTTTAAATGACTTTTAAATTTGTGTGGAACCCTGAGTACGTGAGTCCGACTCCCTCTTGTCCAAGTTTTTGATAACATGGTGGTGTGTGGTGTCAGTGTTACACTATCTTAATTACCAAAAGCTTTTGATATTTAACCAAGCATTCTGTGTAATTACCAAGGCTCAGACAAACGCCCGTAATTTTGAAAACATAACCCTGTTTCGTACAATAGAGACTTCCTTACATATAAATTGTTAGTAAAAATATTTTTATTTTATAGATCTCATCATCATCATCATCATCATCAGCCTATAACAGTCCACTGCTGGACATAGGCCTCCCCCAATGAGCGCCATTGCGCCCTGTCCTCGGCTAGACGCATCCAGCTTCTACCAGCAGCCTTTCGCAGATCGTCACTCCACCTGGCCGGAGGGCGTCCTACACTACGTTTGCCAAGACGCGGTCTCCACTCAAGAACTCGTTTACTCCAACGGTTGTCGGTTCTTCGACAAATATGACCAGCCCACTGCCACTTCAACTTGCTAATTCTCTGAGCTATGTCGATGACCTTAGTTCTGTGTCGGATATCCTCGTTGCGGTATGCGTTTATAGATCTACTATACCATAATTGATATGTAACAAATTATTGAAGAAAATTAATGCTGAGCTAAAAGCATACACCAAGAACAGTATACCATGCCAACCATTAAATATGCCCCAATGAAGTCCACAGTCTGTGAACAAACATTTTTGGACTCTTAAATGGGTCCTAAATTCACATCGTTCGCCCAGATGGCCTAGTGGTTAGAGAACCTGACTATGAAGCTTGAGGTCCCGGGTTCGATTCCCGTTTCGGGGCAGATATTTATATGAAAAATACGAATGTTTGTTCTCGGGTCTTGGGTGTTTAATATGTATTTAAGTATGTATCTATCTATATAAGTATGTTAATCCGTTGCCTAGTACCCATAACTCAAGCTTTCCTAGCTTACTTTGGGACTAGGTCCTCATAACTTGGGACTGGTACCCATAACACAGCTTGCCTAACTTACTTTGGGACTAGGTCAATTGGTGTGAATTGTCCCGTGATATTTATTATTTATTTATTTATTGATCGTTGTTTCACGACAAATGAAAATTTGGAAAAAAAAGTCATTTTGACTCTCGAAAGTGATATTGTCCCATAATCATTCCGGTGTCATTGAATAATTGTCGCTGAATATTTGTTACATGTAAATTATGGTACAATAAATCTATAAAATAACTAGTTCCGCCGTAGTGTAGAGGCAATAAATGAGCAGATTTTGGATCCCCTCGCACCCCCCCCCCGCACCCCTTCGCACCTTGGCGTTCGCCGCTCTCTTGCAACTGGCCTTCGCGGCTCATTTACTTACATTGCGTCATCCTTTTTCCTTCCTTTTTCGTTTTTTAGACGTTGTCACGTCAAAAATTAAGGGGTGAACCACCCTTAACATTTAGGGGTATGAAAAATAGATGTTGGCCGATTCTCAGACCTACCCCCCGATATGCACACAAAATTTTATGAGAATCGGTCGAGCCATTTCGGAGGAGTTTGGTTACAAACACCGCGACACGAGAATTATAAATTTAAGATGAAAAAAAAAATATTTACAATTTATGGAAGTCTCTGTTGTACAGATTAGAACAGGGTTATATTTACAAAATGACGGGTGTTTGTCCGAGCCTTGGTAATTATAATTACGGTGGACTAACTATAAGGATAACTATCGTAGCATTCTCAAGAGACCTCGCGGCATTGACGCACATCGAAATCGTTCTAACAAATTTAAATTATAATTAAGTAAACATCCTCCTATATTTATTGCCGTGTTGGTCTAGTGGTTTCGCCTATGGCCGCCCGCACCTCTGAGTTTTGGAATTTATGTGCGAAATTAGATTAAAATTTTACGGTGAAGGAAAACATCGTGAGGAAACCTGCACACATCTGAGAATAATCCTATTACTACTATAGGGAACGTGCAGAAACTATAGGCGGCAGCACTAATGCGACAGAAGAGACACTATGCACAGTGAAAGAAACTTATCAGGGTAAGACGTCGCGATTTTGCCCCATAGTTATATGTTCGGCGCGGGACAGGCTCAATCTCGCTTTTGGGGATCGCTGGACTGGTCGACGAAGTGTGGTAAAATAACGTATTTTCATTAAAATAACTTTTCTGTGACTTTTCTTAGCTACATAGATATTAAAGTCGTATAACGTATTTTGAAATTCAAATAAAAGGATGAAAATTTTAATGCTACTCATTTTAGGTACACGTATTTTAAGTATGTAAGTACCGCTTTTGGAAACATTCCCGCTCCCGGGTTCGATTCCCGCGTCGGAACAGATAAATATCTGTATGAAAAATACGAATGTTTGTTCTCGAGTCATGGGTGTTAAATATGTATTTAATAAGTATGTATCTATATTAGTATGTTTTATCGTTTTTAGACGACCAGATGGCCTAGTAGGTAGAGAACCTGACTACGAAGCTTGAGGTCCTGGGTTCGATTCCCGCGTCGGGGCAGATATTTGTATGAATTTTCCGGTTTCCCAGAGATAAGACCAAGCTAGATCAATTTTTCATCCCCGAAAACCCCCACATACCAAATTTCATCGAAATCGTTGGAGCCGTTTCCGAGATCCTGATTATATATGTGCGAGGGAGGGGGGGCGGGGGAGGGGGTTCGGGGGTTCCAAAGGAGGGATGAAAATTTCATTGATTTTGCCGTAGGATGCACCGTTTTCAAGATATTTGACAAAAACACCGGAGGGGTGGGGAGTGAAAGGGGGAGGGGTTAGGGGGGATGCGGGGGAGGGAGTGCGGAGGTATCAAAGGGGGGATGAAAATTTCATTGATTTTGTCGTAGGATGCACCGTTTTCAAGATATTTGACAAAAACACCGGAGGGGGTGGAGGGGTGAGTCACGTTAAACTATCGTCCGTAAACCGACTTTACAGACAACCGGTTTTTCCTGTTCTGTGCTCCCAATTGTGCTATTTTGGTCTGCTCGAAGCTGGCGAAATTTAGCTTTGTATTCTAATGCAAACAAAAATAGCCGGAAAACACGAGTAAGAGCGATTTTCTGAAAATGAAACATAGCTAGATCAGTTTTTCATCCCCGAAAACCCCACATACCGAATTTCATCGAAATCGTTGGAGCCGTTTCCGAGATCCTGATTATATATATACAAGATTTGCTCGTTTAAAGGTATTAAGATAAGATAAGATTAAGATTAAGATAAGATAAGATAAGATAAGATATATATAGGTAGATAGATTTATCATTGCCTTAGTACCCATAACACAACCTTTACTTGCTTTGGGACTCGCAAAGTTAAGACAAATAATAAGCAAACACGTGATCTACGAGTACTAACTAACCATCAAATATATCGGTGTACCGCCTCCGTTATTAGTTAGTATGATATACATGTTATTAGTAAGTAATCTGATAACAACTTTGTATTTCAGTCACGTAAACCATGTTGCTTGGGGCGAGATTTTATAGCGTGTCTCATAAAAGGGCTTCAAAAAATCTGTTTTTGAAGCTACGCATTTGGTTATAAATAAATTAGAAAAACCGGCCAATACGTTTCGGACCACGCAAATCGTAGGGTTCGTACTACCCGCGATACTAACAGGCCATGCCTAGGTATGTAATGTAATAAGTTTTGATCATAAATTGGGTAATTTCAGAAATAGGGTACAAATATATTTTTTCTCCGATTTTAGAAATTTTTGCATGGATCTGCTCAGAATCGATTATGATGGAGTAAAAAAAATGTCCCCAGTTTTTCATACAAAAATAAGTTTCAGTTTTGTTACCTTCAAACACCAATGTATGAAAAATAACAAAACTGACCTCGGGACATTTTTTTCCCTATGTAGAATCCATAGTGCTCTACTGATTCTGAATGCAAAAAAAATGCAAAAAAAAAATCTGAGAAAAAATGTATTGTACTTACCCTATTTCTGAAATTCCCCATTTACTTGTTAACTTGTAAAGCCTACTAAGCTGTATATTTTTCTTTTAAATTTATTGTATATCATCGCAATTTTAAGATTTTTTCAGGCCAAAGGTTTAGTTTGTAGAAGGGTGGCTTTGGCTTGAGACTAACAATAATACTAGCACAGTTTTTTTTTTCAAATGGATCTTTAAATCGAAAAATGATTTTAGCAGACATACAATATTTTTCAAAAATATATCCAACAATACTTCACATTATGAATAGTATTAGTAGGGTATCCGAAACCGGCGTGCATGCATGAAAGACTATAATAATATAAGTAATGAGTGTTGTGGAAGCGAAAGATGTATGTCAGGAACGTAGCAGGTGGAAACAAATTGGTTCTGCCTACCCCTTTCCTGGGAAGGAGGCGTAATTGAATGTATGTCTGTATAGTAAGTATTATTTTTCTTTTCAACAGTAGTACGTTTGCACAAATAAGTCTATATTTCTAAAGAAAAAGTTTTTCAGATCCGCGAGACGGGATATGTTCGGACCGCAGCATCCCATAGCTTATTTAGTTCGTTTACATATTTCCAATCCGGTGTATGGTATCATCTATCGCAATTTAGGGTCAAATTTGGTTGAATAAGCGTAAGAAATTATACTACTTCTATTTGATAATATTAGATAAGGGTCGTTCTCTGACCAAGCCAGTTTTGCGTGACCTTCGGTGGCACGATTTTTTTTTATGATTATTCGACTTTTTATAATTACATCGAAAACTAGTGTTTATTTGAAATGTTTTGCAGAAGGAGGCACCATTTTAGTCCTTACTGTTATCGAGATAATTAACTTCAAATTTTCATATGCCACCGAAATCACAAAACAGCGAATAATCGAAGTAAATTACTTTTATTGTTTATATCACAATGTGTAATAACTACAAACTTACAATGATGGACTTACACTATAATTATCACCATAGTTTTTGGAACGTTTCACTAGATAAATAAGTATCTAAGTCTTGTAAGGTAATTACATAACTTTGCTCTCGTTCATAAGCTATTATGCTTTAAATAGTAGTTATTATTATAATTATTTAACGTAGTTAAAGCACACATTCATAAAAACAAATAATCTCTTAAAAACAATAATCATTCCCTACTTATTATTTATTTCAACAGTATTTATGATATCAAAAATCGGCTAAACACAAACTAAAATTTTTTTGCGAAACAAATAAATAATGAAACATAAAAGATATAAATTTCAGAAATATTTGACTAATATTTATCCACCATCAATACGTAATTAAATAATTATTTAATAAAAGCTGAAAACACGTTCAAAAATCATAGTTTTTTTCGTAAAATCATTAATATTTACCAATATTATCAACTGACTCGGATTATTTTACATAAATATGTACAGGAAATAAACTTAACAGTTTAAAAAATCCATGACTGACTGTAATACCACCGGATTCATTCAAATCACCGAATTCACCGCCACTGAATTCACATGAGCAATTTAGTTTTTAACGAATTACTTCAAAACGGTTAACAATAGAAACTCGATTTTTTTTCTAGGAGTAGTAATAACACTGCTTAATATGCCAAATTAATTTGAGTTCAATATATCAACAAATCAAGCGAGAAAAAATTGTACTGATATCACTTTCACAGGTACCAAAAATTTCATACGTGATTCTTACCCTCATAATTCGGCAGTGACGCAAAAAACCTTAAGTCCGCCCTGTTCAGCCGACGCAACGTGGATGGTTCTTTTTGGCAAGCCACCGTCAAATGTTCTTGAAGTGTGCGTAAGAACAGTATGACGAGTTTTATGAACGAAATTGGATAAGACGCTTTTCTTGGGACATTTATGTAATATGGTTTAAAAAAAAAGATAGAGTAAAAAGGAATATTAAGATAATTTAATTTAATTCATCAAGTAGTTGGCTTGCTGTCAACAGTAACATTTATTGGTTTTCTTGCTTGGTTTTTGAAATAAACGGTAACACAGAGTGAAAATTGGAGGTGGGACAAGGCCAAAATGGGGATTCCAGCGACTTTAGATTTTTTTTTCTCCCATTAGATATAGCTTATATAAAACTGTTAGAAGTTTTTTAAGCAGAAAAAAGTGTTAACTATATGAGGTATTTTAATTATAAGGTTATCTGTTGAAGTTAAATTTTTACAACTACTTGAAGTTGAGAACACGAAAAAACGTGAGACCAGAGAATGACCCATAAGTATTTTTGTTTTAATCAGAAATAAGCTTGCTTAACGAACTCTCAGATTTTTTGAAACGAAAAAGTTCTAGCATACATTATTTAAATATCAGAAAATAGAATAAATTAATAAATATCACGGGGCAATTGACGTCAATTGATCTAGTCCCTGAAGTAAGAAAGCTTTGTGTTATTCATTGATTCTAAGCAACAGATAAAAATACTTACAATAATATTTAGATTTTTACAGACTTTGCTTCAGAGATTTGAATATTTAACAAGTAGCTTTTGCAGTTGTGTTTACGCTCCAAGCTAGATGAAAGTCAAGTGGGAGGAGTCTGTTGTGGGGGCGATTATGGAAACGTACCTACCATAAAAGAGTGAGCTTATCTTCAATCTATTGTAAAAAAAATAACAATAAAGAGAAAATACATAGTTGCTGTATGATCCGTATTCTCAGTTTTATTATGATGTGAATAGATTAGGTTTGTTTGAAGAAAGCCCGACAGATGTCGCTATAACGGTCTCGAACGAATCCTGAATCTGTATATGAAATCTTCAAATAACGACCGCTTTAGCCTAGTTGGTAGTGACCCTGCCTACGAAGCAAGAGGTCCTGGGTTCAAATCCCGGTAAGGGCATTTATTTGTGTGCTGAGCACGACTATTTGTTCCTGAGTTATGGATGTTTTCTATGTATTTAAGTATTTATTTATCTATATAGTATGTTTATCGTCGTCTAGTACCCATAGTACAAGCTTTGCTTAGTTTGGGACTAGGTCGATTTGTGTAAGATTGTCCCCTAATATTTTTTTTTTATTTATTTATATTTATATTGTCATTTGAGCAGGAACCGTTGTAAAGTCAACAACTTTAGCTGTTAAGTCAACTTATCACTTCGCATTTTAGCCGTGTAATGCAAATCAGAGGCCGTATTGTGTAACGATTCTGGCGCTTGTCTTCGCTTTCACCATCTCTTTCTGTCATCACCTTATAACGTTGGACAGAAAGAAATAGTGATTGCGAAAGAAAGCGTCAAAAGCGTTACACTAAGCCTGCAGGATATTTTTTTTTTTTTAATATAAGAGGTGGCAAACGAGCAGATGGGTCACCTGATGGAAAGCGATCACCGTCGCCCATGGACACCCGTAACACAGGGGGCATCACAGGTGCGTTGCCGACCCTTTTAGGAATTGGTAGGCTCGTTTTTTAAAGATCCCTAAGTTGTAACGCTCCGGGAATGCTGCCGCAGAAAGCTGATTCCAGATCTTTGTCGTGCGAGGAAAGAAGTTTCGCTTAAAACGCACGGTACTAGAATGCCAATCATCAAGATGGTGAGGATGGAAAGACAAACGGTTCCTCGAAGTGCGGTAGTGGAATTTAGCCGCAGGCAGCAATTCGAACAGTTCGTCAGGACACTCCCCATGATATACGAGTATAAGCGGCTAAACCCACTTTGCATTATACGGCTAAAATACGAACTGTTGGCTAGTTGCTAGACAATTAAAGATATTAACCGTACCATTCTTGTCTTGCACAGATGCAATTAAAAACCAGAACCTTAAATGGGGAACGCCGCCGCCGCCTTCGTTCAATAAATGTTTTCGGTAAATAGCAGAAATGTTCTATTCGTCAAATTATCAGGGTATGTATTACAATACCGAAGGTACGAAAGACCGAATGTATTAGAACATCGAATGGGTCAAAAGACCGACACGATTTTTTTCTGAAACCGTTAACTTTTTAAGATTGTTATAAAACAAACCTAACCTAACCTAATGGGTTCTGTATGATGCCGTTTTAATAAATTCTGAAATTTTTACGGTTTCAGAAAAAAATCGTGTCGGTCTTTTGATCCATTCGATGTTTTAATACATTCGGTCTTTCGTACTTCGGTATTGTAATACATACCCAATTATCATTATCATCATCTCAGCCTATGCACATCCCGCTGCAAGGCACATGCTTCCTCTCAGTATGAGAAGACTTGGGCCCTAGTTGCCACCCGGTCCCAGTCCGGATTATGAACATCACACACGCCAAAGAATTTCTTCGCAGGTGTATGCAGGCTTCCTCACGGTGTTTTCCTTCCCCTTGAAGCAAGTTTGAAATTAATGTAATTTCGCACGTACTAAATTCCGAAAAATTCAAGGGCTCGAACCCGCGACCTTCTGCTTGAGAGGCTATAGGTCAAACCACCAGGCTACCACGGCTTGTTGAAAGTTGAAATATGGTTCGGATTTTATTTAATATTCTTGGTTCGGATATATGTATGTATAGCGCATAATGACAATGCAATCAACCAAAAATCATCATCGTCTTTACAGGTCACCTCTCAGGATGAGAGGGGTTGAGCCGCAGTTTCCACGCGGGCTCAGCGCGGTTTGGGAACTTCACACACAAACCATTGAATTTCTTCACAGGTGTATGAAGGTTTCCTCACGATATTTTCTTTGACCATAAAGCTCATGGTAACTCAGAGATGTGAGCCGAGACTTGAACTCACGACCCTCTGCTTGAGAGGCCATAGGAAAAATCACTAGGCTACCATGGAGGTTAACAACAAAAGATACAATCAGCAAAATATCTTATTTTATACTAAAAACCGGCCAAGTGCGAGTCTGACTCAAGTATCAAGTTAATGCCATTATAAAGATTGAGTTAAAAAACAATACAGGGTTACTTGTAATTCACTAGCATCCTTTTAACCCTAAACTCCTACCACTTAAACAAATGTTTTTTGTTGTACGGCTTTTGGCATAACTTAATATTTTTGGATTAATAACGTTTTGAAAATTTGAGATTACCTCTCATTTTTACGATACTCTGTGTATTTGTATGGGAAAAAAAGTGCTTCATTTTAAAAAGTCGTAGAACAAAAAACATTTGTTTGAGTGATAGGAATTCAGAGTTAAGAGGATGTCAGTGAATTAAAAATAACCCTGTATAACAGTTCAAGAGATAAAGCCATGTGACAGACAGCGGAGTCTCAGTAATAGGGTCCCGTTGGCACCCTTTAGATACGGAACCTTAAAAAAAAAATGTTCACGAAAACTAATTATGTGCTACATTATATTTTGATAATGAAACCCCGTAGCATACGCGGGAGACTAACGCCAATTAAAAGTTACGCCTGACATAATACACGTGAGCCCTTTGACTGATATAGCAATTAGCTCTAACAAATACTTGCGAGTTGTAGTAATAATAGTTTATTAGTACATAGACCCAACCAACGCAATTTATAGAATCCTTTGTAAAGTGTTGACATTTATTTTTTATATCATACTAAATACGAATTAAAACATGGATGAACAGAAAAAACTCAGAAAAAAGACCAGCTCTGGGAATCGAACCCAGGTCCTCAGCATTCCGTGCCGCGTGCTACACCCCTACACCACAACTGGTCGGCATATAGACACCATCATTTTTTCTATGCATCACACGCCTCAGCCCGCTTAATCTGCCTTTTGGCTTTTTCTGCCAACAAACTGCTACGCAGTTTGGCAGATGTATTTTAACATAAGTATTTCTGTACTTCTTTTGTTTGTTATTGTGTAAATAAATTAAAAAAAAAAACTCAGACTATTTCGGAACTCACCGCTCACTCGGACCAAGAGATGTCGCTATTAAGCAATCTTTTCCAAGATTTTTGTGGAGTCTTTTTTGTATTTTTATTTTTCAACTCCAATTTTTTACTTTTACGGTCATCCCGTGAAATCCATAAAATAATATATATCCATATATTTATTTTGTCCCCGTCTAAACTATGCGTGATCTACGTTCGCCACCTGCCGAACTGGGGAATTGAGAACAATAATACTAGTTTACATTTTTTACATTCGCATTTGCTCGTCCTTTTCGATGTCTTCAATGATCTTCTCTTGTTTAACATGTCAATCATTTACTTTATATGTACAATATTAGGAGCTATTTTAAAACTAAACCTTGCCCTAATTCGATCAAAGGCACTCCGTTTACTCTACGACCGCGCGACCTCGTGCGCGCAGCCACCCCTCTACCACCAAATTTAACACCCTGACTGATCGAACTAGCCGCTAAGCTGGCCATCCCAGGGGCCTAGGACATGGGGCACACAAGAACTTGGGGCCCTTTTGAAAATTAAGGAAAGTGAATGATAGAACTTTTCTCGGGGATTCCACGGCTCCGCAAAGCCGAGACAATAATTATAGACTGCTCATAGTGCAAGCTTGACTTTGGAATCTACCTATGTGATTTGTATAGGTGATTGAGATACAGCGCTAGATGATGTTGTAGTCTTGCCATTTACCTACTCTCAAAAATGTTTGTTTGTTTGTTTGTTTATACTCTTTATTGTACAAAAGGAAAACAAAAAGGTTACAGAAAAAAAATTATAAGTACAAAGGCGGACTTATCCCTGAAGGGATCTCTGCCAGTCAACCTTTGAGTGGTAGAGAAGAGCAATCAAAAAACAAGGATCGACAAATAGAGCAAAACATTTGAATAAATATAAATGCATATGTAAATCTCAAATACCTAACTATACCTATACAATATACTTATAAGTTAATATACAAAATTAAAATGGGACCCGATTCGCGTCGTAATGGCCGGAACCGAAGTGGAGCTTGTCAATGAGATCAAACTGCTGGGACTTACCATTGACCATAAATTAACTTTCAATGCACACGTGGCGAAAACGTGCCTAAAAGCTACCAATATTTACAGGCAGCTTGCATGTGCGGCAAGGGTGTCATGGGGGCTCAACAGCGAGATCCTAAAGACCATCTACGTGGCGGTGATAGAGCCGATCGTCCTTTACGCTGCTAGTGCCTGGCACAAAGCAGCAAGTAAGTTGATGGTGCGGAATCAGCTCGACTCAATACAGCGTGGTTTCGCCCAGAAGATATGCAAGGCGTACAGGACGGTCTCTCTGACATCGGCGCTGGTCCTATCGGGAACTCTCCCACTGGACCTGCGCATTCACGAGGCGGCAAGACTCTACGAGGTGAAGAGAGGCTTCAGCGAGGATCACCTACCACCAGGGAGGGAAATTGAGAATAGGACAGACGCTCTGGCGAGACCACATCCGTCAAAGACCGTGTCTATCGACTATGTTAGCCTGGAGGAATACAACCAGGACATAGTGGATAGGTACAGTCTAGGAGGCCCACAAATTTACACCGATGGTAGTAAAATTGAGGGAAAGACGGGCGCGGCACTCGCATGGTGGGAGGGTGGGAAAGAAATCCGCCACTCGACCTTCAAATTAGCACCATACAACACTGTGTATCAAACCGAACTGTACGCGCTGTTCAGAGCAGTGCAGATTGCAATGAAACACGGAGTGCAAAGCGTCAATATTCTCAGTGACTCCAAGTCCTCGCTGGAGGCACTCAAAACGCCACACACGACGCACCCACTGGTCCAAGCGATAAAGACCCAAACTACACAAGCGAGGGAAACAGGAGTGGACATAAAATTCTTTTGGCTGCGAGCTCATATTGGAACGCCAGGAAACGAGAGGGCAGATGAACTGGCAAAGCAAGCAGCAATTAGAAAAAAGACCGCTCCGAATTACGACAGGGTGCCGATATCTTACGTCAAAAGGTCGATAAGATTAGAAACGATCGAAAAATGGCAGATCCGTTACGGAGCCTCCGAGACCGGTGCAACAACCAAGAAGTTCTTCCCACAAGTGAGAGATGCAAACAGCATCATAAAGAAACTTAAACTCACAAACCTCTTGGTTCAAGCCTTTACCGGGCACGGAGGATTCGCAGCCTATCTACATCGTTTCAAAATCAAAGATACACCCTCGTGTATATGTGACCCGGCTAAAGACGAGGACGTCTGGCACATTGTCTGTGAATGCCCCCGCTTTGACGCACAAAGGTTCGAGCTAGAGCAAAAAACCGGAGTCAAGGTAACTCAAGATAGCTCGACCTGGAGTGATTTGCTTGGATCGGCCAAGAATAGAGACCACACTAAAGAGTTCCTGGAAAGAGTGGTTCGCGTGGCATGTCTTAGAAATAAATAGCATACACACACATACACACACATTCAATCCAAATTTTTCAATCCTTCTCATTAAATATAGAACATTTTGTCACCTATGCAGGAAATAAAACCATTCTCTTTTGCTTTCCTTGGACTTGGACACTGTTTTCAGTATATATAAAAATTGTCAAACCTTTTTAATTATTAAATTGTATATTGGTTTTTGTATAATATTATTAGTATATAATTAGATCTAAGAATTCCTGACATATGCATCTCCGGCCCATACGACAGGTGAGCTCCGGACGGGGGACGCACCCGGTAGTCCCAGCGGGGACCTCGTGGGAGCAACGGCGGAAGCCTAAACAGAGAATCGAGACTAAAAGTGTCTTCTCTGGCCCTTCAGCATTGGCTGGGGTAAGGGTCTGTCGAGCTCCGCATGATCCCTTTAAGACACTGGGGCGTCCAGCCGTCCGAGGGGCACTCCTCGTCCCTCCGTATTATTATAGCAGAAAAACTATCGATGGAAGCGGAAACGAAAAGAGGGTAGCGCTAGGAGACAAGCGCAAAAAAGCACACAGCATGCCAAAAAACCACCAGGCATAAAGGGTAGCCCCACCCAAAAGATGGCATCCAAAGCCACACAATGGGTCCAAAAGATCTCCGACCCACCCTTCCATCGCAGGGCAAAAGAAAGGAAGCCTGTAGTTATAGATAAATGCATATGACAGGAAATCCCACCAACCCAACCAATAAGACTAAGTAATTGTACAGAAACGGGCGAGGGTCGGTCAAGGAAGTAACCAACGGGTAAAAACATAAAAGACCGACCCAAGCACCCCCAGTGCCCAGCAGGAGAATGCATGCTCCTCTCCCGGCCTTCCAGCAAATGGCTGAGGCAGGACACTGTGGGTAGATTAAGTCCCCTCCCTACCCTCCCCTCCTCAAAATTTAAAGCACACGTTTTTGTTTTGATAACCAATAGAGAAGGGGACTTGTGACCGGGTTTTTTAGTCCGTGCAAGTCGGACACTGTCTGGGCCCTCCATTCCCAGTTCGTCCGAAGGGATTTTTCCCGAGCACAAGTCACCCTTCCAATCCTTAAAGTAAAAAACAGCAAAGACTTCGCGTCTTTGGTCTGGCGACTCATTCAAAAAAA